>WOXC01010443.1:0-469810 GCA_011680675.1 Gymnobelideus leadbeateri
GATTACATTATGGCAGTTTACAAGGCTGGAGGTAAGGAACTCACCTAGAGATGGAAAACATGGTCCAACTTATGACCCAGAGAGTAAACAGGATACTGTTCCACATCAAGCCAGAGTTCAAGCCAAATCCAATAGGCTAAACAAATGGTAAGCTAGGAGTTCATAGTAATGATCCAAAGCAAGGAGTCACAGTGTCAGGGAAGACACACTCTGAAGTAGGCACCAGTAGAAAAGTGATGTTTTATAAAACTTCCCTGCCTCAGAGGTATATTTATTATACTGGCATGCTACACTTGCCCTCTCCTTCCTCTGTGGTACCAATTTTGCCCTGACCCTAGACACTGGGACCAGGCTTACCAGGACTGTTGTTTATAGAACCATATTAAAGGATGAAGGAGAAATTAGGGTGATGATATATAGATTTTTCCTAATTCTATGACTATGTACAAGGGAGAATTGCTATATACAAGAATAGAATAACTATTGTTTCTAAAAGATGGCATGTAAGGTAGCCACAATATTTTTCATTGGTTGAGCTCAACTATTAAATGTATTTCAATTTCTTTTATAAATGTCCAAGTGAATTTTTTTGGTGTGATCTCATCCATCTAAGCAATAAATACACTGTCAAAATTCTTAAGTAGAAGAAACCACTAAGCCTGAAAACTGGTTATTTTCCTTTATGTGGACATAAAATGAGCAGACATTTCAAATAGGATGAATAATTGATTCTCAATTGTGCTACAGAATGAAGACAATGGAAATGTAATAGGTCAGTTGGTTTTTTTTGGTTTTGGTTTTTTTTTTTTTAAATCAAACGCAATGGGTATGACTGAGGATAAAATTCCCAGGGCTTCATTTCTCATAGAGAATAGAGTCCAGGGGACATCACTGCTCATTGTCACATGTCATCTGCTTCTCTCTCTCTCTCTTTTTCTCTCTGTCTGATTCTCTCTCTGACTATCTCTCTCTTTCTCTGCCTCTTTCTGTCTCTTTGTCTCTCTGTCTCTGTGTGTGTCTGTCTCTCACTGTCTCTCTGTCTCTTTCTGTCTCTCTGTCTCTCTCTGTCTCTGTCTCTTTCTGTCTCTCTGTCTCTCTCTCCCCCTCTCTCTCTTTGCCTGTGTATGCACATGCACGTGTGTGTGTGTATGTGCATTTTGCTGCACCCTCCATATTCTGGCCTCAAATTATACAAATGATTCATTATTGGGAGAAAACTAAGGTTCGTCTCAATAATATAACCAGCTTAATAGTTAATAAAAAGTTAAGAGAATCAGAAAATTATATATTACTACTTTTTCAAGGAAACTAAAACTTTAAAAAATGAATAAAGATGAACCTGATTTCTGGTTGAGAGAATTTTCTAGCTGTGATCCAATGATGGAAATCTTTCTTCTGCATGCTTATCTTCTTGTTCAGGACCTTTAAGAAAGACGGGTAGCAAAAAATTCCTAAAGACTATTCCTAAAGCATCAGAAGAATACTAGGTAAGCAGTTTGTGTTTTGGGTTTTTGCTGTTGTTTTTTTTTTTTTTAATACTCAAGTGTCACGAGCTCAGGATGATTTCTTTTCATTTCTTTGGCAGATTAAAAGAGCTCCCTTCTAGTCACTTGAGTCATGAGACTTATCCCTAGGTTGGCCACTGGTTCTTCTGATCACTGACATGCATCTTTTAGTAGCTTATTTACTAAAGAGGCAGTTTTAAGTGCTCCACATCTACCTTTCATCTCTAAGATAAGGAGATTACTGCAGTTCTTGAAGGGAGGAGGTAGAGATTCTGTGTTTGTTTCTTGAGTCTTGTTCATTTGTTTTTCTTAAAGTATTTCCCACTCAGTGGTATCATTTATCCAGGAACTTCAGTTGGGTCATTTATTTTCAACAAAAAGAAGCAACTTGAGGCTGCAACCAGCAGTTAAAATGAGCTATGAGCAAACTGACTGCCAGAATGATTGCAGTGCCTTAGAAAATGTCTCTCCCTTTTCCTCTTTCCTTTTAAAGAAGCCAGAGGAATATGCATCATTCAGGATTCCAACTTTCCTCCTAGACTCTTCAAAAGAACCATTGTCTCCCACTCTGCCTTCTTAACCAGTGATTTTGCCAGCCCAGCTCAGACCCATTAGCAGATAGCTTATAGGCCAACAGATTGGAGAAGCAAGATGCCATTTTAAGTTGATAAGTCTTTTTTCATGGTACAGTTTCTCAATATGGGAAGCAGAGAGTCACAGGATCACATAAACAACATAAACTTCATGGGTATGGAATGGCTGCATTGCCCCATAGCACTTTCCTTTCCAGGTGCGTGACCAGCCCAACCCGTGTGGGGCTTCTTCTGGAAGATCAGAAAATCAATGAGTCATTGAATGGAATTAATAGAAAGCTAAAAATGATTTAATTGATTTTTCCAACAGTGCCACACTTGACAACTGAGTCATTTAATGGCTCAGCAACTTATTCTCCTCATTAGTAAAGTGGTTACAACAATGCCCACGATAGTCACCCTAATGTCATGAACATAAAAGCAATTTTATACATAGAGCTTTTGGAGAAACAGGAGATAGATAGGGTCTAGAAAAAAAAGAGACTTAGAAGATCCATAATTATTGTAATGAAATATACAAGGCCTTACATGAAGAAGAAGGCTTAGATTCACTCTGGTTAGCTCTAGATAGAAGTTGAACCAATTAACCATAACTACAGAGAAACTAATTTTCTTTAAATCTAAGGAAAAGCTAAAAATAGATAGGACTGACTCAATAGGGAGTGAGAGCCCATGCCACCACAGGAAATTTCAAACAGAGTCTTGTCAGGAATATTGTAGAGAGAAAGGGATTGGACTTGTGTCCTAGCAGTCCATAGATATCCAAGTATTTGACTGAAGTTGAGGGGTGCTATATCTTCAGAGGGTTAATCTCCTAGCCCTACTGGTGAAGAGAGGCAATACTGGAATTGAGGGCTTCTGTAATGGTGTGTTAAACTGGAGCATTTTGCATAATAGCAAATCTCTTTTTTCAGAATGGAAGGTACTAGTCTGGGACAGTAAGGGGGAGAATTCAGACACAATTCCCGAAGCTAGACTTTGAAGGTATGTTGTTTCCTTCCCACATGAAGTCAAACTGTTCTTGGCTTGTTGATGCCACTGGTATGGAGAAAAAATTCCCTTCCACCTCTAGTTTTCCATTATCAGACTGTTTTGGCAGCCATGGGTTGGATGAATTGGCAAGAGTGATTAGAGGCAAAGAGATTTGGATGCTATGACAGTAGGTCAGGTGAGAGATAATGACAGCTTAAATTAGAGTGATGGTGGCGGACATAGAAAGCATAGCTACAAGAGATATTCTAGAGGAAAACCCAGCCAAAGGTGTAGATGGGATATGAGAGAGGCAAGTGTCACTTGTGATTCAGGTTGGGAAACAACAGGAGCTGGGTCTGATTCAAACTCCATACTTCAAATCCTGTATCTTGAAACTGTATCTTTACCCTTCTATACAATTAAATAAACTTTTCTTTTATTTGATATTCTTGGCTTAGCATGTTTCCCTTTTCTGAATCCTAAGATGTGGTCCCCAGGTCCAATAGCAGTTCTAGACATTAATGAACAACTAAACTGTTCTAAATCAGTGGTGACAAAATCAAATAGAAACAGATCCCTGTGACTGCATATTGGCTTAGAAAACCACAAACTAACATTATCTAGGTTGTATTGTTTTTTTATTCTGTTAAACATTTTCTGCTTCCATTTTAATCTGGTTCGAGTAGTTTTACTTTACTGGTGCTTAGAGTTTGAAACCTCTGCTCTAAATTATGTCTGGCTTAGGACGATAATTATACATGGTAGGATTTGTGGGAAATGACCATTTGGCCCTGAAAAGTCAGATTGAGAACTCTTGAAACATATGGTTATAGTGACTCTCTACTACTTTTACAAGAAAGTAGCTTCATGGTATTGGAATAATGCCGCATTTATAGTCAAAGGGAAAATTATAAAGGAGGTCTCCCATGAAGGACTTTAGTCACCATTCCCTGGTTGTTTCCTTCTGTTATCAAGAAACTCATTAAGTCTCCAGCCAAAAATGAAAACTAGAAGAAAATAGCTCAGCTGCCTAGCAGCCTACCAGGCCCGTGCCCTAGAGACTGAGGTTCAACTCATAAGGAAATACTCTTCCCCAACTACTCCCCAGCCTCCTTGCTGGTGAAGCCTAAAAGTTAAGGGGAATACTCTATTTGCTACTCAGTGCAAAGTTACTGAGGCTAATGTAAGAGGTCATCCAGATTCTGCTAAACTGGAGGTAGATACACCAAGTGTCAGAAGCTACCCAGTATAGGCACCACCACCCCCTCAGTAAGAAAGCAGAAAGTTCTGGGTAGGTTTTTTAAGAGTATGGTAATTCATCTTAAGAGATACAGGCAAAAAAAATAGGAGAAATGCTGACAGATGGAAGATGAAAGTACAGCAATGCAGTGATATTAGCTCTGGCTATGGCCCACCATGGCTCCCACCATTGTCCTAAGTGGTAGTGAACACCATAAGCTAGTAGAGCTATCTAAGAACCTAAGCTTGTCTCCACTTAGAGAACAAGGAAATTCACCTTCTGTTCCTCATGTAATAAACTGAGTGGGTCATTGGCAACCATGAGTAGGGGGCTAGTTAAGGTCTCTATTCAATCTGTCTTCCAGAACTAGGGACTAGATATAATTTGCTCCTGGTCATGTTCTAGTGGGAAAGTAATATCACACTTTTTCAGTCTTTTTAAACTTGGCATGTCAATGGATTATTATTCTAAGAGACTCAGATTGTCTTCCTCCACTGGGATATGGGTTTGGGGAGAAGTGAATTTGGGAAAAAGAATTAAAAGTCCAAAGTCAAGTAAGAAATTGACCACACATGTTAGTGGCGATACAATATTCAGAATGTATTTTGGGAGTGAATGTTGGAGAATATTTGGGAGGGAAAGTATCCAATGGCAACAGGGGTCAAGCTAAATGGAAACCACCTGGGTAATCAATAGGAATATTCCAGGCAAGGTTAAGGAGATCACCTTCTTAACTGAGAATATGGAGGCCATAATAGTTCTGAGGCCTAGTCTTTTCAACACATCTGTCTGGCTAGTCCAGAAACCGATGGGATTTGGAAATTCACTGTGGAATTCTATTGATTAAATTGCCCACTCCAATCTCAGCTATTGATGAGACTTGGTGAAGATGGAGGTCAATCATTTGGTTAACATTTTTCCCTCCATACCAGTGGCATCAACAAGCCAAGAACAGTTTGCATTCATGTGGGAAGGAAACAAAACACTTTCAAAGTCCTGCTTCAGGGATATCTGAATTCTCTTACTGCCCCAGAATAGTTGCTTATGACCTTCAAGATGTACCTTCCATTCTGAAAGCAGACTTTCATCATTATATAAGAGCTTTCATGCAGAATGCTCCAGATTACATTATGGAACCTCTCATTCCCAATATTGCCTATCTTTATCAGTGGGGGTAGGAGATGAACCCTCAGAAGATATCGCACACCTCAACTTCAGTCAAATACTTGGATATCTATGAACTGTTAGGACACAAACTACATCTGAACCCATGCATGACAAACTTTTAGATTTTGTCTTTTCCCCAAAAAATTCATTCCCCATTAAAAAAATGACACAAAAACTCATCAGGCAATTCAGGTTCTGGCATTCCCACACGCCATGTCTGGGGATCTTACTTGCTCTTATTTTAAAACTTTCCTGGAAATCAGTCTGTAGCCTTTGAAACCAACAATCACCCTCTCTTCCTGAATTTTCTCTCTTCTCTAGACTTTCATTACAGTTTTCTCCTGGTTCTACCCATTTGACCACTCCCTCAATCTGCTTTGATATATCTTCACCTAGGTCAGCCTCTCCATGGGTATCCCTAAAGGTTCTATCCTGGGCCTTTTTCTCTTCTCCCTCTAGATGAGCTCCTAAAGGTAAATTATAATCTCTAACCAGATTATTCCTAACTTTAAATAGCCAGACCTAATATCCAAAACACGGGATTTTTTCCACTTCATGTTTCCATCTGAGGCTCCCATTTAAACTGTCTATTTCATAATATCACTATTTACATGTTGTCTCCACAATTAGAATGTGAGTCCAATGAGGACAGGGTCCATGCTTTTGCCTTTCTTTGCATCCCCAACACTTAGAACACACAGTAGGCACTTAAATGTTGTTTAACTGATTGACTATCCCCTACGATGACGACTTCTTCCATAAACTATGTCTCTTGTATGAGAAGGGAAAAAAGAAAGGGTGAGGGTGGGTCAGAATGAGAGGTATGAATGGCATTTATCAGTGAAGCACTTATTATGTTCCATCAGCCAGTGAACCATAAAGAAGTATAATCCCCAAAGATAAATCTGGATAGACCGAAAATACTATCATCAGTACTCTTCCTTCCTCCTTAGTCTTTCATTTTTCACACACTTTCTTTGCTTTTACTTTCCAATGTGTTTATTTTTGCCACATATACACATCCTTACACACCACTCTCCACAACCATCTTCTTCTCCCACTTTTCAGAGAAATGAAGTTTTCCATGAACTAGAAATTGTACTTATATGGCACATTTTTTATACTGACAAACTAAAGACAGATATTGTTAGAAGCAGTAACTGTGACATGTCACTGGCCATAACTCACATCATCACTTCAAATCAAAGTTGTGATTAAATATGGTACTTTTCACAGCATGCTCAAGCATAAATTTCAACAGACCCAAACAATTCCACTGTTAAGATAATACTACCCACATCTGTGTCCATTAGTCATTTGTTTAAAAAAAAAAAGTTGGGGGGCAGCTAGGTGGCGCAGTGAGTAGAGCGTCAGCCCTGGATTCAGAAGGACCTGAGTTCAGATCCGACCTCAGACACTTAATGCACACATAGACAAAAACCTAGCCGTGTGACCTTGGGCAAGTTACTTAACACCAATCGCCCTCCAAAAATTAAAAAAAAAAAAAAGTTGGTGTAATATAGACATATCCTTGGAGAACAATGAAATTTCCTTGTTTCTTATAGGAAATATTGATTGATAATATTCCAAGTGCTCCAAAGTTCAAATTGCAAAACATTTTGCTATTAAATTGCAGGTCACTAATTAAAAAGTGGGTAGTATTTTCCAAGCATCTAATTCATAGCAGATAATAAATTTTTTATGTCTAAACTTGTTAGAAAAATCTCCTCATTTTTCCTATTATTTCTATGGCTGGTTGGGGGGAGGGAAGAAAAATTCATTACTGAAAATGGTTGGAATCTAATTGTGTCAGACAAATGTTCCCTTTTTTCTCCCTTCTCATTATTATAATTTGCTGAATCAATGGCTAATAAAGAAACAAACAAAATGGGTCAACTAATTATATAATTATACAAATGATTACTAAAAAAAGGCAGAAGAGGAAAACTCATCTTTTTTTTAAAAAGGCCTAGCCAGATGGAGAATAACATGAAATAGGCAGTTTTATTATTTTCACTTTTATTTTGTTGTTCTTGTTGCTATATGATTTAATCATTCTAATGAATGATTTTATTGTGTTGTATTCCTGAAGCTGTAACCTGAAAGGGGCTAGTGAGGACTCATATCTATGTGGTTCAAGAACAATGGACCCATTCAGTCAGATTATTTGATGGGTATCATAGAGAAGGGGGAAAAAAGCTCATTCCTTGAATTTTTCACTTTTCAATTGCCTGTGTTGGTGTCATATAGAAATAGGTTCACTTCCTTTATCACCTTTTGTCTGTTGCATTCAAAAGATGGACTTTTGAAGCTTAATCACCAAATAATGGACCAGATTGTCAAACAACACATATGATAAGGTTTGTACAATTACAATGATCTCAAATTGACCAACAGGATAAATCCTTTGAAAATATGTTGAATTGTCAGTGCAAAACTAAGGCATAAAAATTAATAATATTTAATTCACTACCAACATCTCTTTGTAAGACCTTTATTTCCTAAGTTATAAAATGGGGACATTTTCCTCATAGAGTCAGTGTAATGAATAAACAGGGAGTTTTGCTTTTAAGAGAGAATTATTAAGGGTTGGAAGGGGAAAGGTAATCTCTTTTAGGCTAATAGGCTATATCTAGTGTCTCCTATGTATAAGGATTCCATATACCATTTTGATCTGAATATAAACTCTCCTTCTCAACAAGGCACCCCTGGTATGAGGTGTTTTAAAATGAAAAAAAATATATATTTATATATTTACCCTGAAAAACAATTCCAAATTTAGATATCATCCATGTTTTTTTTCTAATCCGAATTTCATTGAGGAGAGTATAGCCTAAATTCAGACCAATACAAATGGTACACATGATAATTTTTCTTTGGAAAATGTTTTTTTTCTTGAGCAAAGAAAAGAAAAATGGGAATAATCTTCCTTTCCTTATAAAGCTATAAGGAATTATCTTTTTGCATATTCATGGCTTTTAATTTTAAAATTTCTAAATTCCCCAAATTGTACCTAATTGTGATTTACTGAAGAACTATATTTTTGTTTTTACAAGTCTCATTTGGCTTATTATAGGCTGTACAATCAAAATTCTTTCTCTATATGCAAAATGTGTGTTGAACAAATTGTCCTTATCATAACACTGGTTTTCTGAAAGAACTAAGCAAGAGTACTTTTCCCCTGACACTGCAAATTATTATTTTTTTTCATTCTGAATATTTAACCTTCCTAAGTCATCTCTACATGTTTCTCATAACGATTATGGCTGTACAATATTATTTTCCTATGTAGTTGTTATAGCCTATAAAATGCCAGAAGGAAGATTACAGAGCACATGGAGGTCCAGAGAGGATGTGAAGCTTCTGACTAGGAATGTACAATCTGACTTAAGTAGAGCATTCACTTTAGTTTGCCATATTCTAGGGCACAATGGGGCAAATGTTCAGTGAGAAATAAGAATGTGATTTCACAATCAGTCACTACCATAGCCTCACTAGCATTCCTTTATTATCAGCAGCAATCTCTAAGGCATTGTTTCTGCATTCACTTTAGGATCCTAATTTGCTTGGATAATCGTCCCTTCTCTTCCTTCTACTTTGGAGAGACAGGGTCATTTATGGCTTAAACAGCAAAATTGTTATTATTAAATTCTTCCAGCACCAGTGCAAAGCATTGGGCTGCATTCTGGGACCCCACAAAGATAAAACAAAAAATAGTCCCTACCCTCAAGAAGGGACTTTCATTCTCACAGAGTGAGACATGACAACATGAAAAAAGTACATAAAAACATGAGAAAGAATACTAATAACTAGGTGATCAGGGAACATTTTCCCTTAAAAGGTGGTCCAAGACCCTAGTCATAAATGAAGCCTGAAATTCTGAGATGCAGATGTAAGAAAGGAATGTATTCAAGGTATGGGCAATCATCTATGCCAAGGCATATGGATAGACATCATAATGCCAAGTTTGGAGAATACCAAGTAAGTCAGTTTGACCAAGAAGAAGAATATGTAATTATAGTACAATGAAATAAGCCTGGAAAGGCAGGTGCCACATTGTGATTGACTTCTAAGTGCCAAACAGAGTAATTAGTACTTTATCCTAAAGGCAGGAAAGAGTCACTGGAACTCTCTGAATAGGAAAGAGACATGATCAGACCTGTGCTTAAGGATGTGAAGAACAGCGTAGAGAGGGAAGAGACTGGATGTAATAGACCAGATGAGAGGAGATGAGGGTCTAAGTTATGGTGGTGGCCATATATATGAAAGAAGAAAAGAAAGAGATGAGATTTTCAGTGAAGCTTCAAATTGACAGCATTTAGCAGCTAAGTGAATGGGGGTAGACAGGGGCAGTGAAAGAAAGAAAACTGTAAAGAATGACTCAAAAATTGCAAATGTAGGTGGCTATAATAAAAACATAGATTAAGATTGTGAAAGCAGAAAAATTAGGCCAAAGCAGGTGCAGTAGACTTGGAAAGCAAGCAGTTTTGGAATTATTAGAGATCTTAGTCAGAACAAAGAATAGGTTTAGAAAAAGTGAGAAAGAGGAACACATAAGATAAGGTAAGGTGCTATGATCTCAGAGTAATTTTAGAGTTCTGCATCTTGGAAGGCAGAACAGTCAGAGGTGTTGATGAGATCAAGGGCATGACCATCCTTGGGTATGACTGAGGTGAAGGGAATGTACTCACCATGGGATTTGAAGAAATCTGATGAATTAGAAGACCGGGGTGTTTACAGGATCAAAAAGGCTTATGTTGAAGTCCTTCATTATGAGGGTAAAGATTGGGGTGGAGAAAAAGTTAGCTAATGAGTTCTTTGAGAAAAGAGGAAATAGGAATTGGGGGCTAGTAGACAGAAACCCATCCTTTGGAAAGGGTGGTATAGACTGAGGGAACAAACTTTCAAAGGCAGAGAAAGGTGATTAGCAATAAAACTGGTGGCTGGAATTGTGGTCCTGTGCAGGGTCCTGATCATGATGTGCCTGGTGTCTGGGTACTCTCGGTCATGACATCACTATTAATTGTTTTATCCTTCCCCTTTGGCAATAATAGCAATCCTGGGCTGGAATGGTGGTAACGGAGAGAAGTAATTTATTTATTTATTCACCCTGAGGGTCTAATCTTGAGCAGAGTTCTGCTGGTGAGAGGCCTTGTATGTAGATGTCCAAGGTTATGAAAGTCTGTGCTTTGTTGATTTTTTTTCAGTCTCCCATTAAATGATAGCCGTTCCATACCAGGCCCAACTTTTTGGTAATCAGCCTACTGATTTTCCCAAAGTGAGAGAAGGTGTTGCTGTTGGAGGGGAGGGGTCATACCTAAGGATGACAAGAATCTCTGTTGATTGTTATGCCTTAACAAAACTTGAAGCATGACTCTGTATGATAAATAAGCAAATAGTAGGCTGAATTAATGATGCCTCACTATACACATTTCTTTTTTTAAGTCTGTATGTACAATTATGATTCATAACTACATATCATTTAATGTGCTAATAAATTCATAGTAGCTTTCTGTCATTTTCTGTTTTCCCCATTAATAGATACAAATAGCATAACAAATATCATGTGGGGGGGGTCTAAAATATTTTTGATGTTAAAAAGGGGTTAAAGTAAAAAACTAGGAAACCACTCTATTATATGCATCAATCTTATAGAGAATTTGCTGAGGTGGGAACATCTGATCCAATGACATTTACTTCTGTTTAATTGTACTGTAAATGTCATACTCCAAACATTTCTCAAAATGCAGTTGTCCTCTGGGCGGAGTTTAGTTGGAAAACTACCAAAACCTACTTAAAAGGTATTCTGAAATTAATTACACTTATTCACAATTTTAATGATCTTACTGATGCTCATAATAAAGAGCTAGATTAGGTATAACATCATTGTCCTGAAAGGGCAAATAGCTTATTCAGTGGTAGCAAAGAAACCAATCTAAACACAAGAGAAAAATAGTGTGATATGTCTATTTAAGATTCAATGCCACACTCTGGAGAGTAAGGGGGAAAGCTATCTCTAGACGACAATAGACAAGTATCTTATATGCCCTAGAAATAAATGTTGCTCCTTTACTGGCAATGTTCTTTGCAAAAACTCTGGAGACTATACCAACACTTACACATTTTAAAATGTTTTTATAACTGGATCCTTTTAAATGGACATTTCATTTATAAAAGTCCTCCATACCTGAGAGGAAAGAACTTATTTCTCTAAATTTTTTTGAACCAAAGAATAGTTCTCATATTGCCCATGAATGATGAAGTCAATATCAGGATCTAAATTCTCAAAGTTTGAGATCAGTGAGAAGTCAGGGGGAAATAACAGGAGAGAAACCTTAAAGAAGGAGAAAACAGCTAAGAGCTATATTTTTAGGACCCTCTCTAATCTCATGAATAAGCTGATAAAGCCTAGCTATACTGGGATTCTAGGTAACAGAAATAGAAGAATTCAAACATCCTTATCAAGTAAAAGGGAAGGGTGTTTAATAGCTTTGGGGGTGGGGGAGAGAAGGAAGGTTAAATTATAGTTTGAAAGGCTTGGTCTATACTAAGCCTCTTTTTAAAAGACACAGTAAAGCTCAGAAAATTAAATATTAGACCTAACATCATTCCTGATTCTGATATCCAATTTCTTAATTAATGCAAGCATTAATACTTACTCCCTGTACAAAGTTTTTTATAAAAATATCTATCTCTACCTAAGGGAAAGGAACATGAGATTTAGAACTGGAAAAGCCTTTAGCTCATTTAGTACATCTTCCACATTTCACAGATGAGACAACTAAGGTCCAGAGAAGTGAAAGTATATGTCCAAGGTCAAACAAGAAGCAGGTTTCAGATCCTAGTCTTGCTCCATATTTAATATTCTCTCTCTTACACCAGGACTACAGGATAACAGAATTTCAGAATGAGAATGAATCTTCTACAGATGAGAAAGATGAAGTTTAGAAAAGTTCCATTACTTACTTGCCCATCATCACACAATTCAAGCCACATCTTCCTGCTGCCCATCCAATCCAGCATGCCAGGCACCAACATCATTCATTCAGCTTCTCAAATCGACCAACATTGGACATTTCTAATAATATATTTGCAACATAACTTAAATCCAAAGCAGTAAACAACTTGAACAAGAGTTTTCCTGCCTTAGAACCTTCAGGGAGTTGCAGGCAAAAGGGATCAGGTCTGGCCATCTCCCCATGATCTCAAAGTCCAGGTATGTTTCTATCACTTCATTGGTGATGCTGGTGTTCTATAGCATTGAATTGCCTTTCTCACTATACACTTACATTATTTTCCATAGGTTCTTCTTGTAATAAGTTCACCTCAACTGTGAATTACACCCACTAAACCTTTAACAAAACTTTTATAATCGTGGATTGAAAACAAAAACAGCATCCAAGAAATCATGTTTGCTGATTATATTATAGTGAATGACAACATGATATAAAACATAGTCAGTCTCAGAACCTGGAAGACCTGGGTTGAAGTCTTGACTTGATATACTCTTGACTGTGTGACCCTAGGAAAGGCACTTAAGATCCAAGTGACTTAGGCAGCTCTAGGCCCCTAAGTCAGAGAAGGTATTCACCTAAATTGGTAGGAGTTTCCTCAAAATGGGAGTTCTCTATACCATGAAATCACAGATCCAGTCCCTTCCAACTCTCAAATTTTGTAATTCTGATTTTGTGAAATTACACACTCATGTAGGTACTATTATCTGGTTGGTTGGAAGGACTACAGGCCTGATGAGAAGACATGAAAAGTCCCAAGCAACATGTATGTAAGGAACTGAAGAAACTGAATGGATTAGTCAAAATTCTGTCCTACAAGAAAACTTTATTCAATTATAGGAATTGAGAAAAAACCTTTGCTTTGTTTGAACCAAGCTTGATTGGGAAACTAGACCACCTCTATCTCTTGTTTAAATACCCTTAACTAAAGACCGAGGTTACGCTGACAAGAAACTCAGTCACATTCATAATTGATCAATAACTGTTTCCATGTTCCTTTGATTGCATATAGACACTTGGAGGAATTAGGATGCCTCTTTTTCTGAATCAAGAAATTGTACCTGTTCACTCTGCTCCCCCCAACTTGGAAAGTCTCTAATATTTAATCCAATTAGAAATCAATTTAATTTGAATTTTAAATTAATTGGTCTTATTCGTCTAATTGTTCTTAATGAATAAAAGACAGTCTTCCCCTGGTATTTGGGGCCCAAACCTAAGCTGAGGAAGTCTAGTCCCGATGTGTTGGTCAATGGCCATGCATTGCTTAATTAATTGATGTGATCAGAAGATCAAACCTTTGTTTCCTCAGACATTTTATCTTTCACCCACCACAACTGTCTCTCAGTTAATAAGGGCCTTTCACGAATGCTTTCCCACCAAATGATAGTGCTAGGGAGATGTTCTAGGTGAAAGGATAGTGTTGAGTCCCACGAGAAAGCTATTTTGCAGAAATAGAGCAACCAACATGGCAACCCCCAGGAAATCTAATCCAGTGAAGCAAAAGAGGACGTGGGTAACATACATACCACAAAATAATTTTACCTTGAATAGGAAAGTCATGAGAGAACAGGCCAGACTCTCAACAATACCTTCATAACTTGTATACTGTTTTTGAATGATATTCTCTGTGTTAACTTCCTTAACTTTGGAATAGCTGCTCCAGATTTGTTTCCCACTTTTATCCTTGGTCCCTTGAATTTGGTTTTCTGGGCATCTTTGACTTAATCTAGAAAATGAAATTCCCTTTACTCTCTCAGATCACTTTTCAAGTCATATTCTATCTCCTCAGGGACTTTGGCCCTGTAGTCACACATAATTTATGACATATGTCTGCCCCATTGCTCTTAGGGCCTGAGGAGCCTGACAAAACTTGTCTCTAACTCATAATTCTAAGACACATTTTTCCCCATAGAGTTCAACCCAAGAGACTCCGGGTCAGCACACATTCAGAGTCCCTCTAAAGAGTTCCAATCAGGGGTTGTCTAGAGTTAGCTCTGGCACAGACATAAGAGTTTGGATTCAGTTTAGAAATCTTTGGATTCCCTTTATGTGTATTCCTAGAGAGATCCAAGAAACCCCCAAGTCTCTGTGAATCAAAGGTCAAACTTGGATTAGACTATAACAATCTTCAGGCACACAAATCAAAATCAGTCTTGAAATTTTTAATTAAGTACCAAAATCATAAAAATATTTGTAGTATGCACTTCCAATACATGATAAATTATATATAAGTGCTACTTTATTAATATATACATGAGATATATAAAAATAAATGTTTTAAAAGGATGAAATAAACAACATTTAAACAAATTTTGAAGCCATATTTATGAAAAGCATATCTTAGGTTAGTACATAGACATTCTCCTTGGTCTTTCTTGAGACCCACAAGACTTCATTGTGCAAGAGAGAACTGAGTTGAGTCTAGTCCCTGCTTTTAGACCTGATAGATTCAAGAGGCTGTGTCTTCAAGTAGATCACTATTGAGTAACATCTTAAAGTTTACATATTATGGCCAATAGTTGCTCAGGGATCATCAGAAACCATCAAAAGAGTGAATAAAAAAGGCAAGAAGTGATGAAGCTTAAATCTGTAAATGACTGAAGTGAAAATAGTAGAGTTAATAGTATGGTAAATGGTTATACATATGCACAAAGTACTTGAAACTTTTGGAAGGAAGGCACTTGCATTTTCATATTTGATTAAATTAATGTTAAAAAAATTTTACCCAAAAGTATAATGTCACTTTATATTCTGTACTTAATATTTCAAGAATCCATGATTTCTTTTGTGTATGCCCTTCACCAATGTAGACTTCAATGTCTCCCTGCCTTAGTAGACAGTCTTAGAGAGTTAGACTTTAATGAAGGACATATCTTTTCATTTTTTTGGACTAGAACTGTGATTCCAATAGCGTAGGGAACCTCTGATTAGGAAACATCTTTTACTCATATGGATCAGACCTACTCTACAACTTAATGTCTTAAACATTCATAATTTATAATACTGGTAACAACACTATATGGAATGAGGTGGGGAGGAAGATTCTAATATCATCCATCTGGAATACTCCTTGTATGGAAATTCCTTTCACTGGTACAGAATGATAACTTGTCTATAATGAACAGCTGGGTGGTGCAGAGGATAGAACACCAGACCTAGAGTCAAGATGACCTGAGTTCAAATCTAATCTCAGACACTTACTGGCTATGTGACCCTAGGCAAGTCACTTAACCTCCAGTGCTATTGTCTCAGTTTCCCTATCTGTAAAATGAGGATGATAATAGCACCAGCCTCACAGGGCTGTTGTGAAGATCAAATGAGCTAATATTTGTAAAGCACTTAACATAGTAGGCTCTATATAAATGTTAGCTATGATGATGATGTATGAATTACCATAGAGAGGTGCTTTAGGACACTGAGAGATTAAATTATTTGCATCAGTCATACAATTAGTGTGTGTCCAAAATAAGATTTGAACCCTGACTCCAAGGCTGGTCTTAGACAATTAACCCTCTATAACCTAATGTATTTGTATAAAGCTTGAACAAGGAGGCAGCATTATGTATTGGCTAAAGAGCTGGCCAGCAAGTCAGGGTCTTAGTCCCATTTCTGCCATATATCAGCCCCATGACACTGGCAATTCATTAAACCTCTCCAGGGACCTCTCTAAGACTCTAAGTTACTGATCAGGTATGGATTTCCTTGGATAGAGGGCGTTTCCTCTCCAGAAATTCTTGCACTGATTAAATCACAAGTTTAGTCTAATAACAATAATAAAAACAATAATTTAACTCTCCTTGGAAATTTTAATGTTCCTGAAACTGTACTTTCTCTATGTTGATTTAACCTTTTCCCTAAGTACAGAATCCATAGATTAGGAAATTAGTGAAGAAATTACATCTCTCAGTGCACTACTTGGCTATACCAGTTTGTATAATCATAAGTTGTCTGATTATACTAGGTAGTATCATCATAAATGTCTGAAATTATAATATACGATGATAAGATATTTCACGATATTCTGTTTACCCATACAGATCGATTTAGAGATATGACATATAGCTACACATTCTTGATATACATTAACTACATTTTACTGTCTTGGAGGATTAAAAATTTTTAAAGTTCATTTCTCTTTATAACTATACCTAGAAAAGTTTGGAAAATTCGAACATCAGTCTCCATTAAAATCTATCCACATAAATCACCTAAAATTAATTTGACCATAGTTATCTTTTCCAAGTAATATTGCAAAACTAATATTCCAGATATTCACTTCTCAATAATGACATGTTCTGTACCTGTAATATTTCAATGAATATCAATGGAATTGATCACAATCACTATGGGAATTTAATCTTTCACTGGGTAATTTTAAAACTTCTTGGTCTCAACTTTGCTATCAATAAAGCAGGAGTAATCCTAGAATTTCATAGGCCAGGTCCATCACCAGTCTCCTTCCTAGTTCTCTGGGACTGCCTGATTTAATTCTTCTATTGTTTTTCTTGAGTGGAATGATAGGCTATATCTAGGAAAAGTCACTAAATTGGTCATGATTGGTAAATTCATTTTAAAAAATGTTAAAGGCATACTTAACTTGACTGTGATAAAAATGTAAAATTCTTGATTGCCACTGGGGGGGGGGGGGAAGCCCTATCAACAGTTTTTAGAATGGATCCTTTTACATAGATACAATCATAGTCAAAGTCAGTGCCAGAAGAGAAGAATTTGAATGATTAAAAATATCACAGATTGTCTATTTCTCAATGAAATGAAGAAGATCAAAAAAAAACATTAGCCACAAAATCTCAGCAATAATCAAGAGTCTTTCCTTTCTAAACAGAGAGACTATGGCCCTTCTTCGGTTTTTGTCTGTTTGTTTGTTTTTACAGTATACTTATAATTCTGTCTGGATCTGGCTTTATCATTTCATGACTGGTTTGGAACCTATTGCTTTTTCCCAATTTCTCATCATAAATGCTTATAAGCAATCACTCACCAACCTGTTCCCTGGCTTTAAGTTCTTATATCATTTCTATACAAAAAATGTTATGAGCAATTTAATGCCACATGTTTCTGCCTCAGTTTACCCTCCCTGGAAGGGAATTTCCAGCACATTACAACATCCATCTCAGAATCTCCTGTGCTAAGAGAACCTTCTGCTTAGTTGACAGAACACTGTCACTGGCAGTATGAAAATACCTTGGAGTCCACATGGCCCCTTGGGGCAGCAATAAGGACAGCAAGCTGAGAGCAGAAGCCCAATGTGCTTTGGCAAGGCGCCATGAGGAGGAAACATTCTTGGCTCCATTACACGGAGGCTCTGTAGTTGTGATTGAAAGATGTGTAAATCATGTATTCAGCAGAAGAATTCACACACAGTAGTCACCTTATAAAAGTGAGTGATGCCCCAGATTTTTTATTTGACATGTGCTCTTACGTCTCTATTTGACTGAGCTCCAGCGAAAGCGCAGACGAAAACTGAACTTGTGTTCAACCTCATATTCCTGGAAAAACTTCCCTCTGCCCATCTGACAAGTCATTCCAAAGATATTCCCTGATGGCTTTGTGTTGTTTTTTTCCTTTCACATCCCTCTTTCAGACTTGTTTTTTCAGGCTTTTTTTTCATGTCTTAACAGTGGACATCCCATAGAGAGAAATAATTTTTATTTCTCTCACAAAGGATATGATATGATAGGACTTGAGTCTCTGAACTATGTTTACTACTACACTGTTACCCCTGGAAACAGCAAAATCTTGTGTGAGTCACTCACCAACCTGTAACATGTGATCAGCTTCACCCCCACCTCCTACACACACACCCATGCATACTTGCTTCTGCCAAGAGATCTAGAATAACTCAGGAGCTCTGACCTCCCCAGGATTAAAGATTACTTTTTACAGGGCTCTTTCCTAGAGATAACTGCTCACCTTGAGAGCTCCTGCTACAAACACCCCTTCCAAAGTCTTCCCAGCCTGTTTGGTCAAGGCCCTCTCATTAGACCCCTGCCCGATACAGCTCTCTCCTGGTACTTTAGGATACCAGGACCCAGTCAGGCTAGTTTCCCTGGTGGTCATCTTTCCAGACTAAGGTCATCTTGTTCTAGTCCCTGTGCTCACTGCAGAAACCAGCCCTGACTCTGGCCCCATCCAGTGTTCATGCCCACTTGAGACAGGCACCGGCAATCCTGTCAAGTGGACTACACAGACACGTCACTGTTGGACAGTGGTAACCTGAGCCCAAGCCTGGCTAGACATTCTAGGAGCAAAACAGGGCTGGTGCCTTCATAGCTTGCCTGCATTAACTGCCCCAACTCATCAGGCCAAATGGATGGTGATGGGCTGACGGCAGAGTGAAAGAAAGAGAGGTCCTGGTTAGGGCTGGACCCACAACTCCTGCAGACAGAAACTAAGGGGGAAAAGCTTAGTGGAAAGGCTGAACTCTGAACCCCTACTCTTTGATGCTATTCTAAATATCTTCCTCTTAAAGATCTGTGACTTCACACCTGGACTGGAATTTAACTTAAGACTTTCTCAGCCTGGTTTGCTATCTTGAGCTGGCTCTCTTATGGCCTAACAGCAAAGATGTCTTTGTCTCTCCTCCAACCTCCCTTGCACCCTCTCTTTCTTTCCCTTCTCCCTTTTCTTGATCTCTCCATTCCTTCCCTCTCCATTTCACATTCTTTCTCTGTCTTTTGCTATCTCTCTCTGTGATTGCCTCTCCGTCTCTATAACTATTTCTCTGCCTCTGCCTCCCCCTTCCACTCTCTGTGTCTCTGTTTATCTCTGTCTCTCTGTATCTATCTCTCTTCTTTATCTCTGCTGGTTTTGGACTTGCCTGTGGGTACACTGACAAATATCAGTACTTCTCTCCCTCTAAGAATGTCAACAGCCTCTCATTTCTTACCTTATAGACATTAAGTTTACCCAATACCTCCCACCTTGAAAAGCGGCCACTGAACTCTTCACTGAGATAGCTAAGTTTCTTTTTAGATATGAATTCTTATGATATGGTTTCCCAGCTTCCTCTGATTAAAGTCATATGCAATCTTGTTTTGTTATTTATCCATATAAGGGCACGTATCTATAAATGTGTATATGTATGTAAGCCCCTCAGGGGCAAATGTCACATATTCTCCTTGATTTTACCCTTAGCACTTAGCATATTGGTATGCATAATAAGTATTTGTTGAAAGAAATGTGTCTTTCTTCTTTTAACATGCAAAGTCTAAACAGTTGCTATGTTTGTCTTTCATCACCACCATTTTATTTCTATTTCATCATAGATTATATTTTATTTTCTGCCCAGCTCACACGGTTAACTCAAGACAAGACCAACCTTTAGAAGTTCCTCTTGTCCAAAATGGCTTGAGAAAAGCAGCCGTCAGAGGGCTCTCATTTCATAGATGAGGAGCCTGACAAAGAGAAGCAGAGAGTAACTTGACCATAGAGTAAGAGTCAGTTAGGATGTGAAACCAGAAGTTCTAACTCCAGACCTAGTACTCATCCTATCTGATACTTTCTAGTTTTGTGACCACTAGTAAATCACAAACTCTTAACCTGGGTTTCCTCTTCCATAAAATGGATATAATAATAATTTTAGTACATTCCTTAAAAGATTTCTGTAGATGAGACAACTTAAAGAACATGCTTTGCAAACCTTAAAGCATTTTTATAATTCTTATTTTTAAGTTTTTCTTTATTTAATATTTATATTTATTCTCATTTTATAATTCTTATTTTTTGTCACTATTTTGACTCATTGGGTCACAAGAGGGAAAGAGTTAAAACTTCAACAGTTTGGATTTTTGTTTGTGATTCAAGGTGTACAGTAGAGAGGGCACTGGGCCTAGAGTCAGGAAGACCTGAGTTTAAATTTGGCATCAGACATGTACTAGCTATATGACCCTACCCAAGTCACTTAAATACTGCCTGCCTCAGTTTCCTCACCTGTGAAGATAATATTAGCATCTACCTCCCACAGTTGTCTAGAGGGTCAAATGAGATAACATTAGTAAAGGGCTTAGCACAGTTCATTGCATATGGTAGGCCCTTTAGCTATTATGTTAGCTATTATTATTCTATTTTGGGCTCCAATGGACACCTGGAATGGGAGCTGCCTGGCGATTTGCCCAGTGAAGTTTCCAATAAAGTCAGTTCTGTGATGTAGCCCATTATGTACTCTGGAAATTGGAGACGTTTTTTAAAATCCTTGTCTGTCAGCCAGACAAGGATATAGTTGTTTATAAAAAGGAAAACAAATAGTAATTGTGTCTTATTATCCATTTCACAAGGGATTCTTTGGTAATCACTAGAGCTGCTTGCCTTGTAAAACTAACCAGGTCATCTTGGTAGGATGAGTATGTGTTTAAGGAGGAATAGAATTTTATTTCTTTTATACAATCCAAGATAATCTCATGGCTAGAAAGTTAATCTTATATAAATCATCATTGCTTTATTAGGAAATAATGTAGACACTTAAACTCCTTGCTATGCCCTTAGCACCTAGGACATAGTAGGTATTCAGTTCATATGAGCTGATCTCATGATTCTCCATGGATACAACTCCACCTTTTTCTCAGTAGCTGATATTTTTACCCTCTTGTAATATGATTGATCATACTCAAATCCCACACTGCAAGGGGATGTGCTGATCAAGATGTTTCTGATTGCTATATGTTTGTTGCTATATGGTCTTGTCTTGAATTAACCATATGAGCTGTGCAGAAAGTAAAATATAATCTATGACAAAATAGAAATAAAATGGTGGTGATGAAAGACAAACATAGCAACTATGTTTAGATTTTGCATGTTAAAGGAAGAAAGACACATTTCTTTCAACAAATACTTATTATGCATATCTGTTTCTGTTGCTAATAGATCAAACAGATATAGTCCCTAATCCATAAGAGATCATTAAGCAAATAAATAACAGCTATTTCTTGACTAAAGCACTTTGTTAAATACTATATGAGATATGGGGAAGTATAAGGCATGGTCCCTATCTACCCTCAAAGAGATAGATTAGATATAGATGATATAGATATAGATTAGATATAGATATAGACATAGACACAGACATAGACATAGACATAGATATAGATTAGATATAGACATAGACATAGATATAGACATAGATATAGATATATAGATATAGAAATTATACATACAAGAAATTATGCATACAAAGATAAACAATAAAAGGTAAGACATGAAAAGTACCAAATTTGTAATTAATGCACTTTGCCTAAACTAGGTTCCTTCCTCCAGAATGGAGGAGGATGTACAGATAGACAGATATAACAAGAATAATTAAGACCCATCAGTGTACTTCCTGACTCTAAAGGAATTCTATCAACCCACATATATTAAATCTTATACAAACTCCTCAAGATTAATGTATTCCAAGGTGGTTGGGCTTGCTTGTCCTAGATTCATAATGCTCTTTGATTACTTCAGTATAACACACCATAAATCCTAACCTTCTTGTGCAGTCCAAAACCAGCCTCTAATGTGCTGGATATGACTGGTTTCCAGAGACTATCACGTGTGTTGCTTCATTTCTCAAAACCAGAACTACTATAAAGCCTAAGGACAACAATCAGGTATATGCATCCTCAGCATCCTTTGTCTATTAAACCAATTTATATCCTTCCAATAATACCCATTATTAAGCCAATTGAGTGCGAGGTTCTTTTTCTGTACCCTGAAATCTAGGACTAGGTTGGCAGAGTAACATAGATGATACATGCCACAGAACTTGAGGGGCAGAGGAGATCATATCAGTGTGGCATTGTTGCAGACCTGCAGGGCAGCTCAGAGGAGGTGTTCACAGTGGAAATCTGTGGTCCCTGTCAAGGTTCCCAATGAGGGGAAGACATATGGTGAGAAGAGAAACAAAAGCCAAGAAATCTAAAACACAGGGGAATAACTCACACAGAGTTTAGGATGCTGACAATAGCAATGCTGGTGCTTTAATTTGCACACCCACTGTTTTGTCACCTGAAAACATTTTTATGCTCAAACACTTCCCCCAACCTCCACCCCCACCTATTAGTAAATATGAAATTGTTATACTTTTGCCAACAGAGGGATCTTAGTAGGCTGTCAGAGAAGGAGAGGAGGTAAAACCAGAGATGAAAGAGGGGTGGGATTCACATAGATGATAAAGAAAAGGGTCCCTAAGATGGGAAAGGAGGGAGAAGTAACAAACTTGAAACAAGAACGGTCAAGAAGTGTTCCTTAAACAGTGAGACCACTTTTAGCAGCAATAGATGGCTCAAGGAAGAAAGTAATATAGAAAATGTTGCAAAGGTACAAATGGGCCAGATGTCAGAAGCTCTTGAATGTTATTAAGACATTGTAATTCCTTATTTTTAATGAAAATGTCTCATTTTAAGTTTTGAATGCATTAGGAAGCCATTGAATATTTTGACTAGAGTAAGGTGAACAAACATGAAGAGTGATGAAATGATAAGAGAGAAAACAATCCTCTTTTTCCTTAATATATACATTTTATTGAGAAATTTTTAATAGATGCATATAAATAGTTACATGACACTCCTGGATTAATATTAAATGTAAGTCAAGCAGGTCAATACCATTGTATTTCTGTTTTTCAATCATATTTGCCTCTACCATATATTAAAATATATATTATTAATGTGTTATATATATATTGCATTTCTCAAAGTTGTTGTAGACTTTCTACATTTTATTTTGTGCCATTTTAAAAAAAAGTTTTATTGAAAGGTTTTGTTTTTACATTGTCTAAATTTCTCCTTTTGCCCTTTTCCCTCCTGCCAGAAAGCTTTCACTTATAACTAAGATTTTTTTTTTTGAAGAATAAGAGGGATACAAAAAATCAGTGAAACTGAGCAACACATTGAAAAATGTTGTAAAATATGCAATGTTGTATACCAATGGCTCCCCCACTCCTACCCAACACATACAAACACCACACCTCTGGGATGGATGAGAGAGAAAAGTTTTCATATTTTTCTTTCCTTTGATGCTAATGTAGTATTTGTGATTTTGAAACATTCATCTTCTGGTGGGTGGGAGGGGCAGTTGTGACAGTTGTTCCTTTTATTTACATTGTTTTGATCACTGTGTATATTATTTTCTTAGTTCTACTTACTTCATTTTGCTGTAGTTCATGTATGTTTCCATGCTTTTCTGTATTCATTATATTTGTCATTTGTTACAGCACAGTAATATTCCACTACTTTCATATACTACAATTTGTTTGGCCATTCTCCAATCCATATACACTTTCTTTGTTTCCCATTCTGCTAAGAGTACTGCTATAAATATTTTGATGTTATGTGGTACCTTTCTTTTTATCAGTGATCTTCCTGGAGTATAGACCTAGCAGTGGAATCTAGGGATAAGAGTATGGACATTTTAGCTACTTTGTATAATTCAAAATTGCTTTCCAGAATGGTTATATTAATTCACAGCTCCACCAACAATGTACTAGTGTTTCTATCTTCCAACAACTTCTCCAAGATTGACTATTATGTGATAGAAACTTTTTAACTACAATATGTTTAATCTAAATACGATGGAAAAGAAGAAAAACAGTATTTCCCCTAATGAAAAAAATTCACACCATGTGAATTTTTAGCTTCATGAAGCTATTAAATATGAGATTATATGGGACAGAAGGAATAGCACTTCATTTTAATTAATAAACAGAGATTGAGTGGAATATTTGGGGTTAAATTATTTATTTGTACTATTTTTAAGTGCTATTCTTAAAATATTCTTAGTAAAATTTATTTAAAAATTAAAAATTACTTAGTAAACCTTGGAGAAATTGCAGGTGACAAAACTGAAGGGAAGCCAGACCAGACAACAGGATAAATTTGAAAGGAACAAATCGATCTTATTATACACATTGAAAAGAAAAGTAAGCTGTTCATAATAGAGACTTCCAGTTTCATGTACTTATCTCTATCTTTCTATGTAGATGCCAATTGTATTTCATACTTGTTAAGTTTAGAACAAAAATAAAGATTATAATTTTTAAAACTTTAGAGAAAAAAGATAGTAGGTTCCCTGATTTGGCCTACTAGGAGGCTTTTGGGACAGAAGTCAAGTAGTAGAGGAAAAGGAAGAACCCTTAGAATCCCTAGCTTAGTACCAGTGATAATTCATTGTAAGAGGTCATTGCCTAATATGATGTATGCAAGTCACAGATTCACTAAATGCCTAGGTATAACAAACTTCATATTTCTCTACCAATGGCAAAATTTTGACCACCTTCTTAGACACCCAATAGTAAGATGTATATAGGTCAATTAGTTTGCTCTTAAATGTACCTTGTAAACAACATATGATACGTGCTGAACCACTAATAAGTATCTTATTATTATTGAAAATATATTACATTGACATTTTGATACCTAAATCATTTCCTCCCTATAGATTCTTCCTCCACCTGTATATGAAAATCTATTCATACCTTCTCACACCTATGATAATCTTGTCCATTTCCTCCCATTAATTCTCCATAAAGCACCTACCCAAAATGCTGCAGGCCTTCTTCTGTGTCTTTTAATTTTCTGTAGGTACCAGTGCAAGGCTCAAGCTATTCACATGTTATCCCTCATCTTTACTATATGACCAGCCCACCCATCTTTTTCTGGTCATACATCTCCTTGATGATATCTTTTCCAGCACTTCTTAAGTCTTTCATCATATGCCACAGCCTCTGCTATTTTCCTAATATAGTTAGACATGCTTTCCTCTGCCCTTTCAACACTGGCTCAGTTCAATGTTTGCCTACAATGCCTATCATAGGAACATGTATTAATATACACCAATTTTGTCAAATGCCTCTCTAACTGCATATTATCATATATACAACGTGAGTTTTTCAGCTACTTTATGGATGATGAGGTTGTCTGTTTTGAGTGTCTAGTCATTACATTGAGATGGCCTTATGTTCTGGATCATGACATGACAGACCCTTTGGTCTTTGTAGAAAAGACCCTCTATGACCCTGGCAGACACCTTTTTAGCAAACATTAGTCTCCTGATACAATGCTTTCCTTGAGATTGATAGAGGGTCACTGAACATTACAGTTCTCAGTAATCATTAACACAGCATTCAATAGATTTTAGCATAGATTAAATTGAATAGATTCATTCAATTCAACAGAATTTCTCTCAGGGATAGAGATAGGGGGCTGGACCTGTGATTTCATTGTAATAGATAATGCCCAAGTGACAAAACTTCCCTTTATCCACGCAGATTGGCAACTTCTCTGCAATTTATATTCTTGCACAGCACTGAGACTGTAACCAAGTAACTTGCCCAATATCACGAACAGGATGTTTCAAAGATGAAACTGTAATGGTAATATAAATGGGAAGATCTTTCCCATCCCTGCTTGAGCTTGCTGAGTGGGTGGAGCAGGGAGGGGTGGAACAGGAAGGGTGGAGCAGAGAGCAAAGAAAGTTGGTCAGAGTAATTAGAGCTAAGGGAGAGATAAGAAGCAGGCAGTGAGCTGTGAGTATTCATTTGTGTGAAAACCATAGCAGGAGAAAAGCTTGGGGATGGTGGATTTCTCTGCTTGGCTATTGAATATAGATTTCTTTGTTGCTGTAATGGATTGGTTCTTTGTTTCAGGTGGAGAGTCTGTTATATTTTGCGATTCAGAATTATGCCAGCATATCCATAGCCTCCATAGGCCCTGTGAATATTGCATTAGCACTACAGAGCCTTGAACCCAGTCTTTCTAACTTCAAGACAAGCTCTCTCTCCATGACGGCATATGCCCTCTATTCCCATTATATTTAAGTAATGCATCATATTAATGCACTTCATGGTGGTCAAATTTCCCCTGGCCCTGTAAGGCAAATATCACTGTATATGTTTGGGATAGGGAGGTGGGGGTATGAGAGACTTGTGATTTCATTGGTACAGGAAATTCCCAATGAGGAAACTTTAACTATCATAGCTAATAAACTCCTTCTCTGCAACTAACATTCTTAAGACTTGCCTCAGGTACTAAAAGGTTAAATGATTTTATACAGGTTTATACAGACAGTAGGTGTCAGAGAAAGGACTTGACTTCAGGTTCTCCAGACTCCCAAGACCAGCTGTCTATCTGTGATGTCCTGCTGTCTCTCAACATGAATTGTAGGTTAAATCCTCCTTAATAATTTGATATGTAATCACTATCACATCTTTATCTTTTTAGAATCCCAAACCGAACATATTCCTACATATGGACAATTAGTCCCAGACTTATATGCAGCATCACAGCTCCACCTATTTCAAAATAACTCGTCTGGAAGGAAAGTAAGTATTATGAAAGCATCCAAATACTAATAGATGTGCAGAGAATTTGGCACTAAAAACACCACAGCTGTGCAATATGGGTTAAAAATAAGCACAATGCAATTGGCATCTCAAATGAAAACATTATAACCCTCCACGAACACACAAATGTTTGTGAGAGTGTTTGGGGAAGTGGGGGCAGGGTTCTTAATACTCTAATCCAGTGGATCAGACTGTACATTGCAGTTCCCAGAACAGGAACCCAAGGAAATACTTTGTTCAAAACTTCATTTTCCACTTTGGTGCTTGGGACCTCAAAGTTTAAGTCAGTGCCCAGCACTTTGTGGTAACTCAGTAAATATTAAACAATCACAATAATATTACATTCTCTCACATTGTGTAGATCTGTGTTTGCTTAATGATCTGTAGAAATATCTTGCCTGGTTCTAGCAAAAAAATTGGGGGGTCACTTTATTTTTTACGTGTATTTTAGCAAAGAGTAGCACAGTCTTCCAAACAATGAACTGACATCTCTCAGTGAGTTCATCTCTAGACAGTGAAAATAATGTGCTCACTTCCAGGTCAAGTATCTTAAAATTCATAATATAAACAGCAAGAGCTCCACTCTCTTACATTTAATAAGTAAACTCGACCACATTTTCTAAAAAACATTAATTTTTAAATCATTGATTATTCGTTATGAATAGAGAAACCCAAGAGTATGCAACCAGCTCCATCCCAACTGTTTGCCAGAATAGTCTTTTTTAATATAACTGTCTAATGTGGCATAAGCTTTGTCTAAACAGACTGTCATTTTATATGGGAGGCTTCTTGTGTGTGTGTGTGTGTGTGTGTGTGTGTGTGTGTGTGTGTTCCCTTTCCCCTGTGACTGACTGCTGTTTGATGGATGCTGTGATGGGGGGTGGAGGGGTGGAATGTGGTGTTTGGTTGACATGGGGAGTGAAGGGAGGGAGGGCTGCTGCCTCGAGTAGATGACAGGAATTCTTTTCTGATAAAAGAACAGAGCATTAGAAATGGCATCCAAGAACACTGGCGCAGTCAATAAATAGACTGTAACTATCCAGTAACACCTTGATTTCTATACATCACAAGGGGACTATTAGTCACTAGGAAAGAAAGAATCCCTAGAGATGTTCAAATCTCCATTTTGTGTGCATTCTCACTGCTGCCAAGGGTCAAGTTCTCAAGGGATACCTGCCTTTCTTATTCCAGTTATGCATGCAATTGGATATTTGTGTTGGCCATATTTAGAGGGCATTCATTGCTTAATTTCAAAAACTAGGTTCAGAGAAGAAAGTCTTGTATTTTGCCCTAAAGGTGTGTGAAATATTAAAATAGTCAGATGACCATCTACAAAGTGGAAATCCTTTACCAAATTCACAATGAAAATTAAAATTAACAATGTCTTCTCTAGAGAACTGGAGAGTCTGAACATCTTGTGTAACTTTGTGTAATGCTATGCCATTAGGAAATGAAGTAAAAATTTTAAAAAGTGATACCAAGATTCATTTTTTCTGCCACAAACTTAGAAGTAGAAAATACTAAAGAATTTCTAAAAGATCATCTTTTTTCAGTTAAGGAAGTTGAACCTTAAGATCCAGTCTTACTTATATTAAATAAAAGAGATTCATATTTTTAAAAACATGCTCACTTGCCTCCTGTGCACATGGAGTTCCACGAGACTTCAGGTGATTGTCATAATACTGCACAACAGCCAAGATTTTTTTTACCAGTTTACATAGATTTAATCACTCACTCAAAGAGTAGTTATTGAACAATGACTATGTATTCGGCATCAAATGTACCAAACATATAAAACTGATTCTGTGGGAAATGGAAGCTGATTCTTTAAAAAATCTATAATTGGGTAAAAATTATAATGAGTGATCCTCCAGGAAGAATAACCCGATTGCAGAAATTAAATGAGACAAGGGTGACAATCATCAGAGTAAGCTTGGCCAGTGAACTTGACTCAATTCCTGACAAAATTCTGGGACATACTATCAAAGGGATGGTTTCTGAATATTTAAGAAAGGAAGCAGTGATCATTAATAGCCAACTTCAATTCATCAAGAACAGATTTTGACAGATAAAATTTTATTTCCTTTTTTAAAAACAAATTTACTAGCTTGGTATATTATATAAATGTTATTGACATAATATACTTAGATTTCAGTAAAACATCCAACATTGTCTCCTCCTCAGGAGGAGGAGGAGGAGGAGGAGGAGGCTCTATTTGTGGGTAAGATTGAGCAATATAACTAGAAGACAATTCAGAACAATTAGGAAGATTCAGAATTAATTGAATGACTAAACCCATTAATATCTTGATAACAACTAAGAAGATGACCTCTAATAGAATGCCTCACCATTTTGCTAGTTGCTCCTGAGCACTTTTGCAATGACTTGAATAATGACATAGATGGTATGTTATTCAAATTTGAGGGTGACACTGCTAAGAGATACAGCTATTATATATGCTAGAACAAGAGGTAATCTAAGAAAGGAAATCTAATAGGGATAAATATAAAGACCTAACCTTGGGTTTAAAAAATCAGCCTCCCAAGGACAAGATGGGAAAAGCATGGCTAGACTCCCTTTATTTTTCACGTAGAAAAAAAAAAGAACTTAAATTTAGGTGGACCAAAAGTTTAATATAATGGGGGGATGAAATTAAGAGAAGCAAACAGTAGAGGATCAGTGAAAATATAGTTTCACTATCCTGTGCCCTTGTCAAATCCTATTTTGAGTATTATGTTGAGCTCTGGGTGGCCAGGATGATGAGAACCTAAGTTCTGTCCTATGAGAATCGGCAGGAAAAATGGGGACATTAAGCTTAGAGAAGAACATTTTGCTTTCAGAAGAGAAGATGTAGGAATGAAATCTTTGAGTAGGTGAAGGGATATCATGTGTTAGACCTATTCTGCTTGTCCCCATATGAGAAAGAGAAGCAGAATGAGAAGCAATGAGTAAAAATTGCAAGGAAGTCGATTTTGGCACAACACAAAGGGGGAAAATCCTTATAATTATTTATCCAAAATTATTTATCCAAATAGTGGAATGGGCTTTTCAGGGGACAGTGGATTGCCCATCACTAGAGTTCTTCAAGCAAAGGCTGCACAATTCTCCTACAGGTAAATGCTGAACCAGGTTTCTTAACCTGGGGTCCACTGACCCTGTGGGTTCACAGAGATTTCAGGGGGTCAAAGAAATTGGATGTGAAAAATATATCTTTGTTTTCACTAATCTTTGTTTTTTGTAACTCTATGTATTTTATTTTATACATTTAACCACATTGTTCTGAGAAGGGGTCCATAAGCTTCATCAGAATGCCCAAGGGGTTCATGATACAGTAAAGACTAAGAACCCCTAAGCTGGAAAGTTTTTCAGTTCTTTTTCAACTCTGACACTATGCTTTTGATATTCTGTGGATAAATATCTATCACATTTTGTGAATTATTCCAATTGAGATGAAATAGGTCTTATTTGATGGGCTGGGAGAACATTGTACTGAGTGGGGTAGGTAGCCCATGATGAAGACTAGTGTTCATTAGAAGGGAAGAGTAATGATGAAAGTGGTTAACCATATACCAAAACAGGCAGGACTATCTATAGAATTTCAAAGATAAATTCAATCACTGATGAATAGATGAAGGGGATAAAGGAGAGCAGGAAGTGATCCAACATGAGAAGTACAAGGTAGATGTCAGAAGAGGAATTGGCCCAGGGAAAGATCAATCAACCAACAAGAAAATTCTTAAGTGCTTATTATGTGCCAGGCACTGTGCTAATCCTAGGGATACAAATATTTTTTAAAATAGTTCCTTCTTTCATAAAGTCACATTCTAGTATACAAGTGTAAAGTCAGTACCTGAAGGATGTATGCAAAATAAATACAGAGTGATGTTAGGGAGAGACTGGCAACTGGAGGAATTTGAAAAGTCTCTTGTATGAGGAAGCAATGGAGCTGAGCCTTGAGTAGAGCAAGGAGTTCCAAAAAGAACAGGTGAGAAAGGAGAACATTCCAGGCATGGGACACAGACAGCCAGGAAGCAGGAGATGAGATGTCAAGCACAAGGCAGAAGAAGTGGGTCAGTTTGCCTGAGTTAAAGAGTGTGTTAGTGAGAGCAATGGGTAAGCAACACAGAAAAACAGGCTGGTGCCAGACTGTGAAGAGCTTTAAAAGCAAAAGAGAGACGTTTGCATTTTTTTCTTAAAGGTAATTGGGGAGTCACTGAAGCTTCTTTAGAAGGGGAATGAGATGTTCACATCAGTGCCTTAAGAAGAGCCATTTTGCATATGTGTGGAGGCTAGACTAGAGAGGGAGAGACTGAATTCAGGAAAATAAATTAGCAGGGTATTTTAACAGCCAGGTAAGAGATTTTAAGAGGCCAAACTAGGGTAGTTGTGGTATGAGTAGGAAGAGGCAGATGCAAGAGATCTTGAAGGACCCGAGTTTGGATCCGGCCTCAGACACTGAACACACACAAACAAAAGCCTAGCTGTGTGACCTTGGGCAAGTTACTTAACCCTAAGTGCCCTCCAAAAAAAAAAAAAAAAGGTGGTTAGGAGGAAGGATAATGATGTGTGGTTGGGTCATGTTGAGTCTGAGATGGTTATATGGATCATCCAAGTGGAAGTGTAAAGCTTCGTCATTGCAGATGTGGGAGTAAAATTCAGGAAAATAACTGAATCCAAGGGAGCTGATGGGATCCCCAAAAGAACAGTTTAGAGACAGAAGAGGAGAAGGGTCAGTGCAGAGCCCTAGGGCATGCACACACACACACACACACACACATACATTGAACAAAACTAGGTAAATCTACAAAGGAGATTAAGAAGGAACTATATAAAAGGCAGGAAGAACATGTCACAATGCCATAAAACAAGGAAAGGTCACAAAAATCTAAGGAGAAGAGAGTATTCAGAAGAGATGCTGGTTCAACAACATCAAGATGCAGCAGAGAGGTCATGAAAGATAAAGAATGAGAAAAGACCATTGGATTTAACAATAAAAATAATTGGTGACCTTGGAGGGAACAGACAGAAACCAGACCCAAAAGGGTTAAAGAGTGAATGAGAGGTGAGAAAGTGGAAGCAATGTATGTGGACAGCTTTTTCTAGGCATCTGTCTGTGAAAGGGAGGAGCTATGGGTTAACAGCTTGAGGGAATGGTAGAGTGGTGGAGCTTTTTAAGGGTGGGGGAGATCTGGGCACGTTTTTTAGGGAACATAGAAGAAGCCAGTGATGAAATCTTTTATGATACAAAAATAGGGCAGGAATAGGTGATCACTGAGACAGCAAAGCTAAAGAAATGGTATAAAACATTAGTAGCCATGGCACCTGTAGGTATTATATATTAAAATATTCTGTGACAAAGACAGGGCAATAGGATATCGATAAAAAAAGCCAATTATCAATCAGATATGATAGTGGATTCTGGGCTTTGGTGCATTAGATCACTACCACAAGAGGAAGTAAAGACAGTGTGAGTTTCAAAGGATGATATTAGTAAGCAGGAGGGAAGAATTTATTCTTAAGCACTTTTCTTATGCTCGCCTTATCTTCCTTTCTCTTGGTTCAGAGAGTGAGTAAAGGGTAGGCCTTCTGGGGAGAGAGAGGTTAAAGAAACAGAGTTTGTTCAATTCACACAAATCCATGAAAACAAATTCCATTGTTATGCTGAAATTCAATTCAGTTCAAGCTACCAAATGTTTATTAAATGATTAAACATTCATTATCAAATGATTAAATATTTTTCTAATTACTAAATATCCTATGAAATGAAATATTTGCAAACCTAAAAACTTCATGTAAATTATTACTGTTACTATCTGCAAAGCTTTTCCTTGCAAATTTTTGGTACAAATATTCCTGAAAACTCTTTTTTAATTTCTCTTTTGCTTCCAAAATGCTCTGTCTTGTATGATTTCTGATTTTCAGGTTCAATATGAACAACTTGTGTGAGAGACAGAATAAGGGAAAGACTCAAGTTGAAGAAGACAAATGCAGAAAGGATTGTGATCAAGATTTAGAGAATTTGGTAATTTTAAAGAAGTCCAGAGATTTAATCAAGGTATTTAAGAAAAAGCTAACAGAAGGGAAGAAAGCTAATGAAAGGGAAGAACTCAAATAAAAGGACCTGAGGAGGAGAAGGAAGAGTAGAAAGTCAACAGGAGCCTTAATTAATAGTATTATAGTAATTAACTAAAAGCAATTAATAGTATTAAAATAAGATAAAATAGTAGTAGTTGTATATTAAAATCTTCTGGAATAAAGGAGGGTCATTAAGATATCAATAAAAAGATAAGCCAATTATCACTCAGATGTGAAGGTGGATTCAGGGCTTGGAAGGAAGATTCAAGGCGGAGGAAAAAACATCTAGGTGAAGTTGGCAAAACAAGGCAAGGCAACATATGTGAGCTAAGTTGATAAGTTAGTGAGATGAGGTAAGAGGTTAGTTAGGAAAAATAAATTTGTGTTTGTCAATGTCCTAACAAGGTAAGAAAGTTCCAATAAAGTGAGGACAGCAGCAACTCTGGGGTCAAAAGCCTCACAAGCAATTCTCTGAGGGAGCTGTGTGCAATAAAATATGGAGCTATGAAAAGCAGGTATGGTTTGCAGTGAACAGAACAGAGCTCACAATGTTTTCTTTTAGCCATGGCCAAGTGACTGTTATCTTTGCTCAGAGAGAAGGGTAGTTTCCCTTCTAGAACAGAAGGTAAAGGAGTCTAAGGAATGTCTGAACCCTGACTAGGTTATCAGAGAGAATTATGTTACTTGAAAAAATGTAAGGGAGACTTCAATGCAAAGGAAAGGAAAGCAAAAATATCTAAAGAACTGGAGGGAAATTCTGACATGTCAGGATGTTGGCAAGTAGGAGGTAGTGATACGGAGGAAAAAGTGAGAATGGAAAGGACTAAATACTTAAAGGATAGAAAAGTTCTGATAAGGAGCTAGACCAAGGGTTTTTAACCCCTTTGGCAGTCTAGTGAAGTCTATGAACCTCTTATAATAATTTTTAAATATATAAGATAAAGTATGTAGAATTACAAAGAAACCAATTATATTGAAATACAATAATTAAAATATTTTAATAAAACAAATCTACAGATACCCACGTTAAGAACTAAATAAGACCTTCTCAACAAATTAACTGTTCATAGTCTAAGGAAGAATGGTGTGGATCCACAGGTGCTGTTAGGTAAGACATGATATCAAAAGAAGAGGGGGTGGCTAGGTGGCTCAGTGAATGAGCACTGGAGGAGGAAATAAATGAGTTTGGGATAAAAAGTATGGCTCAGAGACACAATATAATAGCAATTAGGGACTTAAATTATCTAGAAATCTTCTGGAAGTTTCTTTCTGCCAAAAAAATATGGCAATAAATAATTTCATCCTTTATGGGACTAAATTGAAAAGCTTTTATTCATGATCTTTATTCTAACCAACTACATGTTTTACTACATTTTCACTATGGTAAAAAAAAATCATGAAAATATTTGAGAAAAGTAACTACTGTGTCTTAGAATTTATAAGAGAGGAGAGGAACGCTAAGGCATAGTTTGACAGAAATTCTTGGTCCAAAGAAAGCAAATATCAAAGTTTCAGAGACCAAGAACAGATATGATCCCCTGGCCTAAAATCCTTTAAGTGAAGAAAACCTAAAGAGACAAGAAACTACCAAGAATGAAATTCTGAAGGCACCAAGGAAAACAAATCCAATGAGAAAGAAAAACAAGAATTATCTAAAGAGACTGATGGGGAGACATTGAGAGCTGAAAACAAGCCAATTAGTTTTTTTTTTCCAAAATATTTATCTAAGATAAAAGCAAAGGCAATTGTAATTAATAGCTGATTGGATTGCTGAGCCACTGTCAGTGATTTTTGAAAGATCTTGGAGAATGACAGAAGCACCCCAGGACTGAAGAAAGGAAAATGTTCCAATTTTCAAAAAAAGGTACAGAGAGATAATAGAAACTAAAAATCAGTGCACTCAACTTCGATTCTTGTAAAAACTACAGGCAATATCATTAAAGGAATGGTTAATTGAATATCTGAAAAAGAAGGTGTATAATGACAAAAAAAATGGTATCATCAAGAACTGGTCTTGTCAGACTAATCTCACCTTTTATAATTATTACACTAGATAGAAAAAGGGTGTCCATATAATCTGGATTTTTCCAAAGCCTATCCTACTATTTTGTTGGGGTTGGGGGGAAGAGTATAGATGTGGTTTAAAGGGTAGGCAAGTTAAGTAGATGTAGAATTAGATGAATAGATGTGACCATTAATGGTTTGATATCAAGCTAGGAAATCTCTAGTGAAATCTCCCAGGGATCAGACCTTGATCTTAAGCTCTCCAAGTTTATTATAATAAATGACTTGAGAGTTCAAATCTAGCCTCAGACACTTAATACACACACACACACACACACACACACACACACACACACAAATTAGCCATGTGACCTTGGTCAAGTCACTTAACCCCAACTGCCCTCCAAAAAACAAAAAAACCCACAAAAACAATAAATAAATAAATAAATAAATAAATGTATGAATGAGTAAATGAATAAATAAAAGAATGAATGAATAAACGAATAAATAACTTGAATACAGTTATAGATGGAAGGCTCATAAAATTTACAGATGACAGAAAGCTGGTAGGTACAGCTAACACATTGGAGGAAAAAGACCTTAAGAGTCTTGAAAGCCTAGAATACTGGGTCAAATCAAATAAGATGAAATTCATTTGGAATGTAAATTGTTACAACTGGATTCAAAACCTTACCTTCATGACCATGTGAATGGGGAGATTTAACTAGAGAAAAGCTTGTCATTAAAAATGATATGAAGTGTTTTGTGTGTTCTATGTTCAACATGGGTCAACATAGCTCATGGTAGATATGACAGGGAAAAAAAAAACTAATGAAATCATAGACCTTATTAATGACTTAAACTCCACTTAGATAAAAGTACCAAGTGTAAAAGAGTCTAAAGATAGGTTGTCCTACTATGCCTATGTCCTTGGGTGGGGTTACTAGAGAAGTAACCTTATCTCTAGATACTCTTGACCAGTCTACCTTCAGAATATGAGAGAAGAAAGTTGAAATATGAGCTTATTAATTAAATTTACTCATTTTTAAGCCTGGTGTTGTTTCTTTAATTGATTCACCTTTCTCAGGAATCTGGCTAAAATTTCATCTTCCTCCTAAATCTCTGTTACTGAATCAAACTTCATTTGCTTTGGCATTAAACAGAATGTCAATCCTATAAAAACTGCCCTGAATTCATACTACTTTTACTAGTCCATTCGTTCCTTCAGTCAATGATTTTTAGGTCTTGCAAACAGTGCAAATACTGAGCCTAGTGGAAATGTTTATACTTAGAAATCATCATACTCAGCATGCCACAGAAATTATCTTAGAATCCCTTTATGTCAGTTACAGTTGAAGCCAAGAAACATTTGATATTAATGTCTTGTGAGTGTTTTAGGGTTTTCATATTTATGTTGCCTAGGATCTATTTCAAGGGGGTTTTTCAAGAGCTGTGTATTTACATTTAACACAGCAATGCAAAAGTAGACATAAAGGAGAATAGCGAAAAATATGTTGGAGAATATGGCTCTAACTCAAGGTACACATGAGGCCAAAGGTTTGTAGATTACGCAAGAGTTTCATGCCAATGTATCATGAATAGTTTGTTCAAGAGGAAAGTTCAAAGGTTCTGAAAATTATGAATATCATATGATTTCACCAAAAAAATGAAATTAACTGCATTTTGCTTGAACCTGTAACTATGAAATTAAAGGTGTCATGCTCTAATGGCTACACTGCCCAAACTATTAAAGTTCAAAATACATCTCAATGAAAAGAAACTATTGGTTACCAATATAGGGGTCATTTTGAATTAGGTGGCAGTTTATATAGTCAAACCATCAACTTGATAGAGCAAAGATAAAAATCAACAACAAATTCAAAAAATAATAAAATGAAAATATAAGTGTGCTATTGCAACAGTTCTGACATGACCTGTTCAAATAAACTATTGAGGCAGAAAACAGGAAAAGAGTTCAATAAAAATTATAATCATTTCCCAAGAAAATCTAAATGATGTGAAGAAATTACCAAAAAAGTGGGCAAAAACATCCTAAAAGCACATTGGCTAACAAACATTTGATCTCTTTGCCAAGCAGATAGATGAGTCAGCCTAAGGCAATACCATTTTAAAACATAGACTCATTTGTGAAATCATACAGAAGAAAATGGTGGAAAGCTATGAACAGAATCACCTTATGGGACAGCAGGAAGTAGTGGAGGGGGAAAAATTAGCTTACAGAATATGAAACGCAACTAAGTTAGCTTATCATGAGTGAATTTAAGCACAAAGTTAAAAGAAAGGTAGTAAACAAATAAAAACAGAAAAGAGTTAATAGGATTTCTATAGCAAACTATTTTCTATTATTAATAAGTGTCACTCTCACATTTAGCCCAAAACACTCTGATGGACTGTATGATAAATGGAACTAAAGTAAACAGATAATGGAGAAAGCTGTTGTATCAGACCAATACAATAATATACACAGACTATCTGCCTGGAGTTGACAATTTAGAAGCTATTGAGGCACCATTTCTCAACATAAATGAGAAAGAGCAGTTACTGAATGATTGGAAAAATAACAGACATTATGAGTATAAAAGTAGGTCATCAAGAGGATATCAATTACAAACCATATTGCCAATGCGAAACCCATAGCAGTTGTTATGAATATGCTGACATATTTCCAGGGTTGAACCACAAAATATAACAAAATCTCTTCCTCAAAGATGAAACCAAGATATTTATTCAGATACCAAAAAGTCAATTCCACCATGGTAACAAAGAAGTTTATACACATCACCAATGCAGGAAGTGCCACCATCCCCAAGCCTTCTCTCTGTTAGGCCTCCCCATAAACAAGCTCCCCTAGGCAAAATTCCTCCCTACCTCACCCCTACTCTCTTCCTGCTCTACCCATTTGGCAAGCTCTTCCCACCACTGACTCCATGTTACTCGAGCTGTGGGTTGGGCCAAAGCTCAACATGGGCCTATTAAGGAGTAGGAAAGATCATCAAATTCCCTTAACATTACACAAGTTCATGTACATATTTTCCCAAATTTGTCAAAACTTATTAGAATATTCTATATATGTACCAAGAGCCTCCTTGACAAGAATATCTAGAAGTGGAACAGGTACACTTTTGTAAATTATATTCTATAGTAGGTCATATATTTGCTATTATACATCTGACTAAAAGGTATGAAGAAATAACAATGCATATTATTTTTGATTACTTAGAAAAATAAGAACCATTTAATTTGCTAGAGCAAAATTTAGTCTTAAAAGCTTTCCTCCAAAAATGTGTCTCCTACACACATATTAAAATTTTTACAAAATCCTTGATAAACACAAAAAAGATAACTTCAACAACCTCAAATAAGACATAAAACAGAGAGACATGTTTGCCAATGAAGTTTTCCATTATTATGGAAAATGTCTGGCAGAAAGTCAGAACTGAAAAAGGATTCCCCAGAAAACAGGTGATCTTAACCTGGAGTCAGTGAACTTGTTTTGTTTTAGTATTCTGAAAATTATATTTTAACATAATTGGTTTCCTTCATAAACCTATGTATTTTATTTTATGCATTCAAAAACATTACTTTTAGAAGGTTCATAGATTTCTCCAAACTTCCATGAGGCTCTGGTAGCTCAGTGGATAGAACTCTGGGCCTTGAGTTAGGAAGTTATTGTTCAGCCATTCAGTCGTGTACAACTCTTCATGACCCCATGTAATATTCTCCGTCTTCACCTCTATCTCTTGAAGTCTCTGGCTTCTTTGGGGACTCAATTTAAGCACAGGAGGACTGTTCTGGTTACTTCCTTACCCCCACAGCTGCTATTGACTTCCCATTTAAAATTATCTTTTCTCTTCTATATATTTATATATACTTGCGTTGTCTGCCCAATAGAATGTAAGATCACGGTAATCAAGAACTTTCATTTTTGTCCTGTACCCTTAGTATCATGGGATTTTCTTGGGAATGATATTAGAGTGGTTTGCTATTTTCTTCTCCAATGGATTCAGTGAATCTTTCTGTAAGGCAAACAGAGGTTAAGTGACTTGCCTAGTATAACACAGCTAAGAAATGTCTGAGGCTGGATTTGAATTCAGATCTTCCTGTCCCCAGGTCCCATGTTCTATCTGCTGAGCCACCAGCTGCCTCAGAGACAGGAAGATTTGAGTTCAAGCCCGGCCTCAGACATTTAAAGGGTAAGTTACTTACCCTTTACTGTGTGCCTCAGTTTCCTCATATAGCTAGTTTCCTCATATAGTAGATATAATAATAGCACCTACCTCCTATGGTTCTTATGAAGATCAAACAAGATAATTATTACAAAGCATTAGCTTCAAGGCTATTATAGTCATTATTATATACTTTCACTTACTGGTCTCACATCCCATGATTTTAATTACATCTCTATATAGATGGTTCCCAAATTTATATATCCAAATTTAGGCATTCATGCTTCACCAGCAACCTGTTGGACATTTTAAACTGTTCCACAGAAATCTTAAAGCTATCGTGTTTAAAACAAAACTCATTCCCCTCTTCTATATTATTGTTGAGGATTATACCATCCTTCTAGTTTCAGGTTCAAAACCTTGGTGCCATCTTGGACTCCTCATTCTCAATCACTCTGTATATCCAATTAGCTTCCAAATCTTATCATTTCTATTGTCATAACATCTCTCTCATACATCGACATAGTCACCATATTAATTCAGGACCTTTTGTAAATTCTGCCTCCTAATGGGTCTCCTTATCTCTAACACAATTCAATCACTATACAAGCACCAAAGTGATTCTCCTAAAGTACAGATTTAACCATGTCACCCCTTAATCAATAAACTTCAATGGGTTCCTATTACCTCTAGGATCAGCCACAGTCAGACACACTATACCTTGACCTCAACATAGTGATGTCATTTTAAACACAACGTCATTTGACATTTTAAATGTGAAGAACAACAATCACCTCTAGAATCAAATGCAAATTCCACAATTTAGTAATTTAAAATTTTTTTTTAGTCAATGGGGTTAAGTGACTTACCCAGGGTCACACAGCTAGTAAGTATCTAAGGCTGAGATTTTAACTCAGCTCCTCCTGACTCCAGGGCCAGTGCTCTATCGACTGTACCACTTAGCTGCCCCCCCACCCCAACTGAACATTTAAAAGTCTTTATAACCTGGCCACTCCCTACCTCTCCATTTTTCTTTTATTTTTTAAACAAATGCTTTATTAACTTCTCTTTTATATCATTCATTTCCACCAGATTTTGAGTTACAATCATTTTCCCCCCATTATTCCCCTACCCAACCTCCTGGAATAGCAGTCCCACAAGATATTGCTTCCTCCAATCTGCTCTCTCCCATACCTTCTCCCATACCCCCATCGACTTTTCCATTAGAGGAAGGTGAATCTTTGTGTCCTAATGCCTGCACATCTTATCTCCCAATTACAAGCAAAAGAGTATTAATAATAGTATTTATATATATTTGAAACATTTAATGTTAAGACCTCGAATTTCAAATCCATTTCCTTCCTCCCTTGTCACCCATTCCCTCTGGGAAGATAAGTAATTCAGTATATGTTGTACATGTCTAGCTATGCAAAACATTATCATAGTAGATATATTGTACAAGGCTGCTTATAATTCCCTCCCACTCATCCCACCCCCCACCTGGTCCATTCCCTACATGATCCTGTCCCTCTTCTATACTGGGTACTTCCAACCTCCCCTCCCCCCAAGGATGCCCTCCCATCCATCATCCCTCCTCTCATCCCCCTTCCCCCTATTCTGCTGAAGGTTGAGATATCCCATTTAGCATGTATGTCATTCTCTCCCTGAAGCAAATTCAATGAGAATGTGGTTTTGCCTTTTTTGCCTTCCTATTCTCTCCCTCCCTTGCAACCACTTCCCCTTGCTTCTTCTACATGAGATAGTTTACCCTACCCTGTCTCTCCCCATCTCCTCTTGCCACTTTCCTCTCTCACCTCATACTTTCATCCCTTGAGTATTCTCCCTTCCCAACAAATTCAACCTATGCCCTCTATCCATATATAACTGTAAACATATACACACATTCACATATGTATTCATATGACCACACACCCTTCTTCCATTATTTTCATAGTGAGAATGATAGGGGCGGCTAGGTGGCGCAGTGAGTAGAGTGCTGGCCCTGGAGTCAGAAGGACCTGAGTTCGGATCTGGCCTCAGACACAACGCACACACAAACAAAAACCTAGCCATGTGACCTTGGGCAAGTTACTTAACCCCAATTGCCCTCCAAAAAAAAAAAAAAAACCATAGTGAGAATGATATCATCAGTCACTGTTATTGCTTTTCCATATAGGAATGTAAATAGTTCAACTTTGATAAGTTCCTTTTGATTTCTTTTCCCTGATTACCTTCTCAGGCATCTCTTGCTTCTTGTGTCTGGATGTCAAATTTTCTATTCAATTCTGGTTTTTTCCTCAAGAATGCTTGAAAGTCCTCTATTCCACTGAATGACCATATTTTCCCCTGAAACAAAATACTCAGTTTTGCTGGGTAGGTGACCCTTAGGTTCATTCCCAGTTCTTTTGCCCTCTGAAATATCATATTCCATGTCCTTCGATCCCTCAGTGTAGAAGCTGCCAGGTCCTGGGCTATTCTGATTGTGTTTCCACAATATTGAAATTGTTTCTTCCTGGCTGCTTGGAGTATTTTCTCCTTGATCTGGGGATTCTGGAACCTGGCTATAATATTCCTGGGAGTTTTCTTTTTGGGATCTTTTTCAGGAGGTGATCTGTGGATTCTTTCAACCTCTATTTTGCCCTCTGGATCTAAAACATCAGGGCAATTTTCCTTGAGAATTTCTTGAAGGGTGATTTCTAGGTTCTTTTTTTGATCATGGCTTTCAGGTAGTCCAATAATTTTTAAATTGTCTCTCCTGGATCTATTTTCCAGGTCAGTGGTTTTTCCCATGAGATATTTCACATTGCCTTCTAATCTTTCATTTGTTTGGATCTGCTTAACAGCATCTTGATTTCTCATAAAGTCATTAGCTTCCATTTGCTCCAGTCTAACTCTGAAGGAATGAATCTCCTCAGTGAACTTTTGAGATTCTTTTTCCATCTGGCAAATTCGACTTTTTAAGGCATTCTTCTCCTCATTGCCCTTTTGGGCCTCCTTTGCCATTTGAGTTAGTCTATTTTTTAAGGTGTTGTTTTCCTCAGTCAGGCTGTTGACCCTCATTTCATACTTTTCCTGCATCCTTCTCGTTTCTCTTTCCAATTTTTCCTCTACTTCTCTTATTTGATTTTTAAAGTCCTTCTTAAGGTCCTCTGTTGCCTGCAACCCGCTCATGTTTTCCCCTGGGGCTTTTGGAGCAGGACTTCTGACCTCACAGTCCTTTTCCCGCTCTGTGCCCCCAAAATAGGAGTCTAGGGTTGCATTTTTCTGTTTCCTTTGCCTTGGCATGTTGCCACTTAATTACTTGACTTTTGGGCTTGTTGCCACGCTTTAAGGCCAGATAGAAGAATTTTCGTCCCAAACCTGTGGGGGCCAACTTCCGTTTCTGGCAAGCTGTAAACCCACCCACAACTTCCACCCTAGATCACAATCCAGATCCAGGGAGGTTAAAGCAAGAGCAATTACCCCCCCAAGACTGATCGCTGGATCTCCCTACAATTAATTGCAGGCCGGGAGCTGGAGCTGCCTCTGAAAACTACAAAATGGTGTGTCTCCTCAGTGGCTTCTAGCCCCCAGGGGAGGGAGCCGATGTGTTCCCCAAATACTGGCCCCAAAGTCCATAGGACACTAACCTCTTACTTTGTCCTAGGCATGTCTATGTTGATAATTCTGGAATCGCCACAGCTGCTGGTGTTCTGGGGTCTCTCCAGCCGGCTGCTGACCCTGCTGCCCTGGGGCTAAAACCTCAGCTCATGCGGACCTGGGCTTGGCTCGGCTCCCACGCTCTGCTGCTTCACGCTGCCGGCTCCCAGAGCGCTCCGCTGGTCCTTCCTGCAGGGCTGCTGGGCTGTCCCCAGCGCGAGGTTAGCTTCTCTGTGTTGTTCTGTGGGTGCTGGGGCTCCAGAAGTTGTTCAGAGTCCCCTTTTACATAGTTTGGGGGGAATCTGGGGGCAGAGTGGCTTGTTTCTACTCCACCATCTTGGCTCCGCCCCTCCATTCTTCTACATGAAGTCTTTATTGCACTATACTATCTAGCCATTCTAGCCCACTTTCTGTTCCTCACACAATACTTCCTCATCTCTATTCTATTACACCTGATGCTCCCCATATTTATAATATTCTCCCTCTTCACCTCTATCTCTTGAAGTCCCTGGCTTCTTTGGGGACTCAGTTCAAGTACAGGGAGACTGTTCTGGTTACCTCCCTACCCCCACAGCTGCTATTGACTTCCCATCTAAAATTATCTTATCTCAGGGTGGCTAGTGCTACAGTGAATAGAGCAGCAGCCCTGGAGTCAGGAGGACCTGAGTTCAAATCTGGCCTCAGACACTTAACACTTACTAGCCATGTGACCTTGGGCAAGTCACTTAACCCCAAATGCCCTGCCTTCCCCCCTCCAAAAAATAAAAATAAATTATCTTATCTCTTTAAGACATTTACATATATTTACATTGTCTGTCCAACAGAAGGTAAGATCACAGTAATCAAGAACTTTTGTTTTTGTCTTGTACCCTTAGTATCTAACACAGTCCTTCATATATGGTATGCATTAATAAATATTTGTTAGTTAATTTATTGATTGACTTTCATGACACTGCTCTCTCTTAGTCCTTTTCCTATTTGTCTGACTGCTTTGTTGGGTTGTCATCTGTATCACACCCATTAGCTCTGGGTATATGCCAAGACTTTGTCCTGAGCCCTCTTCTATCTCTATATTCTCTATCTCTCAATTATCTCATAAACTCTCATGGGTTTAATTATTATCTCTAGGCAGATAACTCCTGGATCTTTATGTGAAACATTGGTCTCTTTCATTAGCTGTGGTCCTATACTAACTTCTGCCTGTTAAATATTTCAAACTGTATATCTTCCACTCTTCTTAAATTCAACACATCCAAAACAGAAATCATATTTTTCCCCAAAAAAATCTATATATTATAAGACCAGATTTCCCTTGTTTCTCCACAACAGAGATTAGTATTCTCCAAAAGGCAGCAAAACTACCTTGGGACCATCCTTCCTGGTCACCTAAGGGTATAAAAAGTTCCACCTACTTTTGGTGTTCCTCCAATTTAATGGATGACTGAAGACCACAGAAGCTATTATACCAAGCCCTGCTGATCTGACCAGTTTCCAAATGGAGATGAGTGAAACTAGCTAGAGAATTTCCCTATTGTTTCTTGGATCAAATTCAAGTGTTTCTTTTTGGCATTTATAATTCTTTCCAACCTGACTCTAGCCTACCTTTCTAAATATGTTACACATTGCTCCCCATCACATACTCTGTGTTCCAACCAGACATCTCTATGCCTTTGTGCAGGCTATCCCTATGTCCAGAATGAACTCCTTCATCATTTTGTTTCTTAAGCCTTCCAACTGTCTCGAAAGCACAGCTAAAGCACTCTCTACTACATGAAATCTTTCCCCATTGTTCAAGGTGCCAATGCCTCCTGCCAAGAGATTATTTCATATTTACTTTGTATATAATTTTCTTATATGTGTGTGTGTAGACATGTTATCTTCCCAGCTAAAATGTCAGCTCCTTGAAGGCAGGTATTAATTTATTTTTGTTTTGTATGCTCAGAACATACCACATTGCTTGGTTCCTAGGCAGCTAAGCAGTTAGGTGGGTTCAGAGGATGGAGAGCTGGACTTGGAGTTAGGAAGACCTGAATTCAAATCCAAACTCAAACACTTACTAGCTATGTAACTCTGAGCCAAATCACTTAACTTCTTCCTGTCTCAATTTCCTCAACTATAAAATGGGGGATAATGGTACCTACCCTGTAGGGTTGTTGGCATAAACATATACTATAAATGTAAACCAGATAATCCATGTAAAGCACTTAGCACTTACCTGGTATATAGTAGGTGTTTAATAAATGCTTATTTCTTTTTTTTCCTTCCTAGGAGGCATTTATTAAATGCTTGTTGATTGATTTTGCCAAATAATGAATTAGAGATGACTTTGGGTTCTTGAACACCAGACCAACAGAACACAAACTACGGCCGTTCCTGCCAAGCTTCAAATACTGCTCCAGCAATACAGAGTGTGTGTCTGCAATCCAGTGGCCAGTCTAGTTAAATGTACACACAGAGTCTTATCACCAGAAGTTTAGCCACCAGGAGATGAATCGGTTTTTGTTTTTGTTTACGCCTACAGCAATTCATGAAGAGATCAATTAAGTTGTGGAATGGTTGTGAACTATTGATGCAAGTAGGCATTTGGTCAGTTAGTTAATAAACACTTATTAAGCATCTCCTCTATGCCAGTCTCTGTACTAAATGTGGGAATACAAAGAAAAGCAAAAGATAGTCCCTGCCCTCAAGGAGCTTACAATCTGATGGAGAAAGACAATATGCCTTTTGAATAATATAATATAGGAACATAGCTTTGAAATTTTAGACTATTATATCAGAAACTAATTTACCTCCTAGAAATACTTTGCTGAATTTGGTCTAATAATTTATTGTATTTCTTTTCCAAGCATTTTACATGTGCCTATTATATGTATGTGTTGTTTCCTTTGGGGCAGTTACTGTTTCACTTTTGCCTTTGTATTCCTAATTCCTAGCAGCACTTAGTATATATAACAGACACTTAGCGAATGCTTGTTGATTGATCGTCTCAGAAACTCAGTTTCCTCTACTGAGAAATGGGAATAATAGCACCTGCTTTATTATATGCCATTTACAGGCCATGGGGATAAGTGCTACATAAATAAATAATGGCACAACTAAACATATGTAGCTAATTTTGAAAACTACACATCCTGAATTATTGACCTAAAAGTCAAAATATCCCATGTGAATTTCCATCTTTATTCCATTTATTCTCAGACTAAGTTTTCCAGGGAAAGAAATGGGAAAAAAGAATCAACTATTCATCTTGAACTCTACATGTGGGAAAACATAAAAAGTGAAAGCAATTTTTATTTGAGAAGATCAGACCATATGTTGCATATTTTGTAACAACCCCTTTTTTGTCAATTCTTAGCTGACAGGGGGGTTCACTGAGACTCCACCAGTTTCTCTGGAGTCATACTCAGATCTGAAATGAGTCTGCCTACCTTACTGGGTACCAGTTCTACAATCACCCATCTCTACAGTCTTTATAGGGAGAGGAAATCAGAAATAGATGAACAGGCACTGTCACAATGAATACCCATTTCATTCTCAAATATATGTGAATGTTCCAGTATGTTAATGCTTCTCAGAGACTTCTGAATCCCAACATCATTCTATGTACATGAGAGGTAACCAAAGGTTTCCTATTTCTAATTGCTACTCCTACCAGAATGAACAGATGAAATAGCTTCTTTGCAGTCATGTGGATGTGTAGCCTTGGCAGGGGCAATTCCTCTGACCTTCCAGCAATGCAGCTGAAAGGGTAAGACCTGAGTTAGAGGCATGGCCTTCTCTCTTCCTGAGCTTGAGGATTTTCTAGGCTTTCTGAGGAGGTAGTGCAGTCCCACAACTAGGAGGGTGCGTGCCTGACATCAATAGCATACCAATGACTCTAGTCCAGTTGTGGGGAACCTGTGACCTTGTAGGTCCTCAGGTATAGCATTTTGACTGAGTCCAAGTTTTACAGAACAAATCCTTTTATTAAGGGGATTTGCTCTGTGAAGTTTGGATTCAGTCAAAGGGCTGCACTTGAGGACCTAGAGGGTCACATGTGGTCTTAAGGTCACAGCTTCCCCACTCCTGCTCTAGTCACTTCTAACTAAAAGAAAATTTCTCGGTAATCTAAGGCATATAATAGGATCAGAAAATTGAAGCTGGAAGTTATGTTAAAGGTCATCTAGTCTAACACTAATTTTACAGATGAGAATACTAAGGTCCAAAGAGGATAAATGAGTTATCCAAAGTCATATTATATAGCATACAAGTAGCAGAGCCAAGATTTCAACTCAGGTCTTGGACTACAAAACCAAGACCTTTCCACTGTATCACATTTTAGGGTCTATATCCCATGAGCAAAAGAAGAAGAAAAATTCTTACAGATATTTTTGCCTCAACTAGAAAGATGTTAGACTTTTGTGTATATACAGATATATAAATATATACATACACAGACACACACATACATATATATTCCCCAACCTCAACCCCTTGACCCCTCACTGAATTAACCTAAAATCTATTATTTCCATGGGCAACATGGATAGGGACCAGAAGTTGGGTGGAAACTGCAACCACAACCCCTATCACTTTCACTGACACCCACTAGTAAACCCCCTCTGGCCTCTCAGATTACACACATGGTTTTAGTTTGGAAGTCACCATGGTAATAAGCAGTACATAAATAACTCATAGAATGCAAGAGAAAAAAAATCCTACAATGAAAATGAATAAGGAAATCAGAGATCTATGAACTAGACCAAATGAAATTCACCAAAATAAAAACTCTTGTATTCTTTTAAAACTTTGCTTTTTGCCTACAGAGAGTAAGAACAGAATAACTAATGATAAAAGGGTTTGGGAAGGGGAGGATTGATTGACTCAGGCAGGTCAGAAGGACAGACAAGTTATGTTAGGAACAATAACACTGAATTCGTGGGTTTATAATTAAAAACAATCAAAATGAACAAAGAAATGGGAAGCACAATAGAAAAGACATGCACATATAAATATACATCCCACCCATCCAACACACACACACACACACACACACACACACACACACACCTCTAGGTTATGTTTAAATTTTAAACTACTGGATAAAATGAAGTTAAATATTAATCATAAAGGGTTAATAATATTCTGTAACTATAGATGTGGCTGCATTGATAGAAGAAAAGTCTGTCTTCCAGGAAAGAGTTCACAAGAGTTTTCACACAGCAACTGGCAAGCTTGTCTTGTCCTGAAGTTTTTTTGCAGCCAATGAAAGTTGCTTATGGTGATGTAATGCTTCCAAGCTGTTTCAGCCCTGAGTGTGCGGTCACCTGGTATCCTACTGGAGAGAGAGGTAAACGTCTCGATCTCATCTCTCCTTCCAAACTGCTCTTGTGCTTAAATTAATCTCAGCAGAAAGCCGATTTGCTTCTAGACAATTTTATTATTTCCCCAAACCCAAAAATGTGGGATAACATTGATTACATTATTGAATTACAAAGATAACTGGCAAACTCTGAAAAGGAAAGGGACAGTAATTTCTGTCTGTTATTAGTCCAAAGGTATTTGCTCTCCAGAAGTATCCTGTAGCAGCTAGGGGTAAAAAGAAGAGGAAGTAATTTTATGTTCTTAATATGTTATGGGATTTCTAGTCATATAAGAAAACAAGTTTTGCATGGAAAGATAATTTCTGAGTGAAATAACTCACTTCAGTATTTCAAGGATCTGTAATTTTGTCAGTGTGGGCTGATTTTGACTCCTCTACAAACTAGGCAAGGGGAATCTTTGACATGTGGGTCACCCCTCCTACCAAAAAAAACCCTCCTGAGGTTAACTGGGTGAAGAGTCATGAGCCTTTCCAAACCTATCTGGGTTGATGCTGCAACAAATGAAAGTCCACTAGACAGTCCAAAAATCCAAAACTTCTCTAGCCAGGGCCTGAGTTCTGGAGGTATAACTTGAACCCAGAACCACCTTCACTCTACAACAGGGGAAACATAATAGGACTGTAGGTGAATGGATGAAATATCAGGTGTCTGAAATATTTTATGATTGATATGGACCTTACAGTCTAATGGCAAAAAAATTGACAAAAATTAGCTATGATTGATAACTAAAAGAATAACATTAAGGATCCCAAATACAAAGCAAGCAGGGGCCTATCATAGCTGATTTTTTTTTAATTCTTTCTGGGACAAGTGATTAGTGAAACAAAATACAGAAAATTACAGACACCTATAACTATGTGGACATATAAAGGGGTTTATATACCAACAACCACTATAATTTTTCTTCCAAAACTGAATTAGTAATCCAATAAAACCAATGGACAGCTCAATTCTTGATTTCCCTAATTGATACCCACTGCAGATGTACAAGTTTAAAAAAATCTATTATTGATGTTATTCACATTGTATATATTCAAGACATATGACTTGGGGGAGTAAGGCAATTATGCAAGTAATTCAAGCTCTTTAAAAAAAACCCTGCTATTGAAAAATAAATTTTTTTTTGCCTGAATTATCCATTACTATCTATTCCTATTTATACCGACTGAATTATCCGGTTAATTACTCAGCTCCTCCCTCCTCTCTCTCCTCTCTAGCTATATGGATACCACCTCAGAGACTAGAACTTAAAATATGAATGTGTAAATGAAGCATCCTCAATAATGAGAACATATTCACTGCCGCATTGTAGACATTATAATGAGAAAAGATTCCTTTTATGATGGAACTTAGTTTTTTGTCATATATGTGATTGACTATGTTGTCTATTATCAAAACCTAGTTTTCTTACCTTGAAGACCATTTTCAAAACTGGTTTTATCTACTGCATATTTTCCACTATATTTCATCTACTTTACATCCTAACTAAATACTTTTTTCCCACCACATCACGTATCCCTTTATTACATGGTTCATCACTTACCTAGAATCATCTTTCTCTTTTTTGCCCCATAGCCTGTATTTATTTTTCTTTCAATGTGTTACTATGTGGGGAAACTTTCATATTCCTATAAGAGCTTCAGGAAGTTATTAGCTAATGTAGATACACACACACACACACACACACACACACACACACACATACACGCATACACCCTTTATTTAATCAAGTGACCTGCTTCTGAATTCATGTCCATTTTACAGACCATCAATGTAGTATACAAAACACTCAACATATGAAGCGGGAAGCTTCATAATTCAATACTTATCAGCTATTTTACCATGGCAGGCATCAAATTTTTCTGAGCCTCAGTTTTTCACCTGCAAAATGAGAAAAATGAGTTTTTTATAGTGCCTACCTCACAGTAAGGTTCAAATGGCATGATGAATGTAAAGTGCTTTAAATTGTCTTTTATAATCTTATACCCATATTTTATTTTTCAGTTGATACTGCAGTGGTTGGTACTTTATGAGAAAATTCATACTTTCTAAAAAACCAACTTTAGTGTTCTACATGTTTTGAAGAAGAAAGTGACGTGATTGAAAAATGGGCAAAAATTAATATATCAGTAATGTTTTAGATTAACAAGTGGAAAGAAAGACGACTTTCAGGAAAGGGTAACAACATATACAGACACACACACACACTCATGAACAAAGATAAAGGGAAAGCCTGATCTTCAATGAAGATTTATTTGATTTTAGGTATATAACTGTGTGGAAACTGTCTCTTTAAGGGGGTTTGTCCTCAAACTATAGGCCTGGCTAAGCAGCCAGCTGTGCCTCATTAGAACTGGGCTCCCAATTATCATGGAGCCCAGCTGGATGCAAAAAGGCCATCAGTGTGGGGCAAGACATAACTTATTAGTCTGTCAAGATGAGCAGTTTAAAGTGTTCCTTCAGAGAAATTCAGGAGTAATCTGCTTAGGCCTCTTCTTGACCTGGGAAAGATCTTGATCCTGGCTATTAGATATAACTATGACATGGAATAAGGGTTGGATTTTAAAATATACATATATTTGTTCTGGCTCAAAGGCCAGATGGTTCTTAAGGAAAGGCCTTTAAGAAGATTCTTCAGACACTAAAAGGTACTGGCCTAGGGAAAGATTGTGGTTGTGATCCATCTTTAGGCAAGAATAAAAAATCTAGGGGGCTTCAATTTATCATGAGGTTAAAAGTTTAGTGGAGAACTTCTATTGTTTCAAAAATCCAAAGACCCTAATAGCCTACTAGAGTTAAACGATTCCAAAGATTTAGAAAAATAGATCATTGGGTTTAAAACCCATAAGTATGCCCTGGGGCATAACATAGTATATGCTCAATAAATATTTACAATCAAATCAGGGTTTTTAAAGAATTTTTTAATAAATTGTATTTCACTGAGAAAATTAGGTTTCATTGACTTATTTTCTTACAAAATATAAGTAGTCTTCTTTTGTATGGCCCTGATAGACTAATCACGTGTGGGATGTCCAATCAGAAAAAAGATAATGAGAGTTTGAAAATGGGCAAGAAAGAAAATAAAGTTTTGGTTATAACACTGGCAACAAGATTAGTGATAATAGCAATTGGAATTTACAAAGCACCTACTGTGTGCCAGGCATGATACTAAGTGCTTTACAAAAAGCATTTGGTTTGACCCCCACAACTACCCTAGGAGGTAGGTACGATTTTTATTATCTCCACTTTACAGTTGAGGAAAATTAAGTAAAAAGAGGTTAAGTGACTTGCCCAAGTTCATACAGTTAAATAAGTCTCAGGTTACATTTGAACTCTGGTCTTCTTAACTCCAAATCTAACACTATCTGCTGTACTACCTAGTGGTCAGGAAATTGGGGAGATGGTGTCTCCTCTGTTTTAGCTAACGAGTTTCAGACACTATTTGAGATTATATTTAATTCTAATAGTATTAAAATTGTGATAGAATGAAAGACCAAGGTTAAGAAATGAGATGCCTTACTAAACTGATTTAGGTAGGCACATACTATTCTGGATTTTATCTACAGAAGTGGAAAAGAACTTCAGCATGATGGGCAGAGATCTTGGGATCAAGCCCTGCATCTGACATATAGGCTGACTGTCCGTAGGCAAGACATTAATCAATGCCCCTATATAACTCTCCAAGTTTGCAGATTGAAGAAAAGTTGATCTGCAAAAATAAAGGAAATGCCCTCCCTTGGAATTCTCTAATCCATTGAAATCACAGGTAGTGTTAAAAACAAACAAAAAACCTATGAAAATATGCTAAACGGATATCAGAGCAAATTAAATATTGCAGGCAGATAGTATGGAAGAGACAAGAGCAATGTGGAAGCCAAGAAGATCAGAGTTTTTTGGTGAAACTAGTGGGTAGAATGGTCACAATCTGTACACCAAGAAGCATAAAACCAAGAGAATAAACAAGTACAGAATCTGGAACGGTGAGAGTTCTCCAGATAAAAAGTAGTAAGAGATAGAAACAGTAGTTAATCCAGATATGGCGAGGCATCTTTGGGATTAGCTACAAAAGCGTCACTGGAGATTTTAATATGAGTGGTTTTGATGATCTGCTGGGGTCAAAACCACTTTGGATGGTATTCAAGAAGACGTTTATCAAAAAAACTAGAAGTATTTTAGGTAATGCATTGAAAGATCCTATAATCAAAGGTCATAAGAAGTGGGGAATGTAAGATATATGTATATTATTTCCATATACTTAAGACTGGAAGAACAATCCTATATAAATATGGAAGAGAAGAGAAGAAAGAAAAGTATGGTGATAAAGTATGTACTGGCAATCTGTTTCTATCACATTTTAGTAACTGAAATGTGTCCTTTCAGTTTCCTCAACTGAAATACAGGGGGAAATTTTGAATTTTTATCAACTGCATTTTGAATCCAATTCATAGACATGTTCACACATTGAAAAGTATGACAGAGGCTCTGTTATTTATCTGTATAGTGCTTCATGAACCTTACAGTGCTATATAAATACTATTATTGTTGTTGTTGTTTAATAAGATAAGCCTGAGACTGGGTTGTGGGGGTCTTCATTCTGCCATTGTTATTACTATGAGACCAAATAACCAAGCTCTGTTATGACTTAGCTACATTGACAATTGATAATTCATCTCAAAGGTTTACAAACCTTTTGTAAATGCATGATCACAAAACAATATGAAGTTCTACAAATAGACCAAATGATGATGATGCTTATTTGGTAAAAAAAAAAAAAAAACACCCTGCCCAAAGGCAGATGCCTTTAAAAAAAAAAAAAGATAGGTAGTGGGTAAAAAGCAACATTGTGTGTTAAGGTTGTTTTGATTTTAAAGCTGAGCCATCCAAGGATGCTCTTGTAGTTCCAGTCCGGTCAGAGTATACTGAATGATGATCTAACACTACATTAACTTCAGGTAAGGGGGACGAATGGAAATGGGGGCCAGACTGAATTAAACAATGTGATTGGCTCGATTTTGATGCAGTGTAAACTTTAACGTTCTCTGAAATATGGTATGCAGGAAGTCTCCACAAGATGCACCCTACTGCAGCTTTTTGAAAGGCAGGAACAGTTTTCAAGTGGGATCTGTGAAAACAAATGACATCATTCCTGCATATGCTGAAACACTGCAGCCCCACTGGAACATTTTCCCCTTTGCTCTCTGTGTGTCTGACTGCAGGGCTTAATGTTCTCATGCTGCACATTTAACTGGCTAAGACTTTCAGGGACTAACCTTTCATTGTGACTTTTCTCTAAAAATAAGAAGTCAAAAAGAAAAGACGGTGGTATGAGCATGTTCATTTAAAATTAAATTTAAACTCTCTGAGGCTGTTAGGATACCTGAGGACTTGACAGTTGGTGGGAAGAATCCCACAGATGGAAGCAAACATCGGCAAAACATTGGGGAATGTCACTGTTGGGATGATGGCACTCACGGCATATGCCCTGGGTTGCTTTGGGATAGACTTGTTCTTTACTGTAAATTGCTGATGATTGGGAGAGCTCTGATTTCCATCGCTCTCCCTTTTCTCCCTCCCAACCCAGGGTTAGCATTGCTGGCTGGAAAAGTAATCAGTGATTTGTTACACTTTGGACAGACTGCTAGGGGCTATGCTTATATATTGTCTGAGACATGCATAGCTCCCAGAATGTAAGAATTTTTTCTGTGTGAGCATTAAAAGCTGGATATGCTGTTGCAATTGAAGAAACAGAACACTTTATGTGTTTAGGAAAAACCAGCATTGGGTTACCTGACTTCATTGCCCATCTGTTCCAAAAAAAGATGTTTTAAACTGCTAAAGACGCCTAGAAATGCAGTAGTAAAACTTCAATTAGGATGAGAAACTGATGTAAATTTCACATCAAAGCATTCATTTGTTTGATCACCTAATTCTTCGAGTTATTAAAGTTAGATACTACAGCAACTGATAGGAATGACAAGTGTGATTGGGAAGAATGGGAAGTGGGAAGCCCATCTGATTTCCTTCGATGCTGTTATAAGCTATCAGGCCTGCCTTTTTCTTTTCCCAGAATCAGTTTCCTGACCTTGTTCTAAAACAGAAATTCTCAACCTTTTTGGGTTTTTTTGGTGGAATGGATCCCTTTGGTGGTCTGGTATGGCCTATGGTTCCCTTCTTAGAAGATATTTTAAATGCTTAAAATACATAGGATTACAAAAGAAAACTATTGTATTGAAATACATATATCAAAATATTTTCCCCTATTTATTAATTTATTCTTAGTTTTCCTTTCTTTTTAAATTTTGAGTTTCAGTTTCTCTCCCTCCCTCTTCCCCTACCCACTGAGAAGGCAAACAATACAATATGAATTATACATGTGAAATCATGCAAAACATATTTCCATGTTAGCCATATCACCAAAACAAGGGAAGGAAGGAAGGAAGGAAGGAAGGAAGGAAGGAAGGAAGGAAGGAAGGATGGAGGGAGGGAAGGAAGGAAGGATGGAGGGAGGGAGGGAAGGAAGGAAAAGAAGGAAGGAAGGAGGGAAGGAGGGAAGGAAAGAAGGAAGGAGGGAAGGAAAAATGTCAAATTACTAGATGAGAATCGAGGCTGGATTTAAGTTCAGGCCAATCCACTACAAGAGGGCGGCTAGGTGACATAGTGGACAGAGTACGGGGCCTGGAGTCAGGAAGATCTGAGTTCCAATATGGCCCCAGATATTTATTAGCTGTGTGACTCTGAGCAAGTCACTTAACCCTGTTTGCCTCAGTTTCTCATTTGTAAAATAAACATGGGAATGGCAAATCACTCCAGTATCTTTGCCAAGAAAGTCCCAAATGGGGTCACAAAGAATCAGACACAACAGAAAATGACCCAGCAACTACACTCAGCTCTTCATCTAGCTATTCTCTCCACTGAGAATTAAGATCCTTCCTCTGTTCTAGATCACTGAGACTACACCACATTTTTGGCAACTTTGAGCATAGAAACCTTAGGGATCATCTTGGAAACTCATAATAGTGGACGGTGTATAATGGCTGCCATACATACAAAATAAGCTGGTCATTAGGCTGAACATTAGTGAGCATAAAAGTGAATCAAGTAAGTGATGAACAGGAAAGAAAAGTATATGAAATAAGTGTGTAATGGGCCCATTACCCTTGTTACAAATGCAAGCTCAAAGGAAAAATGTTTGAGTAAATGAACATGGTTTTATTAAGCGAGAGGCAGTGTGATATGAGACAGAGAACCTAACTGGGAGCCAGCAAGACCAGGGTTCTTGCCTATGATATATATTAACTGTGTGGCCAGGCACAAATCACTACCTCTCAGTGCCTAAGGCAATTTTCTAAGACTTATAAATTACACACTTGTTTCTGATATACATTAGCTGAAGAGATTTCAAACCAAGAGTTCCCCACACTGATAAAATCACAGGTCTGAGATCCTCCCCACCCCTCCACCTCCGCCCAAAAAAACCTGGATATTGTTAAATAGGGTAATAATTTGCATTTTATTTATTTTGCATTTTATCCTTCAATGTAATTCTTCATTCCATTTTGAATTGGAAAAAAAATTCTGTATCTTCCCCTCAATACTTAATATTTTGAAAAATAGAAATTACAGCTGCTCTTAAAGACAGAAATATTTTCCCTTTTTACAATATTTCCATTTTTTCCAATGGCGACAACTTTTTCAATGTAATATTTTGTCTTTTATAGCATTGGCAAAGGGACAAATTCAAGTACATTGAACAGAATAAAGGGAGGAGATAACAAGGGTGCCTTCTATAGATTGTCCACCTATTAGCTGTCTCTATTTTCCTAATTTCTTATTTTTGTCTCCTTCCCACCTTCTCTGCACTGTTGGCACCAGCAAAAGATAGGAATTGGGGATAGAGGACCTATTTTGTCCTTCACCTAGACCAGGGGTGGGGAACCTGTGGCCTCAAAGCCATATGTGGCCCTCTCGGTCCTCAAGTGTGGCCCCAAAACTGTGCTTAAGGACCTAGAGGGCCACAATGTTCTCTACCACTGCCCTAAACTAATGGTGCTTAAGCCTCAGACGTGGAACTAAAATGAACCTTTTCATAACTCTACTTTTTGCTTTTGTCTTTCATAAACATTCTGGCATATGCATACTGACACTTTCATATGCATTATCTATTCTGCAATTCCTCATGTAAAACATTTTTTTTAGTCTAAGGAGGACTTTTCTGGAGTGTTAAAAATTGCTGAAGGGGAAGTGTTGGGAAACAGATTCCAATTAACTTTGTCACTGACTGCTGTGTAACTTTGGACTCTTTACTGCTATCTAGTAAATGGGATGAGACTCTCAAAGATTAAGGTTGGCAAGGATGTGATACAAATACTTGCAAAGCTCTTTTAGAATCCTTTGTGTGCTTCCCACCCTTTACTCCCCTCATACACACATTCAGTGAGCTGTAAATGAAGACATTGTGGGAGTTACATGTGGGGTAGGAAGGTGGAAAATCGCCATTTCCTCCTTTCTGATTTTAAATTTCCTGTGAAGCAACTTCATATTTTAATACCTCTTTACCTTATATCAGCAGAGAAAACTACATTTAATCTCTCTTCTCTCATATCTTCTGAATTTAATGAAAATGCTATTTAAGTATTTGACTGTGAAATACAAGTCAATATGGTTCTTTTATATTTTAAATGTTTCATAGTCATATCACTGACATGCTATCAAAAGAAATCCTTCTTTTGTACCTGTAAAATTATTTTTTTCATGCTTTTCTAATCTTTTCCTTTCTTAGGAAGTGCTTGTGAAAAAGCAGAGTTTGGTCTACTTTCAGTGACATAATTTCTTTGATTGATTTTAATCTCTATTTTAGTTTGGTTCTGGATCAGAAAACAATTCCTCCATGTAGTTACCAATGTCTTAATGCTCTTTTTTTTTTTCAATTAACCAGCACTTTTTTTCTCTAACCTTAATAGGGGGAAAAATCCATCTTGTAACAAAAATATATAGTCATGCAAAACAAATTTCCCACAATGGCCATATCCAAAAATGTGTGTCTCATTCTATATATTTAGTCCAAAATCTCCCTTTCAGGAGATGAATATCGTTTTTCATCTTTGGTCCTCTGGAATCATGGTTGATTATTCCACTAATCAGAGGAAAGCCAGCTAGTTTTTTACTCTAAAACTATTGAGACCATCTTCAAAATGTGGTTGCCTCAGGGGCAACGGCTGTCAACTAGTGAACATTTCCTCATTTCTTGAAGACAAAACTTCCACATATCTTTGATAATTGGTTAGTGGCTCATCATTGGTAACTCAGGCAAGGAAACTGTTCAGCTGAATCACCTTGAGGTTTCCTCAGTGTTTATTATTGAATAGTCTTCTGCTATGGCTAAGTGAATCTCTTTTTGTTAATCTTTTAAACACCTACAAGTATCTCATTTTTGTTCCATTATAAAAGCTAAACCACTTAGAGAAAGACAGGCCTGAGTCTGTCCCAGTCCATAAACACTGTATACTTATATAGCAAACCAAACCACTTCAGTGATGGGAAACAATTAATGGGAAAAACATTTTTGTAGCAAGTATCTCATATAAAGGTCTCTTTTCCAAGATATATAAGAAACTGGCTCAAATTTATAGAATAAGAGCCATTCCCCAATTTACAAATGGTAAAAGGATATGAAAAGGCAGTTTTCAAGGGAAGAAATTCAAGCTATCATTAGTGTTCTGAAAAAATGTTCCAAATCATCAATAATTTGAGAAGTGCAACAATTCTTCCTATCCATTTCAGGAGCTCTGGTGAATTTGTGGGGAAGAAGAGGAAATTACATGTTGATGGGGAGGAAGGGCACACTGTAGGAAAATAGTACTACTAATACATTTTATTATAGCTATAAATATAGCCATTCTGGAAAGCAGTTTAAACTATGTTTGAAAAGTTATTAAATTAGGTATAACCTTTAAACCAGAGATACCACTATCTCTGACACAGTAGATAGAGCTCCAGGTCTGGCCTCAGGAAGACCTGAGTTCAAATCTGGCTTCAGATACCAACTGTGTGGTCCTGGGCAAGTCACTTGACCATATCTCAGTTTCCTCATCTGTAAAATGAGTCAGAGAAGGAAATGGCAAACCACTTCACTGTCTTTGCCAAGAAAACCCCAAATGTGGTCATGAAGAGTTGAACACAACTGAAATGACTAAATACCACTCCACCACTACCAGGTTTTTACTCCTATTTGTTCTTAACGTCTTCTACTCATTAATGTTCCTATCACTGTAGTTTTTTATGACATGACTGGCTTTTTTTTAATGACTTTCTCTATTTTTCTATACTATGCTTCTATTCTTACCTACAAAATGTTTTTTTTCTTTATAATATAGATGCTCTACTGTTGTTCTAAAACTATTCCATAATTGTAGTTTCGAGAAGAACTAATACGAATCATAGCATTTTCATAAGATCTAATTCTCATATTGTGCTCATCCCATGTAAGCACAGATATTGGAAGTTACACAGAAAAAATACCTCAAAAGAAATCAGAGCTGTTCTGATTATTAGTAATAAACTGAGAAGCAGAAATAAGCTGAACACAGAGATAAAGACTGAACTGTTCACTAATTATCTTGTATAGTTAATGCTTTTTGACTCCTAAGGATGCTTTAGCTCGGATGGAATCTCTATGTAAAGCAGCCTCTTTTAAAAAAATAAACCTCTAACTTCAAAATCAATAAAATGAATTTTTATATTCCTCTGTAGTATTATTTATTTTGTTCCAACTTACTTTCATTTTAACTACCAGATACTGGTATAACTCAAGTTCACCTCTTCTGAACAATCTTCCTTTCCCCCTCCCTAACATATGACATCTGTCATAAAATGCCAGATGATGTCAAATAATTCAGGAGCTATGATCAATAGAGTAAATTATGCTTACCTCAAATTAAATTAAATTCTACCATCTTGTTTGTCCACTTGGTATTTTTATTTCTGATAATTAGAGGTAAATAGAGAGCTGGCAATATTCTCTGTAATACTTTACAAAACAGAAATAAAATAAAACAAAAATAAAATTCGGAACTGTCCTACATGTGTTATACTCCATAGGCCTAAAGAGTAACATACAAGTTTTTCCTTACTGCAACAACACATGGGCTTCTACAATTGGCAATTCCAAGGACAAACTAATGTACGAAGAAGAAAGGGCAGAATAGTAAATTTCTATTGGGACTTCTACATGATTTACTTCTGTTTCAATTTATTTCTTTTAGGCCCTGGGCATATGTTAACTGACATGGTGACTTAAGGATATGGCTCTTATAAAGATCTACATAAAAGTAAATAAAGTCTGTGATACTGAACTGTGTTGGCAAAATGAAAACGGCATCTGGGAACAGTCAAAAGAACACTAGCAAAGTATATTTTACCTGAGGACCAACACTGGTGGTAGGTTCTTAAAAACAAATGGGGAGGCACAGAAAGAATTTATGCAGTATTCAGGTTTAAAAGTTTTATAATTGTGTTCTATGCCTCATCCCATCAGTTACTGTTTTCTCCAAATCGTGTAAATACAAAATTCCTATTGATCCCATTATCATTCTGAATCACAAATGCCTCACCATCATCTCTGGCTTTAGGCCGGAAGTAAAAGTGAACAACAAGGGAATATAAGGAAAAAAGTTTACACAAAAGATTTTAAGAGAAAGGAAACAAACAAACAAAAAAACCCAGGGCACAAGCAGATATATCAAAAAATGATCCTAAAACTAGAATGAAGGGCAAATATTAAATCCTCACAGAGAGTGAAGCTTTCAACAGATGTCACATGACAAAAGAAAGGAAAGCAATGCCTAATGAAATATAGAATCCTGTGGAAAACAAAGAACATGGGACAATAGCAAGAAATCTCAGGATGGTTCCAAAGAGAAATGAAATATGGGGCACATGGGTTCTGGGTTTATTCTCTCATACCAAGTTAGATTATCAGGTCAGGTCCCCAGGATTCTCCTACTAATTTTCCCCACCCCTGTATCTAGAAGTAATGCTGAAAAGGTTGGGACAGGAGATCTCCCTAAAACTGTTGCTCATGAACCTCCCCCTCCCAATCTGGTCTGTGTCCCTATATCCCTTCAACCAACCTCTGATCTCCCTCCAGTATCAATTAACCAGTTAACATCCGTTAGTTTTTACAAAGGAAAATTTACTGAGAAAATATATGAAGGAGAGAACACAATAACATCCTCCCTGAACTGATGCACACTCTGCCCTCTACACATCCACTCAATCTCTGCAGAAGGTGATTTCCGCCACCAAATTCATTTCTGGATAAGGCATAGCCAATGGACTTGGTTACTCCCTTGCTTACAGGACATGGTGACTCAATTGCCAGGTCAACCTGTTAGTGGACTAAGTTAAAAAGGTCACTCCTCAGGACTAGCTTATCACCAGGTCGGGCTGTTGTGGCTACTAATAGACTTTGCCATGGACTCCAGTTTCCAGACCTCTAATGGTTCTGCAAACCTTTCAAAGCTCACAAGGTCATACCACAACAGAAACAAGACACATCAGTGCCATGCATGCTTTGCCACATAGCGGATTGTGTGTGTGTGTGTGTGTGTGTGTGTGTGTGTGTGTGTGTGTGAGAGAGAGAGAGAGAGAGAGAGAGAGAGAGAGAGAGAGAGAGAGAGAGAGAGGGAGGGAGGGAGGGGAAAAGGGAGGGAGGGAGAGAGGAGAGAGAATAAGAATGAGAACACTTAAAAGTCTCTTCCCTCCCCAGAAGCTTATAGTAGATACTGCTTCAGTGGACACAAAGGAAGAGAGGAAAGCATTCATCAATTCTATCTTTGTGCATTACACTTAGTCCCACCTAGCAGCAAATTAAAAGGCCTTTCATTACCATACAGGAAATCGGTCCAGTATACATGAGCACGCTCTGATCCAGGGAAGGGAAACAAAAAAAAACTCAAAACCTCCGTGTGGATTGGCAGCAGGTAAATAATACTGTGAATGTTCTAAAGGCTGAGGCCTCATTGGCCATTATCCTGATTACAGAAGAAATTAGAGACTTAGGCAAGAGAAATTACGGATCTCGATGTAGAAATAAAACAACGCAATTAGCTTATCAACTCACAATCTCACTCTCCACAGTGGCTCTTCCAAACTTTTTCATCTTCCTCAAACCTGCCATGGCTTCCCTTCCCCCTACTCTTTCAGATGACAACCTGGCCTCATATTTTACAGAAAAAATTGAGGCCATTTGCCAAGGGCTTCCTCTTCTCCCCTCTTCCTCATCCATCACTCAGGTGCCTTCTGCCATCTTCTCTTCCTTCATCCCTGTCTCACATGATGAAGTGGCTTTACTCTTTACCAAGGCAAATCTCTCTATTTGTTCAAGTGATTCTATTCCTTCCAGTCTCATCTAGCAGAATGCCCCCCCAACCCCCTGTAATCCCCTCTCTTTCACTTATTTTCACTTATCCTCCCTCTCTCCTGCTTCATTCCCTTCTGCTTACAAATACACCCATGTGTCTTCTATTCTGAAAAAGCCCTCACCTGATACTTCAGTTCCTGTTAACTATCATCCTATATTTCTTCTATTCTTTGTAAATAAACTCCTAAAAAAATACTGTCTCCAATAGGTGCCTCCACTTTCTCTCCTCCCACTGTTTTCTTAACCCCTTACAATCTGGCTTCGAACCTTATCATTCCACCAAAACTTACAGAAGAAAGCAGTGACCTCTTAGCTGTCATTATCATTGTACTTTTCTCAATCCTCATTGTCCTTGACCTTTCTGCAGCCTTTGGCACTGTTGGCCACTCTCTCTTTTATACTGTCTTCTCTAAGTTTTGGGGGCATCATTCTCTCCTGGTCTTCTTCCTATCTGGCCTCATGATGTCATTGGTACTCTTAGGAAATAACTTATGAATGAAAACAGTGACAACAATGACCATTCTGGCACTGTCTCCTTTGCTGGATTCTCCTCCAGATCATGCCCTCTAACTAGATGTCCCTTGAGGTTTGATTCTCTTCTTCCTCTACACTATTTCACTTGGTGATTTCATCAGCTTTCATGGATTTACTTACCATCTCCATGCTGGTGATTCTCACATCTACCTTTCCTGCCCTACTCCCCAATCTCACATCTCCAACTGCCTTTCAGACATCTCAAAGTGGATGTCCAGGAGTCCACTTAAACTCAATATGTCCAAAACAGAACTCATTATTTTCCCCCTAAACCTTTCCTATAACTGTAAAGGGCAACACCATCCTCCCAGTTCCTCAGGCTTGCAACCTAGAAGGCATCCTGGATTCCTCACTGTTTCTCACCCCAAATATCCAAGCTGTTGCTTCAAGTGCTGAGTTAATTTAGTCCTAGGTTGAACCACGCTGGGCGCGGCTTGGGGCTGGCTCCTCACTGGACCTTGCTGCTGTCGGTGCCAGCAGACTCTGCTACTAGCTCTAATTGTTGGACTACTATTGACTCTTCTGACCTTCCAAAGCTCCCTTGTCCATTCCATCTCTGGATACTCAAGTCACCTAAGATCAGGAAATAATAAACAGAGACCAAAAGAACGAAGGAACCATACCTTCACAGACACATGGTGGCTGGGTAGGGAATGGGATCTCCTACCCAGCAGTTCATAGCAAGAAGTCCTTCTCATTCAAAAGCACCAGGCAAGAGAATACACCTCAACCTTTCTGTGAATATTCATTTCCGACTCAGAAGTTCCAAAAGTAAGCCAATAGAAAACAGAGAACAACTGAAGATGCTCTAACATGAGGGGAAGGGCACTTCTGTTATCCCTGCACAAGAAACAGGATTGTGGGGGCGGCTAGGTGGCGCAGTGAGTAAGAGCGCCGGCCTCCGAGTTGGGATGACCCGAGATCAAATCCGGCCTCAGAAAATGAGCACCCACGCATAAATAATGACTAGCCGTGTCACCTTGTGCAAGTTACTTAACCCCAATTGCTTAAAAAAAAAAAAAAAAAGAAACAGGATTGTTAATCTTCTTCATCAGTTGAACAAGGTAGGGCATATGATACATGCTTTGAAGACTAGGCCCTAATTGACCAGCTTCCTTTTAAATATGTTTTTAGGCATATAGGTTTTCCTCTGAGGAATTCAATCTGGCAGTAATTTGACTTATTTAAAATAATATCTTATACAATATACCAAAATAGATGAATATGTGGCCTGAATATTAAAGATCATTCCATAAAAATTAGGTGGGACATACATTATTCATATAACTTTTATAGCCATGGATATGGAGTGAATTCTTTTTTTTAATCAATTTGTTATTTTTTAAGCATTCTTTTCCTTTTTAATTTTGAATTCTAAATTCCCTCCCTCCCTCTCAGCCCTTCTCTACTCACTAAGAAGGCATGAAGAATGATATCAATTATACATGTGAAATCATGGAAAACACATTTCCATATTAGCCCTATCAGAAAAAAAAAAGAAACTTGTGTTTCAATTTGCACTTAGGTTCATCAGTTCTCTCTATGGAGGTGGATAGCACTTTTTCATCATGAGTTCTTTGGAATTGTTTTGGATCATTCTATTGATGAGAGTAGCCAAGTCTTTCAGAGTTTTTTTTTTTTTATCATTACAACATTGCTGTTACTATGTACAATGATCTCCTGGTTCTTCTCACTTCATTTTGCATCAGTTCATAAAGGTTTTCCCAAGTTGTTGTTGTTGCCGTTTTCTGAAAACCTTGCCCCCTGCCCCTGCACCACACCAAAGCACTTAACTCTAGATGCCTTCATGGCCATTGGAATGAATTGTTCTAATCTGCCCATTCTGCCAGGGGAGGTCTTCACATGCTTGGGGCAGACATCCCCCTAACTCACTGGCATGTCTGAGACCTGTTGGTTATCCTCAGCTTGGTTTAGCCCATCTACCAAGATGGTTTCTACCAGGGTGTGGTCACTGCACACATGCTACAGCTTCTTGGAGCTACAGGTGAGAGTTAGATGAAGGTAGACACCAAAAGCCCTGAAAAGAGTTTGGCAAGCCATCACACCAAAGGTGCTATCCTCTCAGGCCCCTCTGGCCCTTACAACTTGTAGTTCACTTCAAAACATTAGATAGAATGTCAGTTCTTAAAATATGTATATTTATGCCATTTAAAAAAAATATGTATGTATGTAACATTTCAGTGTATTAAAATGTAAGTTACTTTGTTGAACTGGTTTTTTTTCTTTATTATAAGGTATAGCTTGATGGGAAGAATGAGATAAGCATACAGTAGAAATTGTAGATGATATTAAAAAGTGGAAAAACAAATTTCTGGTTAAAGACTATATGGTATATCAGACAGAAAATCAAAATACTCTTAAAATTTTACAATGATTAAATGTGTATATTACAAACATGTTATTTTTTGGTTTAATAGAAAAGAATTTGAAGATATTAAGGGGAGAAGTCACCTCTTTTCCAAAAGACATTTAAATCCTGTCTCAAGTATAAATACTGTTTAAAATGTTCTCTTTTGAAACTGGTTTTATTCCATAGTAGCCATACCTTTGCTATCTTTGAGAAGTTTCTGGGATGAGGAGTTGCCGCACATACTGACCGCGTGAATGTGTAAATGAGATGGGTTTCTTCACAGTCCCTTCATATTCCTAGAACTTGTTTTTCTTTTTATAAAAGGTGGGCCCCTACGTAACTTTATAATATCATGTAATACTGTGGTTATCTGTGTTTGTGTCTCAGCAACCAACTGCATTATAAACTCCTTGACGTCAGGGACTATCCAGTTCCTTGTACTGTATTCTTTATCCTGAAGGCATTTAATAAATGCTTATTGAAGCAGCTAATTAAGCAATCAGAAAACCAAGGTCCTGGGGGGGCTAGGTTGCTCAGTGAGTAGAGCGCTGGCCTTGGAGTCAGAAGGACCTGAGTTCGGATGTGACCTCAGACACTTAACACACACAAACAAAAACCTAGCCGTGTGGTCTTGGGCAAGTTACTTAACCCCAATTGCCCTCCAAAAAGCAAAAAAAAAAAAAAGAAAACCAAGGTCCTATGTCTTCTGGCTTCTGCTATGCTACTCAATAAATTAATGGGAAAAGAAAAAATAAATAAATAAAAGGTGGGCCTTAGACTAGATGATCTCTCAGGCTCATTCTAGCTCTAATCTTTGTTCTTGCCCAGGCCTCTCTCCATCATAATGAAAAGTGGCATCTAAACTGTCAGTAGTGACAATACTTGTATAAGCTCTGAGTTACTTCACAAATGTCCTTCATTCTTAGAACTATAGCTGTAGTTACAGAAATAGGTGGAAGGAACCCTAGATTTTAAGCTATTCTCTGATGCCTTGAATCAGTTCATTAAATGTACTTGAAGAAGAATGTTGAGCACGTCTTGAAAGTTGGAAAATTCATTTTTCTTTTCTTTATGAATTATAGGTACTTCTTCATAATTCTGTTGTTTCAGAGGATCATTGATTTTGAGTTTGAAAGGACTTTGTAGAAAGTTACATCCAACTGTCTAACTTTATATTTAAGAAAACTGAGGCCCGAAGAATATAAGTGACTTTCCCACTGTCATGTGGGAAGAAAGTAGCAGATACAAGATTTTAATTGTGATCTCTGACTCCATATTCAGCACTCTTTACACTATGTTACTTTGCTTATATTGCATTGGCAATATTTGATGAAAATTAGCATGACCCAATATTAAAATTTTTCTAGATCTGAATCTTAATGCTCCCTAGGAAAAAGTTTTTTCAGGGGCTTTTTTTTTTTTTTTTGGCAAGGTGATTTGAGTTAAGTGATTTGCCCAGGGTCACACAGCTTGCAAGTGTAGGTATCTGAGTTAGGATTTGAACTCAGGTACCTGACTCCAGAGCCAATGCTCTATCCACTGTACCACCTAGCTGCCTCTGTTTGTGGGCTCATAAAAAGTGTTTCTTGAATTGGATAAATGTTCCTCTTGGTACGATACCTCAGTGCATGTCGGTATTTCAAAACATGGTATAAATCTGGCCCACACACTACCCCACTTTCTTCCCAGTGTACCTGTGTCCATCTGGTGCCATCAAGAGGACCTACAGTTTGCACTTCTCCTGTCAAGCTTAATCTGATTTATGAGTTATATTCAGTCTTGGTGAGAATAGGCAGGGCAGGTAAAATATTTATTTGGGGAATAAACTATTGAGTTGGGTAGAATTATAGTCACTTCAAATAAGTGTGGCCAATACCACAATACTATATTTTTCATTTGGAGTTTCATTTGGCATATTCATTATCACCTATACTCTGAGGAGTTTAAGACACCTGATTTAAGTTCTAAGCTGGGGATTCTTAACTTTGTGCCATAGACCCCTTCTGGGAAGTTGGTTAAATCTGTGGACCTCTTCTCAGAATAAGGTTTGTAAATGCACAAAGAAAAAAAAATATATCTATATAAGATTATAAATAAAATAAAATATATAAGATTACAAAAGAAAACAATTTTATTGAAATACAGTTATGAAAGTCATTTTAAAAGATAAGCTCATAGTCAAGATTCCCTGTCCTAAACCCACTTAGAAGCATATATGTGTGTGTGTGTGTGTGTGTGTGTGTATGAACACACATATATGTGTGTGTGTATGAACATATATATTCTATTTAAGTTACAAAAAAAATTGTGTTTACATTGGATCCAATGTAAGGTAACTTGGTTGCACTTTTTACTATACTTACTAAAACAAAAATATGTCCTAGTTCCCAAAGTATTTGTATATTCTACCCTATTTAGTATAACCAGCTTTTCAATTTTCTCTCCCCATGCTCCCTAATACAAACATTCTACTGGAGTCAAGCTTGTCTAGTCTTTGTTCTGCACATACTGTTCCTCCTGGGAACCATCTCCAGTCATCCTGATCTATGTCTTGCCACTGGACCCAGATGGCTCCGGGGGAGTGAGTGAGGCTGGTGACCTTGCACAGCCCTTCCTCACTTGGATCCAATTCACTTGCAAGCCATGGCATCACCTCCCTGAAGTCATGGTCCTCTTCCAGAAAGAAGGACAAACAGTAAACAACAACTATTCCTCCTGCCTAAAGAGAAACACCTGTGTACCCCTTTGCCAGTCCCAAACCTGCTCATCCCATAGGGCTCACCTCAAAATCCCTTCTTTAACAATAGCTGACATTTCTATAATTCTTCAAGGTTTACAAAGAACATTCCTCACATCAGCCCAGAGAGGTAAGTAGTAAAAGTATTATTAGTACCCATTATTTTACAGATGAACAAACAGGATAATGGACAGGAAGCAACTTGCCCCAGGGTCACAGAGCTTTTAAGTGGTAGAGCCCATAGAAACAAAGATCTTACAGGAGGAGACAGTACCGAGTACCTTGCGGCAGCTAGGTGGTGCAAAGGATAGAGTGACTGCCCTGAATTCAGGAAGACTGATTTTCTTGAATTCAAATCTGGCCTCATCCGCTTACTAGCTGTGTGACCCTGGGATAGTCACTTAATCCTGTTTGCTTCAGTTTCCTCATCTGTAAAATGAGCTAGAGAAGAAAATTCCAAATGATTATAGTTTCCTTGCCAAGAAAAGCCCAGGTGGGGGTCACAAAAAGTCAGTGATTGAAACGACTGAAGAACAGCAAAACCCAATACTTTGCCTAACACATAGTAAATTCTAATAAGTGCTTGTTGATTCATTAGCTTTGAACCAGGTCTCCATAGTGCCACCCCAGGGCTCTTTCAGATTGCTGCTTCACTTACATGGCCTCCAGGGTAGTAATCACAAACTGTCCTATATTCTTTGTTAACTTGCTATTGTGTATTCCTTTTTTTCTTCCTAACTAGACTGTAAATTCCCAAGAGGATATGACAACCCCTAATGTTGCTTGATAGTCCAATAAACTACACTGAGCAAAATATTTTGCATATAGTAGGTGCTTAATTTGGGGGGAGGAGGTACTTAGAGCAATAATACTTGTACCACCCTCCTTGTTATCCCAGTGGAATCTTTAAGCTCTGGCCACTCATGTCTGTTACCACACTTACAACTGTTACTGACCAGAATTCTTCCCTGCATCCTTCCTGTCAATAGGGACTGTGTAGTCTGATTGGCACATCAGCCAATTAAAGTTGTTAAGGATATCCTTTTTCACTTGGTGCAAGTGGGGCTTTCTAATCCTTCTGCCATAATTTCCCTAGGAAATGTTAGATTTTGGGTACAGTCTGAGAGAGCCACAGTATAGGAAAAAGCTTTAAAAATCCACTCAGGACTGAAACTAGTCAGATGGAGACCACTGCTTTTTGGAGGTAGAACTGGTACATTTTGGAGGTAGTTCACTTTTAAAATGCACTTATTGTAGGAATTTAGACCATAATGAGAAAAAACATTTTTAAAGGAACACTTTCCCCATTACTCTCCTGGGAACAATATTACTGTATGATTCTTCTATAAACACAAAGTTAAAATCACTCTTTTAAGTGGTTAATCTGAAAGAGAGAGAGAGAGAGAGAGAGAGAGAGAGAGAGAGAGAGAGAGAGAGAGAGAGAGAGAGAGAGAGAGAGAGAGAGAGAGAGAGAGAGAGAGGAGAGAGAGAGAGAGAGAGAGAGAGAGAGAGAGAGAGGAGAGAGAGAGAGAGAGAGAGAGGAGAGAGGGAGAGGGAGAGAGAGAGGAGAGAGAGAGAGAGAGAGAGAGAGAGAGAGAGAGAGAGAGAGAGAGAGAGAGAGAGAGAGAGAAACCTTTCAGGTTTTTATTGATGCCTCTTTTGACCTTATTTTAGAGAGAGGATGGACCTAGGCTCTGATGTCATGTAAATCAGCTATCTTTAGAATTTACTCAGCATTCTCAAAGAGTTCATAAGAGTGCAAGAGCTGACAAGGTTCTGGGGCTTGTGGAGAAACTGCAATGCCTAAAACTCTAGCCTTGAGAATGACGGTGCCCTCAGCCAATGAAATGCCAGATTCCAGAAACCCCCACCCTTGTGAGCTGGCAAATAATAAGCAGCAGGTATAAGTATGACATCATTGAACAACATTTTCATTGGTGGTTCATCTTCAGTGCTAGATAATGTTCTATTTGTGGAAGCAGCAGCCTTATACAAATTAACCTTTTCATGCTGTAGGGAGGGGGTAGGTGGGTGGGTAATATGCTGCAGTCTTTTCCCTGAAGGTGATTTGCTCCAAAATCTGCTTTACTTTGCCTTTGAGCTGGCAAATACAAACAAATACAAATTCAGCTGCAGCAATGTATCACATGGGTAATAGCTGCTTGAGTTAGACTAGGTCAGTAGAAAAGGAATTGGAAAGAATCTATATCACGGTTCAAATACCTTCCTGAATTTTCTTGTTTCTTCTGATTTTGCCCCCCTTCCTGCCACCCCCAAGAGCCTCTTCCTGTTCTCCTTCCTGATCTCAAAGGCAAAATTTGGTACACCTCCAGCCAGCCATTTGAGGGAGTAATTTCTTTGAGTACTAAAACATTCAATGCCTGCTTTTAGGAGGTCCAACCGACAGGTGAGATTAACCAGTTGTTTTCTGGGATCATTGGAATACATCAGGGAGTTAAGGTTGACTGGGTATGGATATTTTAATCACATTTCTACTGTCTTTGGCCCCCAGTGAATATTTCAGTATATTTCAGGTTGACTAGAGAGCTTCCTGACTCAGTCTGTAAGTATTAATACTTTGATTTATAAGTCCCAATACTATATATAGAATACAATCTAAAGGGCTATCCAGTACCCCTTTAGATTAGTGTCAGTTACTTTCCCCAACTTTGCCTAATAGAAATCACAAAATGCCATTTTTTAACTAGTTCTCTTTTAGGAAAAAAAGAAAAGAATTATTTAATCTCTGATCTGGTTATTTCTCCTAGCTATTGCTAACCTTGAAATTCTTTCTTAGTTGTATAGCTAGTTTCATTCAGCTGAAATTTGGAACCTAACTTGGAAGTAAATTTAGCTTAGTCATTTTGTATTCTAGATTTTTTTTTGTTCTCAATTTCATTTTTATTCCATTCTCTTCCCAGCTCCACCTTCCCCCAAAACATCTCTTTTTCAAAGTCAGAGAATTCAAGTGTCGAGTCACAGAAAATTGACAATAAACACATTATCTCTACCACCTCTTGGGCTTATAGGAAGAAATAGGTGTATTTTGTGTCAGGAGCAAAATATTCAACTTGCTATACTTACTACCTGTGGAGAGTTACCTTCTCCAAAATCAAGAACTCTTGGACACCCCCCAAAAATAACAAGTTAACCATTAAGAGACTCTTAATACATGTTTGCATATGACTGTAGTTAAGAACATTGGTAACAATGTCATAATATGACATGTTAGAATCTTACTCTGTCACTCTCTTACTCCCTTGTGAGTATTACTTAATAGAATTCATCATTTTTATTTGACTTTGGACAAATGAAAATATTCATTAAACAATATCCTAGGTGAAGAACTTTATGGTATAATATTTTCATCAAAACCATTTCTTGAAATGAATAAATAATATAGAAGGTCAAATTGAGACAAGTTTTGCTGAGTATGTCTGCCTGATTTTATTAGAAATCCATTTATTCATTCATTTGAGGGCCTACTAGGTGCAAGGTAAGTTCGACTGGCATTAGAAAAAAGGCAAGGAAACTTAGGAAACAGGAAGGACATTGTAAAACTGACTTCTCTGGTATAATATGACCTGCTTCTACTAATGCCTTCATTTTCTCCAGGTCTACCCACATCATGATCCCTTCTGAGTTGGTCATGGCCTCACTTGGGTAACAGCCAAAATGCCACAAACCAGGTTTCTGAACCAGTTTTTGATCTCCATGAAACCTCATTATCTCTGGCTTCCTGGATTTCCACTCACTTTCTTGTCAAACCTTTCCTGATTTTTTTCCTTTTCCTCAGACTGATCCTGACCCTTGCCCCAAATCAGAATCTTCCTTGACCCACCTTGGTGAATTACAGAATCACTTTGCTGTTCAAAGGTGCTCAGAAACTTTCTCTTTGGCTTCAACCCCATCACAGATTTTCAGCTAATTATGCATATAATGCTTCATTGTTCCAAAGCTGAATGAAGTTTTAGAAAATGACTTTCAGATGTTAGGATCCCACTCTGCAGTTCTTTACCCCCCTCATGTCTTTCTCTGTAGTTTATGATCTCATAAAAGTTATCATTTTTGTTTGGTTCTGGACAAAAATGAAAAGATTCACAAAATAGCATTCTAGATGAGATGGGGTGATATAAATTTGAAATGCTTCAGCTTGGGAACATAACCAAATAATTTAATTACTGTCCTTTCTTTTCACTTACCTTTTTTGTTTGTTTCTTTGTAACTCCCACATCCGTTTGGTTATTTTAGGTGGTGCCAGAAAATTACTGTGACCCTCTTTATCTGAACTCTGATCAGCAGGCCCTCTAGTTATCCCCAGGTCTGTATTTTTTTTTTTTTTTGCTCTCCCACCCTACTTCAAACCAGAAAAGTAGCTGTTGAAAGCAGAACAGTTACCATAGCAACCACTTGGCAGCTTCCTCAGCGTATCTCATACCAAGTAATAGTGTTGATTCCCGAGGCTGGGTGGGAGGGGGTGGAGCTCTGAGGAGGTAAAGGAAGGTTACTGTGCACTTAGTTAATATGCAAAACCACTTACTGCAGGGCTGGATGAGCCGTGAATAAGTGCAAACAAAGCCATACTTGATCAGTTAACATGGACTTTCCACACAAGTTGCTCTGTCCAAGGATGCAGATGTTTGGCTCAATGAGAAATTCTACAATTGGACAGCAAAAGAGACAAGAGGCAATCCCGAATGCATTCAAGAGTACAACTCTATTTTTGTAATGGCTTGTCAAATATGGAAGGAAGAAATAGAAGTCTGGATACCACTGTCCTTTTCCTCTTTGTTCTGCTCTGAGGGAAATAGAGCAATCTGAAGCATAGGGCTGGTATTTTCCCTGCAAAGCTTACACTCTGAAGATCAAGTTTGCATCAATTAAACTCCATGTAAGATAAACCAATATGTTCAGATCCAAGTGAGTATAACATCATTTGGTTTGTGCTTAAACAAAACATACGGCTCAAGTAACATCTTTCACCTCAGAGTTTTCAGACAAAGGAAGCAGAGCTGTTCAGATAAAAAACATTTAATGTGTGATTTTCTAACTTTGATAGAGCCCTGCTTATTTCCTGGGGCCTGGTCAGGTTGGAAATTGATTCCCCTGAGAAGAGTGGTGAGATTCTAGTCCATCATTGTGCTGGCAGAGGTCACCTGCATGAGAAATGAGAAGATTGGCTTGGGAGGTGTGGAGCAGAAAACCATCCCCTTACATCATTGCCTGTAGCTCTGCATTGCAACAAGGTCTGGTGGTGGTAAGCCTGCAGCAAATGAGCTGAGCTCTCCCCAGCAGGTGTCACTGGGGATTTAGAGCATCCCAGACTTTGGGGACTGAGGGGATACTATTTAAAAGGGAAAGAGTCACGGAATTATTAATGCGACTCAGTTTAAAATCATTTTGAGTAGCTATAAACTGACCATGTCTAGTAAATATCCTCTAGTAAAGTTAAAAATGATCCCTGTTTTTCAAATAATACAGGACCTTTCCCCCATAATTCTTAGAATGCCCATCTTTTTCTTCCTCTCCATTCCTGATGCTATAATATGTGTGTACACAAAACAGATTTATATATATATATATATATATATATATATATATAGACATATAGATATGTACAGATAAAAAAAAATGGAATACACCCTAAAGCTAACAAAGAAGAAGAAAGGTATCTAAAGAACCAAAGGAAAAACATAAATGGTTATTCAGGACTGGGGACCCTACTTATAAAACATCATTTGTTCTACTGGAACCATGTATAAAGTTCCCAAAGACCCATTTTTAACCCTATATTTACTTCAGAATTCTTCTAGGGTTGAACAGTTTGCTGGGACAATTGTAGGTAATGATGAAGTGTGACCTCGAGAGACAAGAATTCATTTGTTCAAGAAAAAATAAGCTATCCAAACTGGGAAGGCTTGTAAGCCCTTTCACAATGAAATACATACATCTACATAACTAAAGTAGATGCCAGCTTGGCACAGAGGTACATTTGTATGACCTTTTTCAACCCTCCACCACCCAGCACCAGCTTTATGTTTATGCTACCCCATCATCCTATTCTTCTGTGTTCTAGAAGAGAATCCCCCTACCTCCTGGCTCCTCTTTCTCCTCCATTCTTTTTTTTTCCTAATGATGATTGTTTTAAACTTAGCCTAGGCAAAAATAAGCAAGCCACACATGAGATCTAGAGGGTGGCAAGTGGATCCTTCTCAGCCTTCTTGCCAAGTAGATCTCCCCAGCAATCTTTTTTTAAGCCCAACACCATCACCATAAGCAAGTTATTCCTTCCAGTTAAGTTAGGATACCCCTCTTAAAAAGGCAAACACCTTTGGGAAGAGTAACACATTCAGCTGTTATAAGCTCTTAACACTTTGTTGAGATAAGCTTGTCAAATCAAACGTCATAGAGCTCTGGAGAGCAAAGGAAGAGACCCAGAGAAAGGAGCATGGCCTAGAAAGGGCCTGCCTAAGTTAGGATCCTATACCACAGGGCCCTGGACTGCCAGCATGAGTACCCAAATATTTCAAGGCAAGGGTGAGGAACATGCAGTTGGAGAGTAGAGCTCGAAAAAGAAAGGTGAGAAGTCAATGGAGCTATAATCTACCCATTTAACACTCTTACCTAGTCTCTGGTCATGGCCCACTTCACAGGAAAGTTGAGGATTAAACAAGTTAGGCTACCAGAAGAAAGAGAGGATGGAGAAGAAGCAGGAGACAGACAGAAAGACAGAGACAGACAGAGCATGCTACATGGCACATTCTCTATACCGAGCTTTCTTTAAGTTTCCTATATTAGTTCCTATATCTACATTCAGACACCAACTCCACATCCAAAATTAGGGAGTCATATACATAATCCTTATATATTTCTTTGCCAAATCCTAGAAGACATCAAACCTCACAAACCTTAACATAGGACAGGCAACCAAAGATGTGAGTTTGGCAATAGAGGAATGTGTTTGACTGCATTATCCTATTAACATTCTCCTTGGCCATTTACAGTTATTTCTGTATCACTGAAAGAGCAAATGATTTTCCCAGTGCCTTTCAATAAGCTGGTTGTCAGAAGGATGTCTGTAGTCCCATTTTTCTAACCACAGCTCTAAATATTTATCCAATCACTTTACTGCTGTTGTTTTAATGAGTGTTATTGTTATTATACATTATTAATAATTGACTGCCATTACTATTAATATCACTTTGGAAAGATTCTGTAAAGAGTTTTAAAACCACAAGGACAATTAATAAGGATTCTACTTCTCTGTGGTACATAAATATTGTGTAGGGATGGTTGAAGGTTTGCAGGCAGATCAAGGTGTTATAAGGTACCATAAATTGTGTATCTATACACCTAGGAAGAAACTAGAAAGCCTAGCCAAATCACCACATGTGGCTGTCTCCCATTCACTCTGTAGAGATAAAATTGATGGGCAAGGAAAATTTTTCATAAACCTCAGAATAAGCTGCACAGCTATAGTGTACTTAGTATCTATTGCATTAGGAAGCTAAAGCTTGGTTAAGGAGGGGACATTCTCAGTGGGTGAAACCATAGATATTTATATCCATAAATGGGACCAAAATTCTTGAGAAGGGAGTGGCTAAATAGATGTTCAGAATTCCCATTAACCTCTTTCTCCTCCCCACTTACTCTCATGCAAGACATTCAATTAATAATGCATTAATGGGACTGAGGGGTGGGAATGGGGAGAAGAAATGTAAAGAACTAGAATCCAAAGGGGAATTGGCTGAATAAACTGTAGTATATGAATGAAATCTAATTCTGTTATCCTATGAGAAATAATGAAAGAGATGGTTTCAGAGAATCCTAAGTAATATGAAATGATGCAGAATAAAGTAAACAGAATCAAGAGAATAATTTGTACAAGGATGGCAATATTATAAGAAGAAACAACTTTAATGACTGATCTGTGCAATGACCAAAGAAGTCTCCAAAGGACCTATGATGAAGCATGTTATCTACATCCTGAGAAAGGGGGTGAAATGGATGCAAAGTGTAGAAAGAGACGTACATTTTCAGACATGTCTGCTGTGTGGATTCATTTGGCTCTATTAGGCTTATTTGTTATAAGAGTTCTTTCTTTCTCTTGGTTTTCAACTGGAGATGGGTTAAGAAGGAAAGAAGGACTAACGGTAATGAAGCAGGAAAAAAAAGGCCAGTGAAAAAAAAATTTTTAATGCACAAAAGAAAAGGAAGTTCAGAAGTAAGCAATGACAAGAAGACAAGTTTTTTAAATGTGTGGATTATGTATTATATGCTTTTTAGAAAGCAAGCAAAATGAAATGGGAAAGATCCTAATGCAATGAAGGGGGCTTCCTCCTACACTAGGGGTGGGGAACCTGAAGCCTTGAGGTCACATGTGGCCTTCTAGATTCTTGGAGGCAACCTTTTGACTGTCCAAGTTTTACAGAACAAATCCTTTTTTTAAGGGGATTTGTTTTGTGAAGTTTGGATTCAATCAAAGGGCTGCACTTGAGGACCTAGAGGGCTACATGTGGCCTCAAGGCCACAGGTTCCTCATCCCTGTCCTATACTATTCTCAAAAAAAAAAAAAAGGTATGGATTTAAAAAGGACACCCTGTCTTCTTATCAGAAAATGATGGTCAGAGACAACATGAAAGGAGCCATAGGGGAAAAAAGTTTGATTCTGTCTTTGTATTCTCCATTTTGGAAGAAATGATGGTTGGGCAAGGGATTTCTCTCTCTCTCTCTCTCTCTCTCTCTCTCTCTCTCTCTCTCTCTCTCTCTCTCTCTCTTTCTCTCTCTCTAAAGCATAAAACTTCTCCACTTTTCCTCAGTAGACATTAGAATATTTGATAAAAGGTATCAGTTAGCTTTGCCATTACTCTCTGAAACAATATAGCTGCCACATTTCAAAATGCCTGAAGGTTACTTTGGGAACCAGACAGAAGATTTTCCACCTCAGAATCCCTTCCAAAGCTTTGATTGTGAGTGGGAGTAGGCTGAATTTAGGCTTAAATGTGAAGGAAAGCTATTTAGGCTGGCATCATTACTATAAAAAGAGAAATAGAATCTCAGAACAGAAAGGGATCTCTGAGATGGTCTAGTTCAACCTGTAACTAAACAGAAATCTCCTATACTCCATCCCCAAAAGTCTTCTGCCATTGCTTGAAAACTTGCAGGAAGGAGAAATTCATTACCTCTCAAGTCAGCTCACCCCACTCTGGGAGAACTTAAGTCAGGGGAATTTTGCTTACAGCAAGATTAAATCTAACACATCTGATGCCAAGATGGCAGAATGGGGAAGGAATCCACTGCAGAACTCCCAAATTCCTCTCCAAACAATTAGAAAAATACCTCAGAGTTGATCTAGGAGCAGAGAAGTAGCTTACCAGCTTGGCAGGAAAGGTCTGTCTCACTGAGTTGGAAGGAGAGTGAGGTCCAAGAGCAGCAGCATCAATAGTCAACCTCAGAGCAGGGTGCCTGAAGCAAGGCTTCAAGCCTGGGGCAGTCCACCATCTAGGACCAGCCCTCCTGCAAATCAGCAGCCCCCAGGCAAGTGACCAGTCTGTGCTGAGCAGCAAGGTCCCACCTCAGTAATGAAGCCCCACCCTGGAGGTGCCAACAGTGAGACCCTGTTTTCACAGCAACCCAGTAGTAGCACCCCACCCCTGGGGCAGACCAGCAACAAGATCCCTTCTCCAGGGCCAGGGCAACCCATTGGCAATGTCCCACCCCTGGAGCAGGCCAGCAGCTAAACCCCACACCCAGGGGAGGCCAACAGGGAGGCTCCACTCTTTAGTACAAGCCAGAAGGAAAGCCCACACCCTACAGAGAAAGCAAGCAGCTAAGCCCTGAAGCCCAGTGAAAACCAGCAGTAAGTCCCAAAGCTCCAGCACGAAAATCTTGGAACAGTGCAGTACCAGAAACCAACTCTCACATAAAAATACCAATTCCCCAAAAAGGTAGAAAAAAAAATGGCAAAAAAAAAAATCAAAAAAGAGCTTGAGTATAGAAACTTACTAGGACAAAAGGGATCAAGATAAAAACTTAGTAGAGGACGATAGTATCAAAAACGACTACATGTGAAGCCTCAAAGAAAAATTGTAATTTGGTCTCAGGTCCAAAAAGAATTCCTGGAAGAACTTTAAAAGGATTTTAAAAAAGCAAATTAGACAAGTAGAAGAAAAAACTGGAAAAGAAATGAGGATAATGTAAAAAAAAAAATAATGAAAAAAAATCAATAGTATGGGAAAAGATACAAAAATTCAATGAGAAAAACAGCTCCCTAAAAAATAGAACTGGCTGAATAGAAAAGGAAATACAAAAGCTCACTGAAGAAAATAATTCCTTAAAAGTTAGCATTGAACAAGTGGAAATTAATGCCTCTGTGAGACATCAAGATATAATAAAACAAAATCCAAGAAGTAAATATAGAAGAAAATGTGAGTTTTCTCATTAGAAAAACAATTGACCTAGAAAATAGATCCAGTTGAGATAATATAAGAATTATTGTTCTACTAGTCCCTAGTAAACAATAGGTACTGAATAAATGGTTATTCTATTGCATATTTTAGTTTACAACATCTGTGGAGCAGCTAAATTGGCCTTCTTATAAATAGTAGTGATTCCTTTTTAGATATGATTTGGATGAGCCAACCTTTGGGATTTTTTCCTACTCATATAATGGGACTCCTTTTTACTCTGCTGTTTCCTACATCCATTGCCACCTTTGGGATCTTCAAGCTTCCTGCAGAGGCTTTATGGTTGTCTAGGCTTCTTTCCAGAGAAGTTAGCCCTTATCTGTGTGCAGCCCCTCTGGGTTATTCTGACCCCTCTTTACAATACACCAACCATTTATTCAGCACCTACTGTTTACTAGGTGCTAGGACTTATGCCAAGCAGTTGGAATAAAAATAAAATAAGACAGGTTATAAGAAGAGAAGTCCTTGAACTATAGTGGTGGTCATGTGAATGGTAAGGACATCTCCAAGAGAATTAGCTTGAGTGCTTACCTGGAATCTGAGGGTCCCTTTCATTCATTCATTTCTTTTTTTTTTTTTTTTTTTTTTGCTTTATGGAGGGCAATTGGGGTTAAGTAACTTGCCCAAGGTCACACAGCTAGGTTTTTTGTTTGTGTGTGTTAAGTGTCTGAGGCTGGATCCAAACTCAGGTCCTTCTGACTCCAGGGCCAGCACTCTACTCTCTGTGCCACCTAGCCACCCCCATTCATTTATTTCTTTGTTCCTTTGTTCACTCATTTATTTCTGTGGAGACACTAATGTAAACCAATATCTGAGGTCCTGGAGGAAACCATATAGATTCCCCAAAGACTGAGCCTGGTTCTATATGAGCACAGAGCTATCACACACAGCTGACTATCTAGTAAATCTCCCAAATCTTGTTTTACACAAACTATTGTCTACAACAACCCCTTTCTCATCTCACACTCAGAAGTTGAGATTTTGAATCTTCATTTTAGAACTTTACATTATTATCTATGCAATCTAATAAATTATATCATATTAAATTCAGTTCATTATTCTATCCTATAAAGATCTTTATGGTTCCTGACCCTGTCATTCATTGGGTTAGCTATCTCTCCCTTCTATCATCTAAAAATTGGATAAGCACGCCACTTATGCCTTCATCTAAGTCATAGATAATAATGTTAAAATGTACAGGGCCAAGGACAGATCCCTGAGGCTCTGAACTAGAAAACCTCTTCCTCTGGAGGCATTAATGAATGTTCTATAGGTCTGAAATTCAAATAATAGCCTTTTTACAAGATATCATAGGAATTTATTTGACTTTTGTACATCCATAAGCTATGAGACTTTTTCCTGAAAGGAAAGAATCAGTCTTTTGATAATAATATCTGCAATTAGCAACTTAAAAAAATATCTTCTGCCAAGAAACTCATAGTTTAGGGTCATAAAATCTCATAATTGAAAGAACAATTCAGCTATGTGCTAGTATACTTCCTGTTCTACCTGCCAATCCTTCAAAAATATGAAGAAAGCTATTAAGTCTTGCCCCCATCCATGTAATTCAGCAACTTAAACTGATCTCTCCAAAGATACCAATGGTCTCATAAATGCTAAATTCAGTGTCAGTTTCTTGGTCCTTATCTTCCTCAGCTTCTCTGCAGCATTTGACACTGGTGATGATATCCACCTCCTGGATAATCTGATACTGGCCTCTTCCTTCTGATACTCATTCTCAGTCTTTTTTTGCTAGATGGCCATCCAAAGTCTGGCCTTTAAGAGTCAGCTCTCAGCACTTCCTGTCATCCAATAGGGGTTACCATATATTTGTTGACATAACTTTGTCACTGTATCTCCTGTTTCAGTCCTGGACCTTTCTCTGCTCACTCAGTGATCTCTTTCAATAATCTCATCAGCTTCCAAGGGTTCAACTATCATCTCTATCTTTTCTTCATATCCAGGCCAACTTTCTTTCCTAAGTCCCAGTACCATATCGCTAACCACCTACTGGACATTTCCAACTGGATAGCTTGTAAGCATCTAGAATTCAACAAGTTCAAAACAAAACTGATTATCTTTCCCCTGAAATCTTTCCTTTTCCCTCTCTTCCCTATTTCTGTGGATGACATCCTCTCTTTTCAGTTAGTCAGGCTCACAATTTTGGAGTGATCCTTGATTTTTTTCAGAATCCAATCAGTTACCAAGTTTTGTTAATTCTACTACTACACCATCTTTCATGTGTTCCCTTTTCTCCACTCATATTGCCATCACTCTGGTTCTGGTCTTCATTAATTCTCATCTGGACCTTTGAAATAATATCCTAATTGGTCTTCCTGCTCCCAGTCTCCCTCCTTCAACCTGTCCTGCTCAGAGCTGCCAAATAGATATCCTAAAGCATGAGTCCCACCAGGCCAATCCCCTCTTTAAGAAGCTCCAGTGCCAAGCTCCTCTGTTTGGCATTTAGACCCCTTTACAATCTAGTTCCAGATTACTGCCCAACTACTTTACTTCCTGTTCCCATATATAGCATTTTATTGCCAATCTTTGTGCCTCTGAACAAGTGGTCACACATACCTGGAAGGCAATCCCTCCTTGCTTCTACTCATAGAAACCTAACTTCCTTCAAGGCCAAGCTCAAGGGAAACCTCTCCACAAGGCCTATCCTGATTCCCCCACTTAGCATTCTCCATCCACAATAAATTAGTTTGTTGGGGCGGCTTGGTGGCCTAGGGAGTAGAGTGTTGGCCCTGGAGTCAGAAGGACCTGAGTTCGGATCTGACCTCAGACATTTAACACACACAAACAAAAATGGAACCGTGTGACCTTGGGCAAGTTACTTAACCCCAATTGCCCTAAAAAAAAAATAATAATAATAAAATAAATTAGTTTGTATATATTTTATATTTACTTATATATGTTCATATTTTTCCTCCTAATAGAATGTAAGTTCCCCAAGGGTAAGACCTATTTTGTTTTTGTCTTTGTATTTTCAGATCCTATTATAATGCCTGGTACATAGCTGGTACTTATTAAATGCTTCTACAATGAATTAATGAATGTCTTCCTTTCTCCAGGCTAAACAGACACAGTTCTTTCCACTAATCCTCATGTGGCATGGTTTCAAATTCCTTAACCTTTCTGGTCTTCCTAATCTGGACATTTTAAAACTAATCAATGTCCTCCCTAAAACATAGAACCTAGAACTATAGAAAATTTTCCCAAAAAACCCTGCCTAGAGCAGAAAGCCGTGCTACTCTCATCTCTCTCATTTTTAACATTCTATTTCCACTCATGAATCCTAAACTCACATCAGCTTTCTAGACTGTCTTCTCAGACAATACTACCTTCCCTTCATTTTCCATCACTGTCTCATCCAATCTAAGCAACTTTCCCCATTTTTATGTATTCCTGCTCTTTCCCAGGATCTGGCAAAAACAAACATGGAATATGTGGAAACAAAGACACGAAAACTGAGACAGTGCGACAGAAAACATCCTTTCTATTTCTAGAATCCAGTTTTCCTGACTCCTGTTATAATCTTTTCCCCACAGATATATCTTTCCTCATTCAAAAAACCTGTGAAGAGGAGAAATTTCTGGCCCAGACCATAGACTTGGAATTCTAGTTTATGTCTTGACTCAATGAATTGATTTTTGCCATTTTATTAATTCAACATCTCCAGTTCTTTCTTTTGGACTTATTTGCATTTTTCCTTGCTTTAGTCTTCTCTAAATTATGGCTGCATAGGTGAGAATGTTGAGGTTTTTAATAGAAGTTTATATACCAATAATATCTTCCTAGTGGTTTTAATAATCAAAGGAAAATATCTAGTTTGCAGTGGAATATTCATGAAGTAATTGTTGAAACACTATAGGCTCGATTTAGGTTGGAAGACTTCTTTTCCAACTGGTTTCTATGAACTAAACATAATAACGTTTCCTTCTAGTTTGGCTTCTTGTCTACTCTCATTCAGAGATTTCTGAATGTGTGGGTGGGGCATGAATATGCATCTTATCAGGAGTGTTAAAAGGGGGAATTCTGATTTTTTGTGCGTTTTACTACTTTTTGGTCATTTATATTCTTATCTAACTTGTCAGCAGGATTAATTTTAATATCCCTGTGATCAATCTAAGCGAATATTGGAAATCAAGATCCTGCAGGCCCATGCCCACTTTTGGAACACTATTACTAATGTATTAATATATAGCAAGGAAATGGATCCAAGTAATAGATATTCATAAACTCCCCATGATACCTGGCTCAGGACAGCACTGGATTTAAAAGTCCTAGGACACAGACAGAATCTTAATCACCTACTACCTGCTTAAGTGTGCAGAATCTGCCAGCTGAATTTCCTACTAAGCTGTGAGCTCTGAAGATGAATATTAAATTAGGATTTGGGAAGGAGGGTGTGTTTCTCCTCTAGAAAGGCACTTTTATTTTAACATTTAATTATGGAGCCGTGCTGAAGAAGAGCTTTTGAGCTGGTTGCCATTAGAAACTGAGTCATGCTTGCTATGGCTTGTGGTCACACTGCAGTCCCTCTCTCCATCCTCTTCCACTCTCCTCCTGAGGAATTGACTGACCTTAACAAGGTTGACTGAGCTGAACTTTGAGGGGAGGCAGTATTTTCTGGGACTGAGCTATACCATTCTAAGTTTGTCTAAGGAAAGGGGATTGTGCTGGGGGCAGGAGGGAGTTCTTACTGGCAGGACTTTCCAAACAAGCATCTCATTGCAAAAGCTAGGAATGTTGAGGAAGAATATTTTTAAATCTGCTTAAATTTTTTTTTAAAGGGACAACAAAGTTTCCATTTAGTTCTGAAAGCTGTGAGGGGCTCTATTCAATCTCCTTCATGAGAAAAGATTTTGAGCAGAAACTGAGAAATAAGAGTCATGATCCAAAATGGAGCATTTCTTATCACCAAACTCACACATTGATTCAGTTGAGCAAACATTTATCAAACATCTGCTATGGCAGATAATTGTGCTAGATGTTGAGGAAAATGATTTTCCTGGCATTCAGGGCTTGATGTCATTTGGCACCACCTTCCCAGCTTTTTCATTCTTGTCTCTCCATTTCACGTTCACTATGCTTCAGCCAAATTGGACCTCTCTTTGTCTCCCAGACACTCTGGATGTTGTGTCTTTGCTCAGAAGGTGCCTGTGATTTCTGAGTCATGTGGCATGTATATATTCCATCATTATTCAGTTTTTGTGGTTTATCCTATTAACTATGTAAGAGCAAAGCAATTAACCAGAAGGCATTTATTAAATGCTTGCTGTGTGCTAGGCACTATGCTGGGTGCCAAAAATACAAATACAGAGAATGAAGCTATCCTTATTCTAAAGAAATTTGCATTCTATAAGAGCAACAAGAACATACAAGATATAGAATAAATATAAAGAGAATAAATGCAAATAATTGAAAAGTTGTTAGGGAGGAAAGACTAGTAGCTGGGGGCAGGTGGTGCTTCACGTAGAAAGAGATACTTGAATAGTTTAAGGAAGAAAGAGATATTGGAATGAGGTGAAGAAGGAGGATGGTTATAGACCTGAGAGACAATACTGAAGGCGCCTCTGACAGAAAAAGGAATTTTGGAAGACAGATGTCTATTGGGTAAAGATAATAAGTTCTGTTTTGGATATGTTGAGTTTGAAGATGTCTCTGGGACATCCATTGTTGAAATGTTTAATAAACAGCTGTTGGTGCAGGACTAAAGCTCAGGGGAAAGACTGAGCATGAATATATATAATATTTGCATCATCTGCATAGAGATTGTAACTAAATCCATGGCATCTGATAAGAGATAGAGGATAGAGTATATAAAGAGATAGGAGATCCCAGGATATAGAGCCTTGGGGAAAACCAATGGCAGGAGGCATGGAGAAAACTACAATGATGGACAATCAATCAGCAAAGGAGATTGAGAAGGACCAGTCAGTTAGGAAGAGATAATAGGAAGAGCAGTATCATGAAGTCCTAGAAAGGATCAAAGGACTACAGTTAGGACTGAGTGTTTGTAAGGGATTTTAGATATCACCTGGTCCAACCTCCCCCTTCTTTTATGGAAACCAACAGATTAAGTCCACAGGCCATATGTGGAAGAGCCAGTATTTAAATTTAACGTCTCTGATTCCAAAATCAAGGCTTTTACTTTTTCCACTACACATCCTCTAAAATAATAATTCACTTTATTCATTGTTTTCAAGTAGGACATTGACTGAAGAGTCATTCAGTTTTATCAAGGTCAACAGGAACTCTAAATGATAGAAAATTCATTTAATATCTGAACATCATATCCTTTTCTTCAACACCATTCTTTACCAAACCATTCAACTATGCTTTAAAAAGTAATTTAAGAATGGATTTAACTTTAAATTTCTTATTTTACTAAAGTATGTGAACATCAGAAATCTTATTTAGTTCCAGATAAGATCAACCTTTCATCTTTTCTCTCAGCATGACAGTTGCAAAATAACTACATTCTAGCATCCAAATATAAATGGAAAAGTAGCATCTCTGGCAAGAGTGGTTCCTGCCAGAAGAATTTGTGTGTCCTACAAGAAACAATGTGTTCTTCTCAAGAGGCTACTTTTAAAGTAAAGCAACAAAAGGAAATACTTTTTAAAAGATATATTCTAAAGAAAAGGAAGCCAGTGGGCAAAAAAAAAAAAAAAAGAGAGAGAGAGAGATTATGGACAGAGAGAGAAGAGAGAGAGACAGAGAGACAGAAAGAGACAGACAGAGAGAGACAGAGAGACAGAGAGAGACAGAGACAGAGAGAGGAGAGACAGAGAGAGAGAAATGGGAAGCAAAAGAAATGCTATTGAAATTCTGTTATCTGGTAAAAGCAGAATCACAAATAAAGAATTTGATTAGAAGATTTTGACCGTTCTATAAATTGGAGGTGGAGAGAAACACTACTCTCATTTCTAGAAGATAGTTAATGTCATTAACTTGAAGTTGCACGAAATGTTTATACATTCTACTTGACCTCTTTTGGTTCCTGTTTTCTCCCTCATTTTCATAGGGATATGTTTTTGCAGAAAGTCTGGGTGGATACACATTGACAGATGCAACTATTGTCTTACCTTAGTGTTAGTGGGGCTAGTGGATGGAAATGCAAAGATAAGAACATGGGGCTTTGGGAGTAGTCAGTTGTAGGAGAAAATGTGAATTTCCTAGGCTAAGTAAGATTTCTATAGCCTATACTTTAGAAAAATAAAATAATTGTAATCTTTCTTTAAACTATAAAGTGAAAGAATTTTATATGGTAAGAAAAGTGATTTAAATTTGACATTTATATTATCTTCTTTGTATGACAAGGCATATTCAAGTGTAACCCTTCATCTATTTGGGGATTGTATGGCCTCCAAGTGCAAAGAGGAAAAAAGTGTTATTGTCCCTTAGGAGATCAAATAACTCTCTCCCAAAGAATATACACACCTGAAACTTCCAGTCTTTCCTCTTTGGAGGCAGACCTTCTCCACCACAATGCTCACTGCAAGACAGAACCCATTGTCCTTTGAGTGCCCAAGCTGTTTTTACTACCACATGAGGCAAGACTAAAGTCCTAGTGATGGTTATCAAGAGGGTTTTCCAGGGTCCTCAAAGTCTAGGTCCACAAGGTGACAACTTTGACAAGTCCTACTTTTTTCAGCCAGAGCAATTGTCTTAATCTACCAAGGATTGGGGGGGGAGGAGACGGGGAGAGGATTGTGATGTTTATTGGGTGTGGAGAGAATGCTCAAAATAGAGGAATCACAGATCTTTCAAGTTTGGGGGTCAAGATCTAGAACTGTAAGGGACCTTAGAGTTTACCTTGCCTTATACTCTCATTTTACAGATGGGGAAACTGAGACCCAAGGAAATTAAGGAACCTGAAGTAAGACTGGGCAACCAAATATAGAATTTATGTACTAAATGGAAATGACATAAATCATATCTCCTTATCTTCCCATTTTAAGCTACTTTGCTACAGGTTAAAAGTAAATGTTTTTTTTCCTAGATTCATCCAGAGATTTAAGAACTAGATTATATGGGTTCATAGTCATCATCATCAGCTTGAGTTCCTTCCTAGGAAATGTGGGATTCTAATTCTAACCACACAAGTGATCATCTACTCCACACAGTGGAGTTTTCTGTGGGGGGAAAAAAGTTAAAAATCCACAACAAAATAAAAAAAAATCTCTACACCCTTGCGGGTATATTCATAAATTTTTAAACAGCTGATTACTTCTTTTCCCCTTAGATGACTTATTATTGGAGAGCTAGAAGCACCCTGTCTTTTGTTCTTGGGCTATTCCTGGTAATCTGGGTTAAGTGACCCTGGTGGACTACAGGCTGATGTCCCCATGTGGTCCTCAAATCCAAGGACTGGATCCACTGCTCTGGTAGGGTGCTGACTCTGGCCTGAGGTTTTTCTACTCTGTAAAATTGTGGATACTAATGTCCTGGATCAATAAACTGCTCCCACCAGTGTCTTCAAAGTCTTTTTTTTTTCCATCTATCAATTCTGGCTCTTTCCCCAGCATGTTTAGAGTGTTGTGCCTGGTGTTAGGACAACTTATCTTGAGTTCAAATCTGGTCTCAGACTCTTCCTAGCTGGGTGACCCTGGACAAGTCACTTAACCTTGTTTGCCTCAGGTGCTCATCTGTAAAATGAGCTGGAGAAGGAAAAAGCAAACTATTTCAGTATCTTTGCTAAGAAAACCCCCCAGCAAAGAGCGGAACATAACTGAAATGACTGAACAATAATGAATAGCAGTGGTCCTTCTGGAATTGCCTAATAAAGTACAAATGTCTGATACACGATGTCATATTGTGAGCTTCTTCCAAGATTAATTCATTAATTTATTTTTTCATTCCACAAATATGTATTAAGTGCCAGTTGTGTGCAGAACATTGCACTAAGCAATACAAATCTTATATATGAGAGTCCTTCCCATCATGCAACTTGCCATCTTGTAGGAAAAGAAGACAGAAACTGATTAACTATAACACACAATATGATGTCATATTTTATTAGCAAGTGAACTATAAGCTCCAGCTGAATTGAGTTGCTAACCAAAATTCTCTGTGTGTTCTAAGGGAGAAGACCATTATCTCTTTGGGGGATCAGGGAAGGCTACGGAGAGGAGTTAAACCTTAAAGAACTGAAGGGACTCAACAAATAAAGAGAGATAGGGAAGGCATTTGGGGCACTGGGAAATCAAAAGCGCTGAGACAGGAGACTTCAGTGTCTGGGGGATGGGCACAATTATACAGTTTAGTCTGAAGCCAAGATATAGTGGAGTGGAGTAATATTATAGTGGAGAGGTAGGCTGATGCCAAATTTTGGAGGGCCTTGAATGCCAGGAAATGCTTGCCAGACATCATCTACTAAGAATCAAAGAAAGGGGGAAAAAATAAAGGCAATTAGAGGAGCTTTGACACAGTTACTTGTCAGCTTGACAATAACAAGAGAGGTATGTTATCTTTCTGGGACATGTATACAAAATATGAAAGAAAATCAGCCTGCTAAGATTTGTCAAACATAATAACTGCTACCCACTTTTGTTGTTTCGTGTGGCAGAACTGATGCTGCCAAGACAAATCCAGAAAGCATTGCTAAGGAATATGAAAGCTGATGCAAGAAAATGAGGGCCTTAGGGGCACAGGTGGCCTTTTCCTCTCTGCTGCTGATCAAAGGTAAAGGCATCAGAAGAAACACACTGGTGAAGGGGTGATTAAGGGGATGATGTCTGAGAATGAAACTTGGATAACCATTTTATGGCTTGAAACATAGGAATAACTTTTGTCCAGGTACAATATGTATCTAATAATAATAATTGGTAAAAGTGTATTGCTGAAATATTACAAATCTAATCAAAAGGGTTTAAACTGAAAAACAAGAAAAGGGAAAATTATGTATATCAACCAGGAAAGATAAAATAAAGATTAGTTACAATATAGGGAAAAGAGTAATAGAGATGCCCCTAAAATTGCAAAATATAAAAGGAAGGAGCCAGCAATAAAAATCACATTAAAGTTTTACATAGTTGTCTATATACAAATGTCCAAGGTATGGAGAACCAGCAAAGTAAACTAAAAATCCTAATACAAGGAAGGAAACAATGTCATACCAATTATTAGATATGGTGGAGGTGGATATGACCATTCTTTGAACTATGACTCTAACAGGGTAACCCTTACCAAAAAAAAATGAAGGTGATGGACAAGATTACACTACATACTAAGGAAATGTACCAACATGAGGGAATCTAGGAAACTTAGGAAGGAAGCATAGTAGAGAACATTTGAATGAAGACCAGTAAAGGAAGAAACAGAAATGATATTACCATTGGAGTATATTACAGACCACCTGGAAAGAGATGAAATAGATGGATTTAGAAAATAGAACATTAGCCTTAGAGCTTGACATTTTTTTAGTGCTCTCTCTCCCCACATAGTTGAGTAGCTAATAATTTCCTGACTTACTTGTCATAATGATAAGTAACAAGGAAAACAAATATTCTGGATCCTATTTTCATTAATAAGGAAGAACTGGTTGCTTGAATGGAAATGATCAGAACTTTTGAAGAAAGTGACCAATTTCAGAAGATGTGATGAAAAGCAAGGAAAGTCAGGCATAGTTTCAGGTCCACTAAATTTTTGGAGAGTAGACTTTAAAGGGCACGCAGGAAGCCCAAGTATAATTTCATTGACTAAAATTCTACAGATAAAGTTGCTCCCAGGAGCTATGAGAATCTCTCAATCAGATTTAGAAGACAGAAATGGAAACAATTCCAATAAGGAAGAAAAGTGTAAGTTGTCATAAGAGTCCAATGAACAAGGGAATTATCTGACCAACTCTGATTACAAAATGACGTGTTCAGAAAATAGAAACAAGGGCAATGACAGAGAATGAATCCAAAGGATGGCATGATCCTATAAGAATTGTATTAGAAACACTAAATATCAGAATGAACTGAGCCTGGTAAAGGAGGAAGAAGGAGGAAGATGAGGATAAAATTCAACATGTCCAAAATCAAACATATTATTCTTCTCCACAGACCCAGCTCTCTATACAAACTTCTCTGTTTCTACTAAAGATTATGGGCTAGCTAGGTGGTGCAGCGGATAGTATGCCTAGTCTAGAGTTAGGATAGACCTATGTTCAAATCTGGCCTTAAGACACTAGCTGTGTGACCCTGGGTAAGTCACTTAACCCTGTTTGTCTCAGTTTTCTCATTTATAAAATGAGCTAGAGAAGGAAATGTCAAACCCCTCCAGTATCTTTGCCAGGAAAACCCCAAATGGGGTCATGAAGAGCTGGACAAGGCTAAAAATGACTGAACAACAATACTGATGACTGGCATTTTTTTTCAGTCTCTCAGTTTGTAATCACAACTTCTTCAACTCACCTCTCTGTCTCACCCCACATTTACAAATTAGTTGACAAATTTTGCTATTTCCATATACACAATATGTCTATATTCTGCTCCCTTTGCTCCACTCACATAACCATGACTTTAGTTCAGGTTCTTATCACCTCTTGCCAGGTTCTTATACAACATCCACTTACTTGGTCTATCTGCCTCAAGCATGCCTCTCCCCATGCCACTCCATCCTCCACATGACTGTCAAAGTGGTTTTCTTTCAGCAAAGATCTGACCATGTCACTACCTGACTCCCTAAACTCCACTGGATCCCTATGAGATCAAATGTAACCAAACTCCACCTGTGGGCCTTGCTGTGGGCCTTCTTCACTCCCTCCTGGCTTTTCAAGGGTATAAGTGGAGCTCTGGTTTTGTCTGCCTATCATTCCTCACCTTTACCACATGACTATTCCCTCTTCTCTTCTGATAATACATTTATATCTTTGCTTTTTATTTTTCTTCAAAATTCTTCATTGAATTTATATTGCAATCTTCTGGAAATACTTGTATTTTAAATACTTAAGCCATTATAGCAAACATGAATTTCAAAGAATTATTTAGCTCACATCATTCAATTCAGTTTAACATGTTATTAAGTATCTATTAGGATACTTATATTAGGAACTATGGTATACTCTGGGAATACAAAGACAAAACGCATGAGATCCTGCCCTTGAAGAATTTATGTTTTATGGGGGGAAGGGGAAAAGAAGTTTATAGACAAGTAAGTACAACATTTATACCAAATAAATACAAATTAATATGAGAATGGGGCAAGGAGAGCACAGATGATGGGGCAGACAGGAGTCAGGAAAGGCCTGTTGGGAACCGGCATTTGAGCTGAGACTAGAATGGATTCCAAGAGACTGAGATAAGGAGAGAGGGGATTCCCAGTATGTGAGATAGCTCCTGCACAGGTACAGAGATAAGAGATGAAATGGAATGTGTGGGGCAGATAAGCCAGTTTGTCTGAAATGTACCTGAAGAAGGATGACGTGAACTGTTCTAGAAAGATAAACCTGGGAAGATTTATATGAATTGATGCAAAGTATAATGAGCAGAACCAGGAGAATATTGAACATATTGTAATTATATGTTATATTGTAATTATATTTATAATTATATATGCAATTATAACTATATTATAATATACAATAATCCAAGACAATTCCAAAGGACTCATTATGAAAAATGCTGTCCAGAGAAAGAACTGATGGAGTCTGAATACAGATTGAAGCATACTTTTAAAACTTTATTTTTCTTGTTTTTGTTTTTATTTTTTTTATTTTGGTCTGTGTTTTCTTTTGCAATATGGCTGATATGGGAATATGTTTTGCATGACTGCACATGTATAATCTCTATCAAATTGTTTGCCTTCTCAATGATGGAGGAGGGGAAGAGAGGAAAGGAGAGAATTTGGAATTCAAAAATTTTAAAAATGAATGTTTAAATTGTTTTTACATATAATTGAGAATCAGAGGATTCTGGGAAGATGGCAGCATAGGTCAGAAAATTCCAAGGTCTAAAGATTTTCCCCCACAAAAGAGTTAAAATAGCCCCTTAGGGCAAACAAAGTGTGGGTGGAGATAAATAAGAACAGGGGCACAATTTGAGGAGATCAGAAGAAAAATCCCAGGATGAGTTTTGGTGCCTGTGAAGAATGAAAACCTCCAGGCTAGGTTCCATTTTAAGAGCAAGCAGCAAGCCTCTTAAACAGCAAGCAACAAGTCCTGCGGTTAGTTGGTTTGAGAGGCTGCCTTGGCACCATTCACTGGAACTTTTACCCTGAGATAGTGAGGGGAGTTGGGCGTCTGAACCCAGGAAGATCAAGGGAGCCTCTGCTGGCCAAGAATGCCAAACCCTCCTATGTTGCAAAGAGCGGTGGGGGTCAGAACAAACCAGCACACGCCTAAAAGTACAGAAGCAGTGGGGCAGAAAGCCCCTGGCTGTGGGCACTTACAGGAGGTTGGAGGTTTGGTTTTGGTTTCATGCTAGAGGGAAGAACAGAAGATCTGGGATGAGAAGCACCATTTCCCATACCCCAAGGCTAGAGGTGATTACAAATAATTAAACTATTACTACAAAAAATGCCCAGGCAAAGAAGAAAGAATCCAACCATACAAAGCTATTATGGGAATAGAGATGGCTGGGGTTCATCTTCAGAGGAGGATAGTTAAGTAAAGAAACCCCCAAAGAGTAACATCAAATGGTCAGCTGCCCAAAAAGAAATCATATAAGATCTTGAAAATGACTTTAAAAATCAAATGACAGAGAAGAAGGAAAAACTAAAATAGAAAATAAGAATAATCCAAGAAAAACAAGAAGGATAAGAAAGGAAAGTTAACCAATTGAAAAAGGAGATCCAGAATCTTAAGGAAGATAATGACACCTTGAAAATTAGAATTGGGCAAAGTGAAGCCAGTGAAATTATAAGAGATCAAGAAATGATTAAACAAAATATGAATAATAAAAAAAGAAGAGAAAGTGAAACATATTATAAGAAAACAACAGATTTGGAGAATAGATCAAGAAGAAAAAATATGAAAATAATTGGAGTAACTGAAAGTTATGATCAAAAATAGAATCTTGATACAATAATACAATAAATAACTAAAGAAAATTGTCCTGAAGCATTAGAATAAGGGGGGAAAGTACTCAATTAGAGAAAAAAACAAATTAAAAAAAAATTTTTAAAGAAAGGTTGAAACCAGATTGTAAATAATAGAGCTTTAAATGACAAACAGAAGAGTTCGAATTGAGAGCCAATGAAGCTTCTTCGGTAACATGGTCAAGTCTATAAAGGAAAAGAGATGAGGGGTATCCTTCCTGACCCATCCATCATTCATCCAGAATCACAGAAATGATGAAAAAGTCATTTGGCTGAGAGTATTTAAAGAATTTAACCCTGTACCCCAAAAGATACCTTCCTACATACTCCCCTAACAAAGAACCTCCCTGCTCAAAGTTACCGGTTCCCATAATAGAGAAATCATTAAAAACAAAAACTAACCAAACCAGGCTACCCCATGAAACAATCTTCTCCTAAAAAGAATGAGACTGTGCTCACCTTACCCAGAGGACCTACCCACCTCCGCATCAGGGTCCATTTGGATGAGGCTAGAGTGCCTTATTCAAGGACAGAGGAAGAAGCCAGTGAAATCGTTCAGCAGCAGCTAAACAAGCTGCCCAAGGTAGGGGAGAGGAACATCTGGGTCAGAGATCTCTTGCCATTGCAATGTTGTTCCAATACAATACTCAAACTATGCAGAACTCTGTGGTCCACCTCTCTATGTATGATAGATTCTCCAGGAGAAACATTAAGTATATTCTCCCTGACTTGCAAAATTTATACTCATTTATTCATATTTACCAATATGTTCCCTTCCTTAGACTCTAGGTCATCACTGCCTTTTTCTATTGATCTTTAAGTGAAAATGTTACATGCATTAATCAGGGGAAAATGTATTGCTTCTCCAACAAGCACCAGCTCCCACGAAAACTGAACAAAAAGGAAACTTTCATTCAACTACTATTGAACCAGGAAAAGCAAAGTATAGTCTTAACAGTATATTCATACATACATACACATATATACCCACATACACTTATGCAAACATAGCCACAAACATGCCTGGTTTTATCCAACCAGTTGGGTTCTGGGCAGGTGAACCAGTACTAATATTCATAATCGTGTGTACAGGGAATAACCTCACAACTGAATATTTAGGGTCAAAAGAAGTAAATGATAAGAGAAGTCAACATAGAAAGAAATACATCTGCACTCTTTTTGTTTGTTTTTGTTTTGTTGGTCAGAAAATAGTAATTACTTGAGAGGGAGAGTTTTGCCTGAATTACCTTCATAATTGCCTTAATTTTCTACTTCACTTTTTTTCAGTGGTGATCAGACTACCCTGTGTTGTTATTACATCATTACACTTTATGAATTCAAAGGGAGTTTCAAACAACAAAGACAGGACTACAGTAACATTTCATTATCCATAGGTCATTTATTGAATAAACATCCATCCAGAGCACAGCAGTGAACCTGGAAAGAAAAAAATAATTTTTCAAAACCTATCCTCTGCATGGGCAAAATAAAGGTAACAAAATCTTGAACTCAATCTTATGCACTTTACTCATAGGCAAGCTCTTTGGGGCCGGGCCTTATTTAGAACTTCTCAATTCTTATGTTCAACACAATCCTAACAAGCTTCGTTGTTGGGTTTTTTAGTCCCTATCAACTTAAGAGAATTGATTTTTATTTGGAAAAAATATGGTCATCATAACTATAGAAACTAGCTACTGTGTATAAAGATGTTCCTTTGGGAAAATACATTGAGAATTCTAATTTGGGAAATCTGGAGCACACCTCCTCTTACCCAAGCGTCAGTGGGAGGGAGTTCTTCCCTTGTGCCCAGTTGGCAATGGGAAGGGGGACTCCCACAGCTCCAAGCCACTGTTTATAGCTCCTGGGGCTTGAGAATCAGGCTTTAGCAGGAGGAGAGAAATAAGAACAGGAAGAGACACTGGAACAGGGCCCTCTGAGGTAAGGAAAGGGATGGGATTCAAATGAGCCATAAGATATGGGACTTCCTGTCAATGTAACCCTCCAGGGAAAAAGTCTGTCTGACCAGGCATTCCCCCCCCCCACTTTTTTTTTTTTGCCTCAAGGATTCACTGCCTTGCTGCTTTTCATCTGACAAGGGTTAAAAGGCCCCTTAAAAAAATCAGTAGACACTATAGGAAAAGTTGTTGATGAAGTTTATTGCCACCCAAAAGTCTGGAGAAAAATTAATCTGTTTTAGAGGAAAAGGAGACTCGAGCTTTGCGGAACTCTAGAGTGAAGGGCCGAATATCTAGACTGGTGAGGAGGAGGGACAAGTTGGAGGTTAGGAGGTTAAGACTGGAGAAATACCATTTTAGGTTGTTCCCGGGCAGCCTTCCTACCATATCCATTTTTTGTAAAAGCTGATTAATCTCAAAGAGGAAATCCCTTCTTTGACCAGAGGGCCCTGTTTCTCTTCTGGATCTTTGTGTCACTCATAATTTGTTCCTGATATTATTAAGGTCAGGGTCCTTCTTATACTAAGACCAATATCTCTGTGTCCATTAACTGCAGGACAGAAAAAGGGCCAGTTTATTTCCTCCTCAGCTTTTAACCCTTGTGTAGAAATACAAAGGTGGCAAAAGTCATCTTTTTCCTAAAATGTCTCTAATGAGTGGGTGATTAAAGCTGAGCTAGGAGGGTTTGGGAAAGGTAACACTCTATAAAAGATTTTTTTAACGGGCTGGGGGTATGGGGACTCTAAAATGTCAATACTTGATGTTTGGTTCAGTGGGTGGAAGAAGTAGCTATGAATCAAATAGAGATGGAGAAGGAAGGAAATAAATATTTATTAAGTACTTACTAGATGCTAAACCCTTTATAAATATTATCTGTTTTGATCCTCACAAGAACCCTGGGAGGGAGGTATTGTCTCCATTTTATAGTTGAGGAAACTGAGATAGACAGAGGTTAAATAACTTGTCCAGAGTCACAGCTAGTAAATTTAGCTAGTTTACAGACTGGATTTGGAGAACTGAGGGTCCTCCTGATTCCAGGGCTATCCACTGCACCACCTAGCTGAAGTGTGAAGACTTTTTAAAGAAAGTGAGAATAGAGAGGATGAAATAAAAGAAAAAAAAATTAAACATAGAATAAACTACCTGAGACTAAACTTGGAGTTATGAACCCAATAACAATGCATTAAAAATAATAATGGATGAGGAGGGCTGGAGAGACATAATCATGAAGACTAAAAGAAAGCTAAGTTCCCAGAATAGCATAGAGACTAGTTCATGGAATTTTTATGGGAGAAATTCAAGGAATTTTGCTAAGGTGGAGTTCAGGTGGCTTTGAGATGAGCAATTTTGCCCTGAATTTGAAGGACACACTTGAGGGCTTATTCAAAAAATAGGACTTCACTTTTGCAATGTTCAGAACTGAGCCCAGGTCTGGAGTGAACCAGTGAGAGTAAATAGTCAAGGTCATAGAAAGAATGAAGATTCTTGGAGAACTGAAGTGGGCTCAGTGACAGCCTTGAGACTCAGATTAATGCTTTAATAACCTAAGTTAGGCTCATCAAGTCAGTGAAAATGTGTTCCTCCAAATTACCTATTCTTAATGCATAAAGTTTATACCCAGGGATTCCCTTGTAATGTAAGAAGATGCCTCGTGCACATTGAGATGTTATGGCAGACTGAGTGTTTTTGTTCTGAAGAGGCCCCTCTGTGAGATGAACGACTTAGGAGACATGGGATTTTTTTGAGGTCTTTCCCACAGGCAGCAGTAATATAAATTTAACCAAACAGTGGTGGCATCTGCCTGGGAGTCCCTGTTTGGGAACTGTGAATAGAAAAGTGGTTAAAACATTGAATTCAGAGTCAAGGGGCCCTCAGTTCAAGTACTGCCTTGGACATTCACTAGCTTTGAGGTATGAGGCTGGTTATTGAGCCACTCTGTGACTCAGACCCCCCCATTAGGTGACTGTGTTCTCTCTAAGGAAGAGAACATATTAAGTCATTATTAATCATTAATTTCCTCAGCATGAATCAGTTCATCATAATGGAGACAGTCACTTAACAAGACCCTACAGCAATGGTGCAAAGGACAAGGAAGTCATGAGAAAGGAAGGAGATGAAGAGAGGGAGGTGCAGATTAGAAAATATTGCCTGAGTTGAGACACCACAATGAGGAGTCTTGGCAGCAAGAGAACATTAGGCACTTGGACAAGGAGGAGGATGTCAAAGACAAACTTCATCTATTTTATAATTTTGCCAAGATCCTTCCCTGAATGCAGGAAATTAGGACAAGTTAGGGCATACAAACACATAGAGAGCTTTTCCCCATTGCCTCAGAGTCCCAGACAGGTGCAGAGAACATGGTGATATTACAAAAGGGGTAAAACTCTGAGACTAGGGCACTTGTACTACTTGTAAGCTATGCAAGCAGAATTTGTCTTCATATGTGACAAAACAGATCAAAATGAACTTCAAGGCTGGCCTTGAATGCAAAAATTATTAAAACAATGGACTTGAAGGCAGAAGAACCTGGTTTCAGATATTGCCTAAGAGTCTCACCAGCTGTGTGATGTTAGGTAGGTCACTTAAACCTTCTATGACTCAGTTTCCTCATTTTTAAAATGAGAAAGCTAGATTGGATCACCTCTAAGGTCCCTTTCCCCTCTACATTTATAATCCTGTGATCCATGGCCAAGTTATCTAATCTCTCTGAGCCTCAGTTTCTTCCTCTGTAAAATGAGTGGGTTGGATGGGATGGCCTCTGAGATCCCTCCCAGCCCTACCTCTACCATCCTAAGGAAAAAAGGGGGCCTCAAAGGGATGTTCTGAGTGGGTTTGGAAGCTAAATGTTAAAGTGGGGAGGAATAGTCATACTGGGAGGCTTTGGGACTGAATGTAGATAAATGAGCCTTAGGTCTTCTTTTAGTATCCCTAGCAGAGTCCTTTCCACTGTTTCTTCACGATGGATAGAAAAGGAAAGATGGGGCTTAAGTTGCACTGTGAGGGATTTAAGTTAAACACAAGAAAGAATTTATTTATAAGATTTGTAAATGTTGGTGTGATGTAAAAAGAAAAACAGCATAATCACCTTTCCTGGAGGCTTTTTATTTGATAGGATAGAGCTTTCTGTTTAGAATGATTTAGGTGTAGTGTAGCTTAAAGGAAGAAGTCAGATCTGCTAGCATCTTTTCCTGTCCTGTGATTTTAATGATGACTTTAGTTTTTGATCAGTCAATGTCTGAGCACTTTGTAGTTCATTAGGAATAATTGCCACCTTGCCCCATATTGCCAGAGCTATTACTACTGTTAATTTTTACTTCCACATTTTTTATTTCCCAGTGACAGTAGGGGGCTTCTTTCATACAGTTAGCTGCCCTGCATTACATAATGCAAGTGCTGCTATTCAAAACCTTATAAGAGATTCTGCCTTGAGCCAGAACTGCAAGTCTGAATCCAATTTACCAATCTTCTGGAAAATCAAAGATAATCAGTGCTCCCTTTTGGAATCACAGGGACTAAAATATTTGCTTTCCAGATTTTTTATCTTCTTCTGCATTTATTATAATCATTCCAATAAGAATATAAGCTCCTTGAGGACAGGATCTGTTTCCTTTTTTTACTGTGTATTATGCTTGGCACATAGCAAACATTTAATAAAGGCTTGAAGTGAACAGGCATTATGTAATAATGAGAATTATTACAATAATTTAAGGATCCATGAGTTAGAAAATGGAAAATAAGCTAGACACATTCCTTGTAGTCTGACACAAAGTCTTTACACTGTGGGGAAGAAATATTGCTTGATCTACCTGTCTAATCTATCCATTGATTCTTAGGGGATGTATAAATGCAAAAAAAGTATGTTACTATTTGAGGATACATCATTTTCAGGATAGGATAGGTACTCACATAACTGAGAGGGAAAAGGTGTCCAAGGAGAGCAATGCAAGTTGTTCACATGGGAAGAAGGATGGCATCACTATACAATTTGTGGTTTAAAGAACCATTCTCTTCTGAACCTGTATTTAATTTATGCCCATATACCAAATGAATAAAACTTGTCCATATTTTCCATGTTTCATTATAGATATACACCTTCAAAAAATCCAGCAACCTAAAGAATTCTATCACAATCCCAGAGATATGTACTGCTGTGACAAAAAGGAGGTCTGTCCTGCTGGGGCTTGCCCCATCTCCCCTCATATTACTCAGTGAGCTTGATTTGGCTTAAAGCATTTGTCTGAATCTTGTAGGGTTTCCCTTCAAGCTGGCACTGGCACCCTCTCCAACCCTTAGCCCTGAAATTACATTTACTCCTACCCCACCCCTCCCAGGTCCAGACTGAGCTATCTCTTTTCAGCAGCCTTAATCCCTGCAGAAGGAAGGTCCTTTTCTGTCTGAGGCCCAGATTGATTCCTTAGCTTCAGACTGATGCATCCTTCCTCAAAGCCACCTGGACCCCAATTTTGGCAACATTCCCTGGACTCTGCCCACAGAAATTCCCTCAACTAGCCTCTTTTCATCCTGGGCATATGGCCTGCTTCCAGCCTTTCATGACTGTGCTTCAGCAACCATCCTCATCTGCTCCTGCTTTAAACACACTTCTCTAGAGGGATTATTCCCTCTCTACCTCCCTATCCCCAGTTCCTGCAATCTTAATCAGCTCATTCTGGGGTTCTCCCTCAGCTCTTGAAGCTTATCTCAGTCATTTCTACAAACCTTCATTTCTAGGCCACTGCCCCTAGGGAGCCTACATTCTTAAAGGAGGAAAAACATATAAAGGGAACTCTACATTCTTAAAGGGGAAACAAGACATAAAGCAGAGCTGGGAAGCGAAGGGAGTAAGGGGAAGGCTTCTTATGAAAGGGCAAAGAAGACTGGAGGTTGAAAAAGCTGGAAAGTTGAGTCAGGAGTGAAGAGAACCATGACTGGAGCTCCTGAAATAGTGATGCAAGCAGATGATCTCCAATCAGAAGTGTCTGGTTTCAAGGCTGAAGTATCTCCAGGATGGGAAGGCAGTTGGGGAGGAGAAAAAGACAGGAGAGTTGAGTTGGTAGCAAAAAATACATAAGATTCAATTACAGTCTATTTACCTTTAATTCTTCCATATGATGAGGTATGGGCTCTGGGACCCCCCTTGAACTCTCCTTGAGTCCTAGAGGTACAGGGAATCTTGGGAATCTCCCTTGGACTCTAGATTTAATCATCCCATTTGATGAGGCATTTACATGAGGCAATAAGCCTTACATTGTGGCTGAGCCCAAGACTTCCCACCCTCTGTTACTAGACTTCCCACCTATCAAAATATCAATCCACCCTTGAACTGGCCTAGCCCACCATTGTCTGTAGTCTCCAGATACTTCCCACCCTTAATTACTCGTTGACCTCATTAACTCCTCCTGAAGACCCTCCCCAAACTCCTCCTCTAGACCACCCTTAGATTCCTCCCATAACCTTCTGTATATAAGACCCCATCTCACACCATGTGGTGTGAGAGCTCCATAGAATGCCATAGAATGACCTAGCACAGACTTACTCTGTGTCTAATGCAAGTGAACTTTTAATAAATTTTACTTTTCTTTGGCTGAGAAGACCCGAGTTGAATTCATTTGGCAGGACCTGGCGTATTGGTATTTTGGGGTCTCCAGAGCAACCCTAACCCTCTTAGTGGGTAACTGCTTCACATAATAATACTTAAGAGTTTTCAGACTTTAGTAATTTCTGAGTTTTTTGTTTGTTTCCTTTTTTATACATTTGTTTAGCTGTTTCAAACTTCAGTAATTTCTGAGTTGTTTCTTTTTTTATTCATTTGTTTGGCTGTGCCTTCCTATGTAACATTTTAATAAAGCCATCCAACGCCTTTGGGGGTAACTTGGCAGGTTGATGGAAGATGATACGGTTAAGCATAATGTTGTCCTTCCCATTTATGAGGAGAGCTGACCCTTCCCTGGAAAATGAATCCTTTTGTACTCGTTTGTGTTGTATATGTCTAGCTTATTTATTTTACCCTAGAAATGAAAACCAAATTAAAAGTGACTATTGTCAGCCTCTTTTAAAGCTGTTCTGTGTTTCTGTTGATAGGGAAATCTTAGCCCTGTTGATCATTCTCTCTTCCTAGATCAGAATCTGAATATGTGATAATATGTGCTGAATTGGTTGTCTGCTTTTAAATTGGTGAAAAAAAAATTTTTTTAATGCTTCAGGTTGAGACAGCTAGTTATTTGCTTAGTAAATTGGGCAAGTGGGGAGAATGAATCACATCAATTCAAGAACGATGGACTAAGTAGTGTATCTAGCTGACTAATAAATCTATAACCATATTATCTCCAGCTAGAGTGCTGTCATATTTCATAAGTGGAGTCAGAATTGGTCAAGAGTTTGATTAGAGGCAATGAACAAAAATAATAGATCTCAAAAAGTAATTCTGATGATTTGAAAAGTCACATTGTCCTTCTGAATAAGATGTGAAAGATTGTTATTGATATCACTATTATTTCTTTTATTACTTATTAAGCACTTGTAATTCTAATACTTGCTATACAAGACTGAATGTAACTTAATGTCATATGATACAGTCTAGATTTGAAATGAAATATATAGATATGATATTCAACCTCAACTACGTCAGATCCCAACGGAGGCTACCCAGGACCCTATTGCACCCATGAGCCCCAGGCATAGCAGCTCCTCCCCTTAGGCCACCAGCCCTCCTTTCTAGCCTACCACTCAAAACCATTATCCAGGAGAGCACCTCTTTTAATGATAAGACTTAGCAACTGCCTCTGTGGGTGTTGAACCACATTTCCCCACCGCAGCTACTGAAAACTGGGAAAAGAAGCTTTATATTGAAGGCATTGGGGTAGGAGACTGGCATACAAAGGCAAAAAATAAATACCAGATAGATAAGTGGTTTAAATAGAAAATCCATTGAAATAGTTAAAATTGGTGTAAGTAATGACAAAAGAGACAAGTAGTAAAAATATATAAGAACAAAGTTAAGATCACAAACCCAGAAAAAATATAGTCCACACATATTTATCCTGGAAAGCCATGAGTATTATTACTGATGGAGAGCAAAGACCAATGTATTTGTTGCAGATAAAAATATTTCCTGTGCAGATAACTTGGAACTTAATAAATTGAAATGACATCATCAAAATGTACATTGAGAATAAGTTGTCAAGGGAATTTTGCAGAGAAAAATCAATGTTTTTAACAAACAAAACCAATAGTTTTAAAAACAAACAGCTTAAAAATGTGACATCAAAATAATATAAATTTCAGATGTGAGACACTGGTGCTACCTGTAGCAATTGATATTACTAAAAACAATGCTTGTTGCATCACATTAAAAGTAGCTTTGAATGGTTCCACTTGTAGATGATAATGGTGGGAAGGAGAATTACCCATCTGTCTGAAGACCTTTGAGATCAATTAACTGAGAAAGCAAAAAGTTTCTATTGTGCATTGCAAGTAGTTAAGGCAACAGATGTAGTTAAGGATGTTCATTTGATTACATATATACAGTACATTACTGAGACTGATATTAGGAAAGATTTGTAACTTTGTAAATCCATTGAAGGCAATACAACATCAAGAAAATATTTCAATATAATTGATGGACTTTTTAATGAAATGTATTCAATGTGGGAGAACTGTATTGGATTCTGCATTGATAAAGTTCCATTGATGTCAGGACATAAAGCAGGTTTACAAGTAGTCTTTAAAAATATGGCCCCTCTTGTACATTTCTGTTTCAACATTTCAACCTTCACCGATAATCACTTCTAGAGACTGGAAAAAATTGCAGAGTAAAAGAAAGCAGTGCATCCAAGTTCTGTCCTGTAACTACTCCAACAAAGATGAAGGAAAAACATCAAACTGAGAAGTAATCAGAAAATCTAAGGAGAAACCAAAAAAGGTCATTTTTCCAGTCTAAGATTGAAGATTCAGACAAGAAAGACCTATATCACTATAGACCTTATAGCTAGCTGACAGGAAGTAGACTACACAACTGTCTACTGGACCTCCAACCATATAAAAACCTGTAGTTGTTTTGCCTAGACTCAAAACAGCATCTAGATCCTGCTAAGCTCATGTCAGGAGGGCAGCAATCAAACCATGCCCTAGAAATTTGTAGCTCTCTATCCTGAACTAACTTTTGAGATTCTTGAATCTAGCACTCAGTACCTAGAGAAAGGGCAACTAAGTAGCTCAAGAATAGAGGTGCCAGGCCTTGAGTCAGGAAAATTTCTTTTCCTAAATTCAAATCTGGCCTTAGATACTTACTATCTGTGTGACTCTGGGCAAGTCACTTACCCTGTTTGTCTCAGTTTCCTCGTCTATAAAATGAGCTGGAGAAGGAAATGACAAACTACTCCAGGATCTTAGCCAATAAAACCCCAAAAGGGATCATGACGAGTTGGACACAACTGAAATGACTCACTTACAACAACAACCTAGAAAAAGCAGAGGAAGCTCCCTAGATGATACAAATCAGAACCACATAAGGTTCTTCCTGCCAAAAGCAAGCAGAGCCTGACTCTAACACAAAGTTCCAATTAAGGAAGTAATGGATGAAAGAAAGAATAAACAAAGAACACTGATGATAAGAATCTATCATGAAGCTAGGCATGCTCAAGACTTAAATCTACATGGTGAGAATAATTCCAAAATAACTACAAGTAAAGCCACAAAGAAAAAATTAGCTTGGCTATAAGGAGGTCAACTAGGATTCCAGGAAGAAATACAGCAAGAATTTTTTTAAAGTTTTAAATGATATTATAAATCAAATGAGAGTGTTAGAGGAAAGAAATTAGAAAAGGAACAAGAGTTTTGGAAGAAAGATTTAGAATGAGCATTAACAGCTTAGAAGAGGAACAAAGATTTGCCACAGTAACAGAAACCCTGAAAATTAGAATGACTGAAACAGACCTTAATGACTTCTTGAGATAACAAATATATATATATTAAAAGAGTCAAAAGATTAAAAAGTAAAAGAAAATATAAGGTATAATTTCAAAAATAACTGAATGGTGAAAGACAAACTAAGCATAAGCTTAATTTAAGGTAAACTAAGAAACACTGGACTATCATAAAGCTATAACAAAATAAAGAGAGAGTCTAGACAACATAGTTAAGAAATTATGATGGAAAACTGTCCAGATCTATTAGAACTACAGTGTAAAGTGAAAATAGGAAAAAATCCACTGGTCACTACCTGAAAGAACCCCCAAAACCAAAATCCACACAGGATGATCATAACCAAAACCCAGCACTTCTAACTCATAGGGAAAATAGTTTAAGCAGCCAGAAAGAAAGAGTTCAAGTACAGAAATTTGGGTGACAAACACTTTAAAGAAACAGAAAACAGAGTACTCAACAGTTTCTGCAGATAACTCTAAGAAAATGAAGCCTAAGAAAAAAAGCTATTGGAATTAGCAGGTAACATTAGAGAAAGCAGCAGATTACAAGGACTTCAGAAGTGAATCAAAGGTGAGGCCATGGAACCACAGGATGACAATTACTTTGGCTATAAAATGGAGAAAACTACAGGATAATAGTTTGGGGGGGATAGCAGAGTAAAATGAAGGGATTTTTAAGAACAGGGAAGATCCTCAGCAAGTTTGTAGGCAGTAAGGAAAGAGCCAGTGAATGAGATTGAAAATGGAAACTGGAAAGAGGAGGAGCATTGGTCTTAAATACCAGTTACTATATAACCTTTTCCATGTCACATAAGATCTCTGAGTCTGTTTTTTCACCTATAAAATGCACTATCTACCTTAACAGAGTTGTGTGGAAAGTAACTTGTGAGCTAGAAAAGAGAAGTAGAATATGAAATAGTATTATTATCTGGGCAGCTTGGTGGCACAGGGGAAAGAGTGTTGGTCCTAAAGTTAAAAAGACTCATCTTCCTGAGTTCAAATCTGGCTTCAGATAGTTACTAGCTGTGTGACCTTGGGCAAATTACTTAACCCTGTTTGCCTCAGTTTCCTTATTTGTAAAATAAGCTGGAAAAGGAAATGGCAAAGTACTCCAATATCTTTGCTAAGAAAATTCCAAATGGTCTTGAAAGGTCAGACAATACTGAAATAATTCAACAACATTATTATCTATATATCTTGGGACCATTGAAAACCATACAAAATATGTATTTGAATATTACCTATACCCCCACACATATACATACTGTGCTTAAAATTTTTGCAGTGAATCTTGTTTTTGCTATATTTTAAACTTTTGCCAAAAAAAGTATTTTTATTTGTCAGTAGAATGTTATGTCCATTATTTCCATATCCTTATATTCCCCCAAAATTTTTTCAGATTACTTTTTTAAAATATTGGTTTTTCCCAATTACATGTTAAAACTACTTTTAACACTTGGTTTTTTTTTATTTTGAATTTCAAATTCTCTTTCTCCCTCTCATCCTTCCCCCCCTCATTGAGAAGACAAGAAATTTGATATAGGTTATATATGTACAGTCATGTAAAATATATTCCATTAGTAATGTTGTTAAAGAAAACACAAATTTAAAAAAAACAAAGAAAAAATGTTAAAAAATTTTTAAAGTATGCTTCAATCTGAATTCAGATTCCATCAGTTCTTTTTCTGGTGGTTAACAACTTTTTTTTATCATAAGTCTTTCTTAATTGATTTGGATCATTGTATTGCTGAAAATAGATAAGTCATTCATAGTTCATCATCATGCAGTATTATTACTGTGGACACTGTTGCACTGGTTCTGCTCACTTCATTTTGCATCAGTTCATGTAAGTCTATCCAGGTTTTTCTGAAAGTATCTTGCTTGTCAGTTCTCATGGCACAATAGCATTCATTACAGTCATACACCACAACTTGTTTAGCCATTCTCCAGTTGATGGATATCCCCTCAATTCTTTGCTAACACAAAAGAACTGCTATAAATATTTTTGTACATATGGGTCCTTTTCTCTTTTGGGGAAAGGGGGAAAAGATACAGACCTAGGTAGGTAATGGTATTGCTGGGTCAAAAGGTATGTACAGTTTTATAGTTCTTTGAGCATGATTCCAAACTGTTCTCTAGAAGGGTTGAGTCAGTTTGCAACTCCACCAACAGTGATATAAAAACAAAAGGTGACATGATTAGGAAATGTATTCCAGGTATTGGGGACCATCACAACAAAGGCATGGAGGCAGGAGAATGGAGTACTATGTGTGAAGAACCAAAAGAAGGTCAGGTTGGCTAGAAATTTAGTACCAGATATAAAAACAAATTTTTAAAAATCTCTGTTGTATTCTGTTTATGTATTGGTTTGGAAGTTCTGTCAGAAAATTCAGCAAAGATTTTCACGTTTGGGTAATATTTGACCTATGCAAACCTATGCCAAATATGATTCTCTTCATTTCTATATATATTTACAAAGGTCTCTGTGATAATGTTTTCCTAATTATTTACTTCATGCTCATGTTGACTTTATTTAGCTTCTTAATTTTAATATCACATTTGTACTTCTCAGATGTACTTCATGTTGATTTAAAAGATAAAGGCTTTGCAAGTTGTGTGTGCTCTACTTTTTTAATACTGTGATTCTCAAACTTTTCAACAGTGGTAGAGGCCTTTAGTTTTTTTTTGTTTTTTTGTTTTTGCTTTTTTGGAGGGCAATTGGGGTTAAGTAACTTGCCCAAGGTCACACGGCTAGGTTTTTTTTGTTTGTGTGGGTTAAGTGTCTGAGGCCAGATGCGAACTCAGGTCCTTCTGACTCCAGGGCCGACGCTCTACTCACTGCGCCACCTAGCCGCCCTGAGACCTTTAGTTTAAACAAAAACTTTGGCAGAACCTTTGTAGTAAAATCCTCTAAAATTATTATTTTAATGCCTATTAACAAATAGCATTAGCTTCATTTAAAAAATGAATTTTCAGAATTTCTTGCCGCATAGTCTAAGAAACACTACTTTAAATGATTTTAGCCGGTCTCTGTTTTCCTGATATCCTAATTTTAAGATTAATTTGTGTGCATGTACCAATAATTTATTTTTCTAATGAATCCCTTACCCACTTTCAATTAGTGTCTATTTTTCAATATCTTTGTTATTTTGCCTAATTGCTCAAGATATCTTTACTTCATTTTTCTTGCTAAAACTAGATTTTAATTACTTGATCCTTCTCCGGCAATCTGTATACTGTAGTTGAATTGTTGCAATATCTCACCTTAAAGAGACCAGTATTTTACCTCTAGTCTAAGTCATCCTTCAACATGAGGTCCAAAGAAGTGTGATTATAAAATCACTAGGTTAAATGAAATAATGGACATCTATTAAAATCACCCATGGTGTAATCAGCATCGTATTAGACATTGTAGCAGGTGTAAGAGAAATGATATACGTTAGTTTAGTTTTTTAATAGCTTGTTGGGGAAACAAAATGTGTAAAATGAAATGAGAAAGTGTCAATATAGCATTCTAATAGTTGCAAAGTGATGGTATAAATTAAATACATTAGAGCTAAGGGAATGTTGAATAAGGAAGTAATAAGAATGGACAGGGATTAATTAGGGAAGGCTTCTCAGATTCAGAGAAATTATGACATGTGTCTTAAAAGAGATGAGGACAAAGAACAATGGAAAGAAAGTAAGGACAACATTTTGGGAGGAGGAAATGCAGTCAGATCCAAATAATCAAGCATGGGAGAGTACTAGATAGTCAAATCAGTTGACTTGGTATGGAATAGCTATGGTGGTAAGCGATAATGAAATTGAAGAGGTAGGTGAGCAAGTGTTAAATATTGGGTTGAGGAGTTTAATAGAGCAAAGATCATAGAATCATAAATTTAGAGTTAGGTGATACCTTGGAGGTCATAAAGTCCAGTACAGTCATTTTACAGATGAAGAAACTGAGGCCAAGAAAATTTAAGTGATTTGTCCAGGATCACACAGTCAGCAAGTATTTAAGGGAGAATTCATATTCACGTCTTACTGATTCCAAATTTAGTACTCATTCACTATACTACGCTGTCTCTCAAGGTTATCTAGAAGGGAAAAGAAATGTTGAAAATAATGTGATAGCCAGTTATGAGACAATTATAAGAATCCAAGTGTGTAATTATATTAACTTAGATTATGGGAATTAAGAGGAAGAAAATCCATGAGATATTATGGAAGAAGTGAAGATGGAAAGACCCTGTTTGTAAGCAGTCGTCATTCTTCTAATTCACTCTAGATTTTTAAAGGCTAATTTTTCTTTCATTTTGGTCATGAAAACTTTCTCCTTTATAACTCACTGATGTTTTTAGTAATAGCACCTAGTATTGCTATAGTACTTTACACATCTTACTTCATTTGTTATTCGCAACAATCCTATTGCTATTTGAGACCTAAACAGACTGAGACTGAGAAAGATTAAATGATTTGCCAAAGGTCCCACAAGTATTGTGAGCAAATAAAAAAATTTTTTTTGATCATAAAAATCTAATATGGTGGCAGAGAAGACCAAGACATAAACTGAAAAGAAGCCAACAATGTAAAAATAGCTACCAAAAAAAAAAAAAACCTCGAATAAAAATGCTAACTGAACCCAAACCCAACAAGAATTCCTGGAAGAGTTAAAGAAAGAGATAAGAATGGTAGAGGAAAATTGATAAAAGAAATGAGAGTGATGCAAGAAAATTGTGAAAAGAGAATTAACAGGGGCAGCTAGTACAGTGGTACAGTGGATAGAGTATCTGGCCTCAGACACTTAGCCATGTGATGTGACCAAGTCACTTAACCCCAATCACCTTTTAAAATTTTTTTATTAAATTAAAAAAGAGAGAGAGAATTAACAGCTTGGTAAAAGAGTCACCAAAAAATATTGAAGAAATAATACTTTAGAAACAGAATTGCTTAAATAGTAAAATACACATAAAAATACTCTGAAGAGATGGACTCCTTAAAAAGCAGAATTGGCCAATTGAAAAAAGATGTGCAAACATTCACTGAAGAAAAGAATTCCTTTAAAAGGCAGAATTAACTAAATGGAAAAAGAGATACAAATCTCACTGAAGCAAATAACTCCTTAAAAATTAGAATTGGACAAAAGGAAGTTAACGGCTTCATGAGGCATCAAGAAACAATAAAAGAAAGTCAAAAGAATGAAAAAAAATTTTTTAATGTGAAATATTTCATTGGAAATACAAGTGACCTGGAAAATAAATCAAGGAGAAATAATTTAAGAAATAATGGACAACCTGAAAGTCATGATCAAAGATAGAGCCTAGACATTATATTTTAAGGAATTATTGAGGAAAACTGACATGATATCTTAGCTCCACAGGGTAAAACAGAAATGGAAAAAATCCACCAATCACTTCTTGAAGGAGATCCCAAAATGAAAACTCCCAAGAATAATATAGCCAAATTCTCAAGATCCCAGATCAAAAAGAAGCAGCCAGAAAGAAACTATTCAAATATCATGGAGTCATAGTCAGAATAACACAAGATTTAGCAGCTTCCACAGTAAAGTCATGGAGGGCTTAGATTATGGTATTCCAGAAGGCAAAGGAGCTAGGATTACAATTTAGAATAGGTTAGCAAAACTGAGTATAATCTTTCAAGGGAAAAAATGGATATTTAATGAAATAGAGAATTTTCAAGCTTTCTTGTTGAGACCAGAACTGAATAGAAAATTTTACATTCAAATACAAGACTCAAGTATAAAAAGGTAAACATAAATGAGTAATCATAAGGCACTCAATAAAGTTAAACTGTTTACGTTCTTATATGGAAAGATGATAAGTAAAGCTCCTAAGAAGTTTGTCATTATTATGGCAGTTAAGAAGAATTTACATAGACAAAAAGGCATAGGTATGAGTCTGTTGGACAAATTTCAAAAAAAAATAATGAAGTTACAGGTAAGAAAGAGGGAGAAGGAAGATGGGAGAGACAGAATGGGGAAACTTTTCTCAAATAAAAAAATCATATAAGGAAGAGCCTTTAAAATGGTGGGAGGAAATGGGGGTTGCAGGTATTGTTTAAAACTCTGTCTCATCAGAATTGGTTCAAAGAGGGAAGAAAATATATGCATGTATACATACAAACATATATAGTGCATACAGACATATATATTTGTGTGAATGTGTGTATGTGTACATATACTTAGCTTTGTATATAAATGTAACTTACCCAATAAGGAAATAGGAGGGGAAAAGGACAAAAGAAAGGATGTAGGGATGATAAAAGGCAGGACAGGTTAAGGGTGACAGTGGTTAGAGGCAAATATTCCCCTCTGAGGGGGGACAGGATATAAAGAAAAAGAGAAGAAGAAACAGAAGAAAGTGAGATAGAGAGAAATACAGAGTAGGTAATCATAACTGTGAATGTAAATGGGATGAGCTTAGCTATAAAATGGAAGCAGATAGCAGAATGAATTAGAAACCAGGATTCAACAATATGTTGTTTATAAGAAATATACTTGAAAAATAAAGACACACATAGAGTTAAAATAAAGGGCTGGAGCAGAATCTAACATGCTTCAGCTGAAATAGAAAAGGCAGGGGTAGCAATCATGATGTCATACAAAGCAAAAGCAAAAACATAAACTTAATTAAAAGACATCATAAAGGGAACTATATTATGCTAAATGTATCATAGACAATGAAGCATTATGAAAAATTCTTATAGCAAGTTTCTCTGATAAAGGTCTCATTTCTCAAATGCATACTGAATATAGAATTGAGTTAAATTTATGAAAAATAAGAGCTATTCTCCTACTAATAGATGTTTAAAGGATATAGACTGGCAATTTTTAGAAGAAATCAGTTATCCATAATCATTGAAAAAATGCTCTAAATCACTATTGATTAGAGAAATGCAAATTAAAACAACTCTGAGGTACCTCCTCAAACTTATTAGAAATGATAAATGCTAGAGGAAATGAGGGGGAAATAGGTACAATAATAATCTGCTGATGCAATAGTGAACTGATCCAACATTTCTGGAGAACAATTTGGAACTATGCTCAAAGGACTATAAAATTGTGCATACCCTTTGATCTGGTAATACCACTACTAGCTCTGTACCATAAAGAGATCAAAGAAATGGGGAAAGGAGGTAAATGTACAAAAAATATTTATAGCAGCTCTTTTTTGTGATGGCAAAGAATTGGAAATCAAGGGAATGGTCATCAATTGGGGAATGGCTGAACAAGTTGTAGCATATGATTGTGATGGAATACTATTATGCTATAGGAAGTGACAAGAGGGGTGGTTCCAGAAAAACATGGCAAGAGCTATACGAACTAATGCAAAGTGAAGTGAAAAGAACTGGGATATCATATCATGTTGCAAAGCAACAGCAATGTTGTAATGATGATCAATTTGAAAAACTTGGCTACTCCAACCAATAAGACAATACAAGACAATTCCAAATAACCCATGATGACAAAATGCTGTCCACCTCCAGGAAAAAAAATTGATTAACTCTGAATGAAAATTGAAGCATAATTTTCTCACTTTATTTTTCTTTCTTTTTTGTGAAATACAGCTAATATGATAATATGATTTGGATGATTTTCCATGTATAACTGGTATCATATTGCTAGCCTTCTCAGTCGGTGGGGTAGGATGTAAGAGGGAAGGAGAGAATTTAGAACTCAAAATTGAAAAAGAACAGAATATTCAAAATAAATAAATAATAAATTGAAATGTTAAAAAAAAAAAAGGAACACAGAAGAAAAGAGATATATTCTTACCTGTCCTCTTCCCCCATGACATTCTTCTCAAAGTTCTTTGTTCTTAAAGTTTGTCATGTCATGGACCCCTTTAGTGGTCAGGTGAAGTCTATAGACCCCATAGCAGAATAATGTTTTTAAATACATAAAATAAAATACTTATATGAAAAGACACCAATTATGTTGAAAGATGGTTATCTGTTTGTGAAAAACTACTTATCAGAGGTAGGACATATGGCTTTCATTATCATCATCATCAAAAAGCATCTATTAAACACTTACTATGAGCCTGTCTGCTAAGTACTAGCATTACAAAGAAAGGCAACAATTATTTCTGCTCTCAAGGAGGGAGATAATGTGCAAATAACCAAGTATATACAACATAGATAGATGATAGATAAAAATAGAAATATGTCTATACATCTATGCACACATACTCATATATACATACGTGTGTGTGTGTGTGTGGGTGTGTGATGTAAATGAAAGGTAATCTCAAAGGTAAGGTACTAGCAGTAGGGGAGACAGCTAAAGGCTTACTGCAGAATGTAGGATTTGAGCTAAATCATTTATGGGAGGCCAGGGAAGCCAGGATATGGAAGTAAGGAGAAAAAGCACAGAAAGCATCAGGATATAGAGGGTCTCTGACAAAAATGCAGTAGTTCATTAGTCCTCCTGAAGAAATAGGGTCACATCCCAATGAAGAGTGAATTGTGAGAATGGCTATCACTCGAACCAATACAAAGCACTGTCACTGGCCACTTTACCAACACACCTTTCCCAATACTTTCAGCAGCAAAACACTCAAAGTCCAAGATGATAAAAGGAAAAGTGGTATTAAAGCTGTCACAAACTGGGACACATCTCACAACAGTGCACTGGAGGAATGAAAATAAATCTCAATAACAAAGGACAAGGGAGGCCCTGAATCTGTAGCAAGATGCACCACAGGGTTTAGTGAATACTAATAAAATCCACTAAAGTCATTCAGTTGAAACTGCTGCAAAATCATGTGGACTTCCTAGTACTTTATTTCCAAGGAAGACAGCTAACTAACATCTGTCCATTCCACCTGTGTTCAAAATAGCATGATGGGCTGATCTGAGATCACTATCACAGCAGCAGAGAGTTATTAAATGGAAAGAATAGTGGAGTTCATGTCAAAAACCTAGATTTATCAAGTCCTGACTTCAGCACTCAGTTGTTACATGACATTAGCTGTGACCATGGGTAAATCCTTTAACATCCCTGAGACTATTTCTCCATTTGTCTAAAAAAGGTAGGGATAACTTTCATGACCTATTTTACTGGTTTGCTATAAGGAAAATATTTGTTAACTTTAGAACTATAGAAATGTCATCCCTTAGGATTTTAAATAATATAGCAATGATTTTCTGGACCTAGGCTAGCATAATACTAATGGATCTTTTCCTCTTATCTGTTGAGAGCATCACCATCCACTTATCAAGGTTCACAATCTTCAAGTCATATTCAACTATTATCTTGCCCTCACCCCATTCCATCAATTACAACCTCTTGTTAATTTTTTTTTCTATAACATCTTTGATGTCTTTCCCATTCTCTCTACTCATTCTTCTACCACCACAGTTCAGGCCCTTATTATGTCCAGAATGGATTATTAAAATGTCCTCCTAATTGTTCTACTTTCCTCCAGCCTCTCTGCTCTACAATCCATTCTTTACTCAGCTGCTAAATGGATGTTCCTAAAAAAATAAAAAAATTAAAAAATGGATGTTCCTGAACTACAAGTCTCACTATGTCACTCCTTTGCTCAAGGAATTCCAGGAGCACTAGGCCTATATCTTGAAGAGGCAAAAAACAAAGAGGAAAGAGGAAAAAGACTTGTATATACAAAAATATTTATAGCAGCTCTTTTAGTGCTGCAAAAAAAGAATTGGAAATTGAGGGTATGTCCATCATTTGGGAAATGGCTCAACAAGTTGTGGTAGATGGTTGTGATGGAATACTATTGTGCTAGAAGAAATGATGAGCAGGATGGTTTCAGAAAAACCTGAGAAGATTTATATGAACTGATGCAAAGAGAAGTGAGCAGAATCAAGAGAATATTGTACACAGGAACAGCAGCATTGTACGATGATCAACAGTGAATGTCTTAGCTTTCTCAGCAATATGGTAATCCAAACAATTCTGCAGGACTGATGGTGAAAAATGATATCCATCTCCAGAGAAAGAACTGATGGAATCTGAATGCAGATTGAAGCATACTTTTTCCTTTAATTTCTTTATTTTTCTTGTGTTGTTTTGTTAGCATTTTCTTTTACAACATGACTAACACAGAAATCTGGTTTGCATGAATGCATGTGTCTAACCTATATCAAATTACTTGCCCTTTCAAAGAGGGGGGAGTTAAGGAGGGAGGAAGAGAATTTGGAACTCAAAAGAATTTTTAAAAGGAATGTTAAAAATTGTTTTTACATGTAATTGGGGAAAAATAAAATGTTAAATGTGAATCTTAAAAAAAAAGAAAAAATTCTAGCAGTTCTTCACAATTTGGCTCTAGCCAGCCTTTCTAAACTCATTGCATGCACACTACCCCCTTTTTTGTTCCTCCTCACTACAATAAAACTTGCTGTTCCATATGTACATAGCAATGTGTTATATGCACATAATTATATGTATAGGTGTAGGTATATATGTGTGTATGGAACTATATATCCATAGATAGATAGATAGATAGATAGATAGATAGATAGATAGATAGATATAGATTTATTTCATCTTCTACTTCTGTACCCCGACATAAATTGTAAACCTGCCTGGATTGTTATTTCTTTCACCTCCAACTCTGATAATCTCCATTTTCCTTCAAAATTCAATTCAAGGGGACAAGTCCTTTTTCTATTGCTATCACCCCCCGAAATTACTTGGTATGCATATTTGTATTTAATTTTCTAAGTGTATATGTTTTTCCCTCAATCCTCCCTACCCAGCAGGATGTAAACTCCTGAAGACAGAGGTTATTTTTATATTTTTATCCCCCAGCTTCTTGCAGACTTCTTAGAACACAATAGGCACATAATAAATACTTGCTAAATAAAACAGAATGTAAACATACCTGTTGCAACGATATTTCCATCAGGAAAGCATTGCATAATACTAACAAGAATTTTCATTTCAAAACTGAAGTTCTACCCTGTTATCTATAGAATAAAAGTTCCTTAATGATAGGCACTGTGCAATTAAAAAAATTTGGATTGCCAAAACTTGGCATGGTGTTTTGCATACTGTCAGTGTTTAATAAATGTTTGTTAGATGGATAGATGAATGAATCAACGAATGAATGAATGAATCTACAGATTAGCAGGAGCTCTCCCAAACCTTTCTGCTAAATGTAATAACTAGTGGTAATTGGGAATAGAAGCTGAACAGATAATAATAAGCATGGATATTAAAAGCCCTTGAAATTCTGAAAAGGAAGAGGCCAAAGAGAATAAGTCACATGTCCTCTTCTTCATGCTATTCATCTAGGTCAGGATTTCTTAATGTTTTTTTGTGCATGGCCCACTTTGGTAGTTTGAAGAAGTCTATGGACCCCTTCTCAGAATAGTGTTTTTAAGTGCATAAAATAAAACTGATAGGATTACAAAGGAAACTAATCATAGTGAAATACAGTTATCAACATATAAAACAAATTCATGGATTCCAGGTTAAGAATCCCAGAATTCTAAATAATAGGATACATGACCTTTTATGCAGGAAAGTAATACCGCTGTATGGTTTGTCTCACTATTACTGTACTACAACAGTTTTTTGTTTTTAATAACACTATTGTCCTTCCTAAAATATTCACCAAAAATGTTCTAGACGTGTCCTAACCAGAACCAGGTTTTTGAAGTTCTCACCTCCCTCACCCTGACCACTGCTTCTCTTAATGGAATCTAAAGTTATCTTAACTTTGTTTGACTGCTATATTGCACTCCTGAATATGTGTTATCTTACTTCTTTTATAATTTCTCAAAACACTTTGACTTCTTGTCTTTGTGATAAAGGTCAACATGCATGACATTCATTTTACAGATGAAGAAACACAGAAAAGAAAGCACTGTCAGGGCCAGGGTTAGAACCCAAGGCTCTTGAATCTGAGTTTGCTACTTTTCCTACTCTTCTATACTACCTTTGATGTGCCCCTTTATCAGTCCCAGGATCAGATTGCATCTTAAACTTAATACCATTCATTTCTGAGCCCCTTCAAAAGACCGGGTGTCATTTCAGGCACATCGTTTTGCAGGAGTAGAACTGAGAAGGCTTTATTTGGATTTCACAGAAGCACATTTTTCTCCCAGGTTTGGAAAAAAACAAACAAACAAACAAACAAAAACGGCCAGTCTTACTGTCCTTGATGAAGAGAATGTCCAAGTGAATAACAAAATTACATAGTAAAGAAGCATTCTTAGAAAATAATTTCTCAGCTAGAGGCAGTGTTAATTAAGTAGAAGCCATTCAGTGTAATAGAAGGCACCCGCAACTGGTTGGTGGTAACTTTCTAGTGCAAAAATAATTTCTTAAAACACCTTAAAATGATATCCATTTTAGATCTCATTAGATCATGTGGTTGCCCACCATAATGAAATCCTGATTAACAGCATGCTGTTAAATGATACACCATAAATGACTAGATGTCAGCTAACAGGCAACTAGAAATGAAGCTATCCCACTCACCTAAAGTGACCCGGTGTACTTCAAAACCATTTTTAAGATGATTCTTCATTGATCCCTGTAAACTGCTGTGTAGAAAACAGAGTCAGATTTTCCTCAGGACTTAAGTCAGTCAAGTATGTTTTGAGCACCTGTGATGGGAACTTTGATGGTTACTGTGGGATATTTAAAGAAGAATAAAATAGGGTCTCTGCCTGAAGGAGCTTACAGTGGAGGTAAGATATAAATACACAACAAGTTAAATAAAATGGGAATGACACTACAAAGCAAGTATATAGTTGTCAAATGGGCATTATCAGCCAAAAATCTCCAACCCTAGCCAAAGACTCCTTTGTAGACTCCCAAGTCATATTAAGCAGCTCTTTGTCCATTTCTTCAAATAATTCTTCCTGAAGAGAGAAGGATTTAGATAGTAGCAGTGCAAATAGATTAGTGGCCTAAACTTAAAACAGTCCATGAATTTTGAAGCCACTGGTATAGAACAGGGGTACTTAACCTTTTTTGTGTCATGCATCGCTTTGCCAATCTGCTCCACAGACCCCTCCTCAAAATAATGTTTTTAAATAATTGAAGGAAATGCTAATTTATATTAGGGGTTAGTGAAAGAAGATATATGATTTTTTTTTTGCATCTAAGTTTATAAATCTCCTAAAATCTGTCCTAAAAACCCTTTGGGAGTCTATGAACCCAAAATTAAGAAGCATTATTATAGAGAATTAGTATTCCTAGTTCATATCAAAGAAATATGCTATAAAATAGCAGATAGGCCCTTGTGGTCTTGCCAAGATAAGGGAAAAGACAACCACTGGTCAGCCTCCATGTTCCATTGTTCTCTTTGTCATGTCCAGATATGAAGAAGGTCCCTAGCACCTTGAATGAATCCCTTGTGGTGAATTTATGAGAAGACATAGGTAGACATGACTTGGTTGACCTCTAAATCAAAGGGGGGATACTCACATTTATTAAATTACAAATCCATTGGAGCATGGAGGACCAAGGAGGAAGATGACTACAGGCTGGAACAGTCAAGGAGTCAACAGTCAAAGCAGAAATTTGAGCAGAGATATGAAATACAGGAAGGAAATGGATGAACAGGGGAGTTTCAGGGGAAGAGGAGCTAGCTGTTACATAAATCCTTGTGTATATATAAATACTTATCAATGACTGGGGTGTCATTTATAATACAAATAAGATTCACTTTTTCTTCTATGGGATGTGGAATAGATTTCTGAAAATATATCTTAGGTCTCTTGCCACACCATCTACATAGATAATGATTCCTATTAATAATATCTTCATATATGAAAACAGTAATATATGCTAATCCAGGGGCCTAAAGATATGTGCCTTCTTATGCGCATAACTTACTATCATGGATGACAGTCCAAAGAAAAAAGTATCCAGGGTGGTTTAAAATATTAAGTACAGTCCTGAAAAGAAAGGATTTGGCAGCTCTTAGAAATACAACTTTTATCATCAGGATAATTTCTGTTTTTATGTTAAAACAATCTAGGTACAAGCCTGCAGTTCAAGCTTGCAACATATTTTTTCAAGCTCAAAAAACTAAAGCTCATGGTTGTGGAGGCATATTTATATTCTGCCCACTTGCTTCCTCACCAGCAACTTAAATAAAATCACCTGTCAAAGAGACTGAAAAAAAAAAAGAAGGCTTTGACTTTGAATGGTCAAGGTCTCAGATAATCAGCATCCTGATTTAAGGTCACTAACCCTAATACCTAGGGGCAATAACACTTATATCTCTTGGAATCTGTAGAACTGTAACATTTTCTGAGCTGAGGGAGGTGTTGGAAATCATCTGGCTCAACTTTTTATTCTAGTGTTGAGAAAACTGACACCTAGAGAGGTTAAATAACATATTCCTTTAATTATTTTCCTTTTATCATATGGCTAGTTAATAGCAGAGCTCAGGACTTTGTTTAATACATGGTTATTCTTGGTGTTACACCACATCTACTTTTCATTATATTTTTGCAGGCTGAAAAGATGAGGCTTTTATGGTCTGTCATTGTTTCCATTTATCTCTTCCCAACAGATTTCTTTTTCTGTGATGATTAATGCATATTAGCTGTGGGCAAAGTTGACTTGCTTATTATAGACTTGATCTGTTATGAAATTTGATGCAATGGCATATCTATCAGTCACTGGCATTGTCAGGCGTGATGAGTGCATAGTCCATATAGGGTCAGGTCAGAATCAACTATAGTCCCTGTTACTATTCCCAGGAAATAGACTTAGTGCTTCATTCCTAGGAAGCCCTGCCCTGTCCTGGCTTATCTTTTATGGCTCAGGCTTGTCCATCCCTCATATTTTCTTTAGAAGTTCCTATAAGTAACTTGATGGTTTTGTAATTTTTATGAACTCCATTTCTTTGATGCTCTTCTACAGTAACCGAATGTTAATTACAGGGATCGGGAGCCATTCTACCTTTCCCACCATATTTCCTATGACTCCCCAACTCAAAGCCTTTGGTCCAGTCAAATGGTACCACTCCCTATCCCCAAACAATGTGCATACCACTTCTTTGTATAGGACTCCTTGTGCTTAGAATATCCTTCCTCATACTCTGATTTAAATACCAACTTAAATGCCACAAAGAACTTTAAAAAAATTATCTTAAGTACTTATGTACATACAATATTTTATTCCAGTTTTCTGATTTGGTTCCTTAAAAATAGTATCTAACATTAGGGGGTCATCACCAGTTGTCCCGCTCTATATCTTGCCCTGGACCCTGGTGGCTCTGGAGGAGAAAGTGAGGCTGGTGACTTTACACAGCCCTCCCTCACTTAAATCCAATTCACTTTCAAGTCATAGCATCACCTTCCTGATGTCATGGTCCTCTTCAAGAACAAAGAACAAACAACAACCTGTGAGTAGTCCAAGCTGCTCCACCGGGGACCCAACTGGCCAGTTCCAGTTGGGCAACTCCCCTCCTCTCCTGTCCTCTTTCCTCTCTTGGCTTCTCTTCTCTTCTTTCCTCCTTTCCCCTCCTCTCTACTTTCCTCCCTTCCCCTTTCTTCCCCTCTCCCCTCTGCTCTCCTCTCCTTTCCTCCCCAAAGACAAAGGACCAGTGATGGGAGATAAAATGTTGTATATAAAGAACATAAAGAAGGCTAGTTTGGGGCTGAATCACAGAGTGCATGAAGGGGAATAATGTATAATGTGGATGAAAAGGAAGGCCTCCAGGGAAAGGAATCTCTCACTGTTTTCTCAGGTAGCCTATTCCACTTAAGGATGGCTCTAAATATTAGGACCTTTTTCCTTACATTGAAACTATACTATACACTGATTTCCTCTAACTTTCATCCTTTCCAGTCCTGGTTGGGCCCTCTAGATCCTAAGTAAAGCAAGTCTAATAGCAGATCTCACTTTCCTTAAACCTCCCTTTAAGAAATTTTCCCTTTATACCCTCAGATCTATAGCAACAAAGTGATTTATTTTATGTTATAAAGTAGAGAGGCAGGGCTGCTGGGTGAATAGAGTCTTGACCTTGAGAGCATTAAGATTTGGTTTTAAATCCCCATTCTGGCACTGACTAGCCATGTGACTAAAATACCTAACCTCTGAGCCTCAGTTTCTTCATCTATGAAATGGGGATAATAATATCTATTAGGGTAACAGCTGGGTGGCATAGTGAATAGAGCACAAGGCCTGGAGTCAGGGAAGACTCATCCTTCTGAATTCAAATCCGACCTCAGACACTTACTAGCTGTGTGACCTTGAGCAAGTGACTTAACCCTGTTTGCCTCAGTTTCCTCATCTGTAAAATGAGCTGGAGAAAGAAATGGCAAACCACCCTAATACTTTTGCCAAGAAAACCCCAAATGGGACAGAATGAGTCAGTCACAATAGAAATGACTAAACAAAATATCTACAGAAACTACTTCATAGGGTGGTTGAGATGCTAAAATGGGATGAATTACTAAAACAGTTTTGAAAACTTTAAAGAATGATATGAATATCAGTTTATTATTATTATTACCTCTGATGAAGAGCCACACAAAGATATGATTCATCAATTTAGTAAACATTGTATTAAGTATCTGTTACATGTAAGTCACTGGACCAAACCCTTGAGAAACAAAATTTAAAAATGGCATGGTCCTTGTCCTCAAGGAAGACACAATCTAGTTTAAGGCAGGACAAGATAAGTCAAAAATACACATGGTGTGGGGCAGCTGGGGGTGCAGTGAATAGAGCACCAACCCTGGAGTCAGGAGGACCTGAGTTCAAATCCAGCCTCAGACACTTAACGCTTACTAGCCGTGTGCCCTTGGGCAAGTCACTTAACCCCAATTGCTCTGCCCTTCTCCCTTCAAAAAGCCAAACAAAACAAAACAAAAAAATACATGTGGTACAAGATTAGACTATGACTGGATCAAAAGAGAGATCTAGGGAAAGTTCTGTATGGGAGCTTGAATTTATATTTTTCATTTTATTATAGTGTAAAGAACAAGACTGGATAAGTCAGTTTAACCTCTGTTTATCTTAGTTTGCTCATCTATAAAATGAAGGGGTTGGGTTAGATGACCTCTGAGCCTATCATTGTTTTTTCTTCTCTTAGTTTCTTTTCAGTGGAATTGAGTCCATAGAATAATGCTTACTGTCACCCAAACCCCCTGCTGGTAAAATTAGAAAACAGTTGCACAAGACGTAATGAAGAGGAAGAAATTAACCAATACCTATGTCACGATAACCCTGTGAATTGAGCAGTTGCTTTTCTTATTAATCCCAGAGCACCAGTTTAGTATTTTGAGTGTTAAGATTCTTTTTTCCAAAAAATTGAGTAATTAACTCCTCTGACCCCCCTACATCATTGGCTGCTTGACACCGTCAACTCCCATCATTAACGATGAATGGTAGATATGCTTCCTCATACTTTCCCATGCCAGCAGCTTACCAGCTCTAAATATACAAGTGCATGAAGAAAGGCCTCCTCCACACTGAGATGTTTCCTGCATACAGAGCTGGATTTTTTAAAATTAAAACACCAACCATGATGGCCCTGTTTTCTGCCCTCTCCGTCTTCCTAGGTTTGGCATTTCAGGATAATCCCAAAGGAAACATGTTGGAGTGGGAGCAAAGGTTTACCTAATCTTGGTCTTTTCTTTTCTAGCAAGGTAAGGAAGCTACAGAAATCCCTGGCAAACATCCACCTTAGTTTTCTCTGAAGCAGATACTGTGTCCCAGTCTGATCTTTCTTTGAGGAAGCTATTGCCCCTTTGCTGAAGCTTAAGCACTATTCAAAGTCTAAGGGAATCCAGAGAACCTATGCCCATCACATTTTCTAAGTGACACTGACATATGATTATACTGTAGCCCTCCTAAAGTGATTTCATGAATGGCATGTCTCATTCTGGAGCCATCAAGTGCAAACTGACTTGAATACTACAGCAGAAACTGACCCATTCTCTGATACAATGAAAGAAAATAATAATAATAATAATAATAATAGCTATTTACTCAAAACCCTAACATTTGCAAAGCATCTTATATACTGAGCAATATCTCATTTGACTCTAAAAATCAGTCAATAAATATACATTCCTGTGAAAGAATTTTACTATATTTTTTACTATTTTTAAATTTTTTTTAAATTTATTTTACTATTATTATCACTGTTTTGCAAATGAGGAAACTGAGGCTGAGAGAGAGATTTATTAACTTAGCTACGGTCACACAGCAAGTGTCCAAAAGAAGAATTTGAATTCAGTTCACTCGATTCCAGGTCTTTCATTCTTCCCCCTGTACCACACTTTAGTCTATACTTCAGTCATGAGTCTAAATGGGAAATCAATGACTTTTCAGAAGGGGATTGTTAAGTTTTCTGACTCCTGTGTCTCTAATGTACGGAAACGAGAGGTAACTTGGGAGCCCAGGGATAGCAGACTTCGTGGGAATACAACAGCAAGAAATTTTGCAGAATTAAGGCAGTGGCAGTGGGGAAGGGAGGGGGAAGAGGGAGGAATGAGGGTTAAGAAAGGGAGCTAAGGCGGGCGGAGGCAAAATGGCAGAGTAGAAACAGCGTGTCCAAGCCACTCTGCCCCCAGATCTCCTCCAAACTATGTAAAAGGGGACTCTGAACAACTTCTGGAGCCCCAGCACCCACAGAACCACACAGAGAAGCTAACCTCTCACTGAGGACAGCCCAGTAGCCCTGCAGGAAGGACCAGCTCAGCGGTCTGGGAGCCGGCAGCACGGGGAGCCGAGCACAGGTCCAGTCCGCCTGAGTCGCGGTTTTAGCCCCAGGGAGGCAGGGCCAGCAGCTGGCTGGAGAGACCCCAGAACACCAGCAGCTGTGGCGATTCCAGAATTATCAACATAGACATGCCTAGGAAAAAGTGAGAGGTTAGTGCCCTATGGACTTTGGGACCAGTATTTGGGGAACAAGTCGGCTTCCTCCCCTGGGGGCTAGAAGCCGCTGAGGAGACACGCCATTTTGTAGTTTTCAGAGGCAGCTCCAGCTCCCAGCCTGCGAACTGTAGGGAGATCCAGCAATCAGTCTTGGGGAGTAATCGCTCTTGCTTTAACCTCCCTGGATATGGATTGTGATCTGGGGTGGAGGTCGTGGGTGGGTTTACAGCTTGCCAGAAACGGAAGTTGCCCCACACGCACATTCGGGATGAAAGTTCACCTGTCTGGTGGCCCAGCCATACTGTGGCAACAAGCCCAAAAGTCAAGTAATTAAGTGGCAACATGCCAAGGCAAAGGAAACAAATTAAACAGAAAAATGCAACCCTAGACTCCTACTTTGGGGGCAAGGAGGGTCAAAGCATGGAGTGGGAAGAGGACTGTGAGGTCAGAAGTCCTGCTCCAAAAGCCCCAGGGGAAAACATGAGCGGGTTGCAGGCCATAGAGGACCTTAAGAAGGACTTTAAAAATCAAATAAGAGAAGTGGAGGAAAAATTGGAAAGAGAAATGAGAAGGATGCAGGAAAAGTATGAGATGAGGGTCAACAGCCTGACTGAGGAAAACAACACCTTAAAAAATAGACTAACTCAAATGGCAAAGGAGACCCAAAAGGGCAATGAGGAGAAGAATGCCTTAAAAAGTTGAATTTGCCAGATGGAAAAAGAATCTCAGAAGTTCACTGAGGAGATTCATTCCTTCAGAGTTAGACGGGAGCAAATGGAAGCTAATGACTTCATGAGAAATCAAGATGCTGTTATGCAGATCCAAACAAACAAAAGATTAGAAGGCAATGTGAAATATCTCATGGGAAAAACCACTGACCTGGAAAATAGATCCAGGAGAGACAATTTAAAAATTATTGGACTACCTGAAAGCCATGATCAAAGAAAGAACCTAGAAATCACCCTTGAAGAAATTCTCAAGGAAAATTGCCCTGATGTTTTAGATCCAGAGGGTGAAATAGAGGTTGAAAGAATCCACCGATCACCTCCTGAAAAAGCTCCCCAAAAGAAAACTCCCAGGAATATTATAGCCAGGTTCCAGAATCCCCAGATCAAGGAGAAAATACTACAAGCAGCCAGGAAGAAACAATTTCAATATTGTGGAAACACAATCAGAATAGCACAGGACCTGGCAGCTTCTACACTGAGGGACAGAAGGGCATGGAATATGATATTCCAGAGGGCAAAAGAACTGGGAATGAACCCAAGGGTCACCTACCCAGAAAAACTGAGTATTTTGTTTCAGGGGAATATATAGTCATTCAGTGGAATAGAGGACTTTCAAGCATTCTTGAGGAAAAAACCAGAATTGAATAGAAAATTTGACATCCAGACACAAGAAGCAAGAGATGCCTGAGAAGGTAATCAGGGAAAAGAAATCAAAAGGAACTTATCAAAGTTGAACTATTTACATTCCTATATGGAAAAGCAATAATGTGACTGATGATATCTTTCTCACTATGAAAATAATGGAAGAAGGGTGTGTAGTCATATGAATACATATGTGAATGTGTGTGTATATGGTTACAGTTATATGGATAGAGGGCATAGGTTGAATTTGTTGGGAAGGGAGAATACTCAAGGGATGAAAGTATGAGGTGAGAGAGGAAAGTGGCAAGAGGAGATGGGGAGAGACAGGATAGGGTAAACTATCCCATGTAGAAACAAGGGGAAGTGGTTGCAAAGGAGGGGGAGAATAAGGAAGGCTAAAAAGGCAAAACCACATTCACATTGAATTTGGTTCAGGGAGAAAATGACATACAAACGAAATGGGATATCTCAACCTGCAGCAGAATGGGAGGAAGGGGGAGGAGAGGAGGGATGATGGATGGGAGGGCATCCTTGGGAGGAGGGGAGGTTGGAGGTACCCACTATGGAAGAGGGACAGGATCATGTGGGGAATGGACCAGGATGGGGGTGGTATGAGTGGGAGGGAATTATAAGCAGCCTTGTACAATATATCTACTATGATAATGTTTTGCATAGCTAGACATGTACAACATATACTGAATTACTTATCTCCCCAGAGGGAATGGGTGACAAGGGAGGAAGGAAATGGATCTGAAATTCGAGGTCTTAACATTAAATGTTTCAAATATATAGAAATACTATTATTAATACTCTTTTGCTTGTAATTGGGAGATAAGATGTGCAGGCATTGGGACACAAAGATTCACCTTCCTCTAATGGAGAGGTCGAAGGGGGTGTGGGAGAGGATAAGGGAGAGAGCAGATTGGAGGAAGTGATGTCTTGCGGGACTGCTCTTCTGGGAGGGTGGGTAGGGGAAAAACGGGGGGCGGGGAATGATTGTAACTCAAAATCTGGCGGAAATGAATGATGTAAAACACAAGTTAATAAAGCATTTGTTTAAATAAAAAAAAAGTTACCTCAAAAAAAATAAATAAGAAAAGTGAATCTGTGCTAAAAAAAAGGGGGGGGGGGAGCTAAGACTATCCAAGGTAGATGTCACTGATTTTGTAGATGTCACTGATTCCTGAAGGCTCAAGAACAATCACAACTGTGCTATTGCATCTATCACAACTGGATGGTCTTCAGCTCATGCATCAATGATTTGCCTAAAACCAGAATTTGTGTTTCCACCTGGGAAGTACGTTTTAATGAAAACACACTGAATCTAGACCCAGGAGATATGGCTTTGAATCCTGGCTCTAATCCTATGACCTTGTACAAGTTCCTTTGTTTCAGACTCAGTTTCCTTTTATGTAAAATGACAAAAAATGCTTATGCTACCTACTTTTAGGACTGTTATGAGAAAATGTGGTTTTTTTTTAATTAACCTTAAAGTATTATGCAAATAGGTGATTAATAATAATACTTTTATTTCCTCAACTCACCACACTTTGGGGATTATTTGTTTTTTTCTAAATCTATCCAGACTAAAAGTATTTCCAAAGCTAAAAGTCCTTTACATATCCAAGGAGTAAATTTTTTTGGCTATTCGTTTACTCATTTATTCATTCAACAAACCCTTATTGAATACTTGTGCTATACATATGTGTGTGTGTGTGTGTGTGTGTGTGTGTGTGTGTACACACACTTGTGGATACATGGTGCTAGGAGCTTGGAGATACAAAGATTAGTAGAACACGATCTTAGTTCTTTTGGACCTACAGTCAAGAAATCTGCAAAGGCAGCATTGTCATATGAGGACAGTTTCCAAACTGTCTGTCACTGGATGTATAGGTCACTTCTCACTATAGACCTTGAATTTTTAAACAAAATACAACTGGTACTTTAATCACAATGATTCATCTGATAAATACCCTTTTGTACTTAAATAGCACCTGTATTTAAAGGATATACAATTTTTTTTTATATTTTCTATGTTAGCCATTATCCATCCAAATACATATAGACATCAGCTAATGAAACTGATTATTCAAAGCCATATTACTGTATTATGCCAAGGAATTTAATCCATTACTGCATAATCACACTTAATATATACCAAAAGATGTAAGGATTGGTATAATCTCATACCAAAAAATAATTTCTTATCAGAAGTCTCACTAAAACTAAGTCTTCTAACTATGCCCTTAATCCTATTCTCTGAATTTACTCATCATAAAATCCTTCCTATTTAAAAAAGAATTCTATTTCCTGAGATATAATACAATCTCAGCACTAAGTTTTGGAGAAATTTTATGTGACTAACACATGGACCTATTAGTTTTTAACCTAAACAGATTTTTTCACTTCTCTTCAGGGCTAAATGTGCCTAGGGAAAGTCACAAAATTTACCAGATTTTACCTACTATACCTATATCAGAGTGAGCCTGACTCCAGGTGATATTCTGTGAGTTCAGGTTCAATGCTAGAATGAAATGAGACACTCGTTGGTCATTCAAGATTTATAAGGGAAGCTTATTTAGCCATAACATAGAAAGACTATTCAACAGCACTTCGGCACTTAAATTGGCTTTCTCCATATGGAAACCCATAGAGTCAACTGAACAGGGCATGGCAATTCATGCAGTCTTGATGCTTCAGCCAAGTCTAAAGGGTCCCAACTCCATGTAGGTGACCTTTTTATGCCCTTGGTTGACCTGAAAATCATTCCAATATGGTTAGAGGCTAAAGGAAATTGCTTCAAGGTAAGTACACCTTGAGCTTTAGGCCCCTGGGCCAATTAAGTCCCAGAAACATTTTTGTCCCCTTTCAGGGAAAAACTAGACTAACTCACATGCAAGAAGAGGTTAGGATACTGCTCTCACTATAGCCTACCTTATCTGGGTCTTCACTGGTGCCCAACAATTCTTCTACCCTAGAAATGTGTCCAAAACCATGCTTGTTGGTCTCCCTTCTAAATCTAGTTTCCTCATCTGTAAAATAAAGGGGTAGACTCAGCCACCTTAAAGATCTCTTCTATCTCTAAATATAATCATCCTATGATCATTTCATTTTGCAGGATTAAGAGTGGGAGCGCTGGGCTGCCTGCCCCTATTTAGGTAGCCCTGGTGGTTGGAAGTGCCCTTTTGGATTTGTAAGTGCCTTGAGACCAGTGACTATATTTCAATTGTACTTTTTATCTCCTCTAGAGCTTACCAGAATGTTCTTTGCAGAGTTTTAAATAAATATTGGATCAATTAAATTTTACTTAATAAGTATTCATGGATATTGATTAAAACTTACTCTTTAAAGAACCAACCATTTTCTCAATAAGATGATAAAGATGAATTTGTTTGTATGTGACTTTTATTTTACCAGTATTGTAATGGATATACTTCAAGTATGGTCAAAGTTAAGGGAAATTTCTCCTCGATAACTAATAATAATGATAATAAAGACAAGCATTCTGAGGGGTTGAATAGATTCCTGACCTCAAAGTCAGAGAGACCTAAGTTAAAGTTCTAATTCTGACACATATTGGTTGTATAACCCCAGGCAAGGCATTTAACCTCTCAATGTTTCCCGACAACTGTCTAAGACTTAAGTTGCAGAAAAGCTGTCAACTTGTTTTCGCAGAGAATATTTCCTGTCACAGAGTTCCCTAAATTCATAAAATCATAGACCCAGGTTTTATATAAGGGAGGAGAAGGGGGTGGGGGAAGGAAAAAGGGGAAGAGAAAGTTATTGGAAATTTTAAAATAATTATTTTCTTAAGGATATTTTCTAATTTCTAGAATTAGCTAGACAGATCTATTAAAATAGGATGTGTGTAAAATAAATATTTCGTTTTAATCTCATCCCCTATTAAAATAATTACTTATGTTCATAAAACACTTTGCAATTACAAAATGCTTCAATATAAACGATCTCACTTGATCCTGTCTATTACCCCATGAAGTGGACCATGTAAGTATTATTTCCCCATTTTCCCCAAGGCTGATACCTTAATACATTGCCTAAAGTAATAGACCTAGTATGATGTCCTAAGTCATACATAGAGGAAAGTCATGATTTAAACCAGGCTCCAAGTTCTGGATCCCTTCCATTAAACCACATTGCCTCTGTTCTTATCACTCTTGTTCTCACAAAATTATAAGTGGGAAGAAATAGAAGTGTTGAATCATACTGTAATTATTGATTCAAAGAACCTCTTAAAGACAAAACAATATGCTGGTAACATAGATTCTATCAATTATTGCATGGACATACTGCTAACTTTGCCACTAGCACCACCCCAAAACAGCAATGACATTTGCCTTGTGAAATGGACTTGGGCGAAGGGTGAGGGAACTGTTTTTAATTTTATTTGTATTCTGGCCTTTGATTTTACATTACATCATTTCTGTATGTATCTCTTTACAACCGCTATGCAGGAAGCCATCCCTTGTAACAAAGATTATAAAAGATTTTTATAAAGCAATTCAGCAAAACTAATGCATTGACTATAATTGACAGTATGTGCAATATTCCACACTCAGAGTCCCCAACCTATTCAATGAAGAGAAAATAGTGAATTTTCTTCATTCTTCTCCAAGGGCAAGTTTGATCATTATAATTACCCAGCATTAAGTTGGGAGTTTTTTGTTCTTCTTGTTTCTATTATTATAGCTATTATGAATATTGTATATGTGTATGTTATATACACTTACTACACTCTACATCAGTTTGTATGTCTTCCTGTGCTTGTTTAAATTCTTCATATGACTCATTTCACACAACACAGTAATATTCCATTACATTCATGTTCCACAATTTAGCCATTTCCCAACAAATAGGCACTTACTTTTGCTTCTAGTTCTTTGCTACAGAAAAAACAAAGCTACTATAAATTGGTATAAATGAGATATTTCTTTTTGTCTCTGGCTTCCTTGGGATGTATGTCTAACAACAGGAGCTCTGGGTTAAGTGCAATTCCAAATTGCTTTCCAGAATGACTAGATCAATTCACAACAACACCCGGATTACTATGCCTGTCTTCCCACAACCCCCGTTAATAGTGATAATTTCCATTTTTGTATCATCTTTGGTATTTTGTTGGATGTGAATTGAATTCTTATTTGGATTGTCATTCCACTTATTTTTATTGATTTGGAGTGTTTTTTCATATTGTTATTAACACCTTGAAATTCTTTTTAAAATCATTTATTCAATACTTTGACTACTTATCCATTGGACAATGGCAATTAGTCTAACATATTTATCTTAATTCCCGTATAACCTGAATATCAAAACTCTATCAAAAATATTGATGCAAAGATGTTTTCCCCAAGCAATATTTTCCTTTTTATCCTGTATCCATTTATTTTATTTATGCAAAAAGTTGTCCATTTGATATAACTGAAATGGCCCATTTTATCTTTTGTGATTGTCTCTAGCCCTTAGATCATTAAGAATTCCCCACCCACCCTTAGTTAGGAAATCACATTTTTTTTCATGATCTTTTATAAGTCACTGAATATTCACTATATATTTTGTGATTATTTTGGCATATAGTATAAAATATTAATCTAAACCTATTTTCTGCTAAATTGCTGCCCAGCAGCAGTTTTTGTCTCCAGCAATTTTTTGTCAAAGAGAATATTTTTCCAATACTAACATGTTTTCAGAATTATCAGTGGACTACCATTTTTGTATTACTTTGGGGTTTTTTTTGCTAATTAGTCTGTTTCACTAATCTAGTTTTCTAGTTTTTTTTAAGCAGGATGAAATAATCTTGATGATTATTATTTTATAAAATTCAGAGAGTTAGAAATGTTATTTTCTCTGCCTTATCCCTACTTTTTCATTATTTCTTTAAGATTCCAAATTATAATGTCAAAATGAATTTTGTTAATATTTGATCTAGTTCTGTAAGATACCCTCTTAGTAGTTTGGTTCACATAGTATTCAATCTGTAAATGAATTTATGTATATGTCCAATTATTAGTCATTCTTTATTTTTTAAAAGAAAAGTCAGTATAAGCATACTAGACAAAAGGCTGACCTTATAGGCAAGAAGAGGCTTCAAGTCATGTCTCTGACACATACTGGCACTGCAACTCTGAGTAAGTTGCTCATCCTCTTAGTGTACTGGGCAACTTTCTAAGACTAGAAGTTGCAGAGAAGATTATCAACCTGCATTGGAAGACAGAATTTTCTTATTTGGGAGCTTTCTTATCAATGATAGCACAGGTCTAATCTCTACCCCTTAACCTACTTCTTTGAAGAATGTTTCCTGGGGTGGCTAGGTGGTGTAGTGAATAGAGCACCAGCCCTGGAGTTAAGAGGACCTGAGTTCAAATCCAGCCTCATACACTTTATACTTATTGGCCATGTGACCTTGGGCAAGTCACTTAACCCTAGTTGCCCTGCTTTCCCCCCTCCAAAAAGCAAAAAAAAAAAAAGGGGGGAGGGGGGAGAGAAAGAGAGAGAGAGAGAGAGAGAGAGAGAGAGAGAGAGAGAGAGAGAGAGAGAGAGAATGTGTCCTCATTTTGTTTCTAATTCCCAGAAACTTTATGCATTTTGTAATTATTTTGAATGAGATCTTTTATTATTTCTTCCTGGATTTTGTTTTTGCTATATAGAAGTAAAGGTATTTTAGTAGACTTATTTTGTATTCTATTGCTTTATTAAACATAAATTTTCTTGATCAGTTTGTTTATTTTTGAGGTTTTTCAAGTAAAGCGTCATGTAGTATGCAAATAAAATTAATTAAGTTTTCTCTTTCCCATTGTTTCTGCCCTTAATTTCTTTCTCTAAGTATTGTACTAGCTATTATTTATAGAACTATGTCAAGTAATGGTAGAATAAAGGGAGCATTCTTACTTTATTCCTGTATTTATTGGGAAAGTTTCTACTGTTTCACCTTTACAAATAATGCAAGTTTTTGGTTTTAGATCTATTTTTAGCGTATTAAAAATGGACTTTGAAGGGGCGGCTAGGTGGCACAGTGAGTAGAGCGTCAGCCCTGGAGTCAGAAGGACCTGAGTTCGGATCCGACCTCAGATACTTAATGCACGCACAAACAAAAACCTAGCCGTGTGACGTTGGGCAATTTTACTTAACCCCAATAGCCCTCCAAAAACAAACAAAAAAATGGACTTTGAACATTCTTTTTGAGGTTTACATTTATTAATTTTATCATGAGGTTTGGAGTGTTTTTAATATTATTGAATATATTGTTTCTTAATGTGGAATCATCCTTGGACAGATGTGAATAAAGACTAGGCCAATGGGAATGCATGCCAGTGTGTGCCAACGCACCCAGCCATGTTCTAAGCCCTAGTTATCTTAATTATAGAAATGCCTCCACTGAAGGGCTGCTCTTTTAATTGTTGAATACTTAAGTCAAAACATCATTTTGGGGGAAACCCAAAATGCTAATTCACTCCTGGCTCTACTCAATCTTTGGACTTCTCCACTCCATAGCTAACTGTTTCACCTCCTACAGTGCACTGTTCCTCTTTCTTTTCTACCCCATATTCTTTAATGCTTTGTCTTTCCTCATTAAAATGGAAGATTTTTGAGGGTAGAGATTCCCTTGTTTAGTTACATTTGTCCCCAGCACTTAGCATAGTACTTAACCATAGTAAAAGCTTACTTTTATTGGGCAGTTAGGTGGCACAGTGCATACAGTGCCAGGCTTAGAGTCAGGAAAACTCTTCCTCCTGAGTTCAGATCTGGCCTCAAACATTTACTAGTTGTTTGACCCTGGGCTTGACCCTGTTTGCCTCAATTCCTCATCTGTAAAATGAACTGGAGAAGGAAATGCCAAACCACTCCGGTATCTTTGCCAAGAAAACCCCAAATGGGGATGGGACATGACTGAAACAACTCAACAACAATAACAAAAGCTTACTAAATACTCTATGTATTTGTTCATAATGAATAATTGTTTGTCTATACCACTGAAGTTCAATTCCTAGGATTTCATTTAAAATATTTATATTAGTGTTCATTACTGATACTGGTCTACCATTCTCTGTCTTGTTTTATCCTTCCCTGGTTTGGATATTGGGACTATATTTATCATATAAAGAGTTTATCTTATGATTTTTTTCTTACATTTTATGAATATTTATGTAGCATAAATGTAAAATTCTCCTTAATACTTGTAAATTCATCTAGACCTGAGCTTTTATTCTTTGATGGATCTTTTATGGCTTGTTCAATTTCATTTTCTGACTCTGAGTTGTTTAAGTTTTTTAACTCATATTCTTTTAATTTAGGTCTTTTATATTTTCATAAGTAATCCCCCATTTCTCTTAAATTCTAGGTTTGGATAACATTTAATTGTGCATAACTGGGGAACCATTTTTAACTAGAGGAGGGAATGGGAGTGAATCTCTCATATAAAACTATAAGTCCTGGTATGTATCTGTCTATGCTTTGGTACAGTCAGTACTCATTCCAAACAATTCTGTCATGGAAAATCTAGGCAGGAAGAGGTCATTGAGCACATTCTTGGTGATTGAGGCTACGTGACTTTAATGAAGGAGTGGTATATTATGCAAGCAGATCAGTTAGAAAACAATTTTAGAAATGAAACAGAGAATTTATGTTATATTAGCCTTGAGAAGAAGACTTAATTTGAATATCTGCTTTTAAATTTTAGGAGAAATTTTGCTAATTTAAATTCACAAACTCTAAATATCAGAAGAAAAAAATGTTTACATAAAGGCCAAAAAACTAAGATGGCACTTTAAAAAAAAAAGTAGAAAGAGTAGTTTGAAGGGGAGAAAAGTAATAAATGGTCCAAAATTTATTGTGAAAGGGAAAAGTGATGTAGATGATGCCATCATCCCAAAGTAGACCTTGATACATTTCCAGAATTACAGAAAAAATAATCCTCTAGTTAGAGATCTTGTCATTTCTTTGAAAGGTTTTGGTATATTTGACTGAATTTACAAAGCTTAATTAAGTTAGTATTCTGAATGAACTTTGAAAGATATTTTGTTGCCAATCATGGAAGAGACTAGAATTTCATTGCAGAAGGTACCTTTGAAACTAATCTTCCAGGAGAATGTAAATTCTTTGGGAACAGAAAAAAGTATTTCACTTTTTTATTTTTATCCCCAGCACCTAGCCAGGCATAAAGTGTACAAGTGTTGGTTGAAGTGAACTTCATCTTTTAAAATATGAGTACATTTATGGAAAGAGCTCTAAGGACCTGAGTTCAGATCTTCATCCTGCTATTTATTATCTTATATAATTTTGTGATCTTGGCCAATTTGCCTAACTTCCTAGGCTTTCATATCTGAGGAAGCAGAGTTTCAGGTTGCTCAGGTATAAAATGAGATGGCTGTACTGAATGTTTTCTGAAGTCCCTTGCAGGTCTAAATCTATGGTCCTATATAATGCAGAAGAGTCGTGACTCATTCAAGATCATTTATCTTGTTAGTAGACTACTCTCTCCCAAGTTTTCCTAATTCTAGTATTAATTGGACTTTGAAAGTTAACAAATAGTTAAATAGTAGCTTTTTAATGATTTGCATTCAGAGGATTAATGTGCATTTATTGATTTATATCTTCTTAAACTGTCTTCTTCAAAATGCATGTTGTCTGACCAGTAGATTGACTATGTCACACTTTATGCATGTGTATTTTTTAGACGGTCCATTTGTAAACTGAGAAGTATTCTCACTTATGTTCATGCATATGGATGCACCATGATTTTTACTTTGGAATATTTACTAATAACTAGGCTTTAACAGATTTGAGTTGCATTTGCTCTTAAAAACTAAAGACACTTTCCTTCCTGCTGGCCTCAAGACATAAGAATGATCTTCTGAGCTCCCGGAGTCAGTGGAAAAAATACCTTTCCCTTCCACATTGGGCTAAAAGGTATGAACCTCTAGCCTTCCTAAGTGTGACTTCTTAAGTAAGCCTATATCTAGAATGGAGTTTCCTCCTACTTATGTTCTTTGGTACAGAGCCTTGTGATATCTCAAAAAGCAACCTTCCTCTATTACTTCCAAAATACTTTTTTCCAAAGCAATTTCATTTTATTCTCAGCACATTCCTAACAAAGAACACTCCACGTATTATTGGGAGTCCAAGCAGTAAACTTCTCAGAAGATATTGCTGGGAAAAGGACAAGATGGGCCAGATCATAGTACCAAGAAATTCAAGGTCTCTGCTGGAAAACCTATGGTTTCTCATATAAAAAAATAATAATTCTAACACTGTTTATGAATATTAATTTTTTTAAAAGCAATTGGGGTTAAGTAACTTGCTCAAGGTTACACGGCTAGTCATTATTATTATTTATGCGTGGGTGCTCATTTTCAGAGGCCGGATCTGATCTCGGGTCATCCCAACTCCGAGGCCGATGCTCTTACTCACTGCGCCTCCTAGCCGCCCCTTTAGGGCAATTGGGGTTAAGTAACTTGCCCAAGGTTACACGGCTAGGTTTTTGTTTGTGTGGATTAAGTGTCGGAGGCCGGCTCCGAACTCAGGTCCTTCTGATTCCCGGGCCGGCGCTCTATTCACTGCGCCACCTAGCCGCCCCTATGAATATTAATTTAATCATGATCCTGGATACAGTGGGGGACCTTGGCCTTTTTAAGCTAAGGTCTTTCCCTCTGTTTGCCTTTGATTGGAGAAGGAAATGGTAAACCACTCCAGTACCTTTGCCAGGAAAACCCTAGGACAGTATGGTCCACAGGATCAAGGAGTCAGACACAACTAAGCAAAAACTATATGTGTGTGTATTTAAACACACACACACACACACACACACACACACACACACATATATATATCCATATGTATGTATGTATTATTATATACATACACACACATCAAGACATCTTTAATGAAAATTTCGGAAGATAATAGACAGGATTTTGCAAATTATACTATACAGGCCATCACATATTTATAATCACACATTGACTGAAAGGTACAGAGAATACAAGAGTCCACTGTGCTATTGTTAATTAACAATAAAAAAGAGTTTATTCAGCACCAAAAGGCTGCCAGCAGCAGCAATAGAAGCTGTCTTCCAATAATGTCTGCCATACACATATAAAATCATAAAAGAATTCATTGAAAGGTATGACAACTGAGGGGCGGCTAGGTGGTGCAGTGAGTAGAGCGTTGGCCCTGGAGTCAGAAGGGCCTGAGTTTGGATCCGGCCTCAGACACTTAACGCACACACAAACAAACAAACAAACAAAAAAACCTAGCTGTGTGACCTTGGGCAAGTTACTTAACCCCAATTGCCCTCCAAAAAGCACAAAAAAAAAGTTATAACAACAGAGATAACTTTGCTTTACCACCATGTCATATTAGTAGCAACTGAAGAATGTAACAACAATCCTCACCAAAGCTTTTTGCCACAGCCATGGAGAATGACTGGTGAAAAGCCCAAACAGAAGGCCTTATAGATGATGAAGTCATCCAGATGCACTTGACTAATTAGAGATATGGAATATTTTAAAGCCTCCTTCTTAGATGAGAGTGATAATTACTCAGAAGAGTTTGATTTAACCATAAACACTGGGGAAAAAAATAAATGAAGAACGTCTGTGATTCAAATTATGATATACCGAGGGCAATTCAAAGAATTGGTCTACCAATAGCTATATTTTGGAGAGACACTGAGGATAGATAACAAACTGGACCCAAAATCGAAAAAGAGGAGGAGAATGGGTTGAATTGCATTTGAGAAAATGCTGATCATTTCATTAAATTCTTGAAAAAAATTATTTGCAAGATATAAGAGACAAATTAAAAGGAAAGGAGGTTAGTAACAGAGTAATTCAAATTAAAGTATAAATGCGACTTAACTCTCTCTAGGAAATTTTTGCATTAAAAGAAAATCTTGTTGACCCAAATAATTTCTAATTGGTAGAATGTATATTTAAATACTCTAAATTCAAATGGATCTGTGATTTCATCTTTCTAAAGAAAGAGATCATAGCCTATCCATGCCTACCCATCTTGCATCAGTCTTGTCTATATTTCTTCATGGGTCCAACATGCTGAAACTTTCTTTACTTTCTTTTGACAAGTTAAGGATACCAAAGGAAAACTTGGGCTGTCTATTCATTATCCTTCACTTTTATCCTATGGCCACCTCATCATTTTTGTTTTTATATTTTTTTTACTGAGTTTTCCTTCAAAATTCCTTGATTATAATGTGTTGCAACTTGCTTCCAGTCATCCTACTCTCTCCATCGCCCTCCTGGGGATAGTTATTTTCAGTGCTTCAAAGACAATCATGTTCAATGACTCAAAGTATTAAAATAACAACTTTAGAATGCTGGTATTTTTTTTTTTAATAGGCTTTGGTTTCAGGGAGAAACTCAGGGTCATTAAAAAACCTTTATAATTCCAGAGGCAATTTATCTTATTCTCCTCTTTTTGCTTAGTTCAAGACAACTCATTTTCTACCTACAATGTATATCCAAGACATAAAGAGGGGTGTGTGTGTGTGTGTGTGTACTCACATACATAGAAATATATACATAAACACATAGCCTCATCTCTGTGCGTGTGTATATGTATACTTATATACATATCCTCCTCTATAAGATTTATTCCAATAAATACCTTTTTTATAAGCACACTCTATAAGGACTATGATATTAGAGCCCAGATGTTATGGCTTCACTGTTCTTGTTATAAATATTTGCAGATCTTTTCCATCTTTCATCTGTTTTTTTATCATCCTTATAATGTCACCTTTCGATGCCTCAGAATAACTTTGCTTAATGGTGTCTTTCACAAAGTTATGCCAAACTGGTTTCACATTCTTCTTTTTTATCACTTCCCTTTCTTTTATGAAGTGACACTCTGAATAATCTCTACCATTCTTCTACAAAAGATTTTATAAGCAATTTTATATTTTAAGTTAATATCGTCCATGGTTGTAATATTTTTCTATTTGGAAAGTAGGTTGAGTGTCCAGTAAGATGCTTTTTAGTCTCTTCTGAGCATTTTTTAATGGCGATTAATTTACAATTGGTGAAACTTCTATATGAAAGTATTGTAATCATTGTTAATGTACTTGGTTTAAAAAATTTTATAGTTTATTCTAACTTCATATTAATTTTGATGTTTATTAGAACAAGCTGGTGGTCTGACTAGATTGCTGATTGAGTCTTTTAAAGTCTATTAAAATATAATCAAATTCACTTTGATATTATTTGATACTTGCCATATGATTTGTTTCTTAAAGAAAGTATTCGTGACATATAGACTTAAGACTTCGATATAGTCTACAAGTCTTTGACCTTTCTCATTTATTATTTGTGGTTCATGTCTTCTAACATTTTCACCACCCTCAGTGTTGCCGATCATTGAAAGGACCAGGTACTTAAGCATATGTTGACTTAATTCTGAAAGGATAATTAATTTCTTCTTTATAGAATTTCATTACCTTTACACCATCTGCAATAGATATTAGTGTATAAGCTTCAATTATTTTCATGGTGGTTTTACAAGTATTTTACCCTGATTACTACAAGATAACCAAATATATGATGAAATAGATGCTTCTATTTATCTCAATGCATGATAAAAACGCTATCATCAACACCCAAACTTATCTTTTCGAGGGTAACCAGCAAGCTATCCTTTCATTAGTTGTAATTTGCATGTAGGGTGATAATGTCAAGACTGATAGAATTTAGTTCCTCTGTAGCATGTCCATCTATTAGTCAATGGACAAGGATCTTACTACCTTAGTACCAACAGGTAAGTTAAATATTATAGATCAGGGTTGGTAAACTATGTGCCTCAGCAAGCTGAGCAGTTTTTATATGTTAAGATATAATAGAACTATATTTTAAAATGTAAAAGTCATTTGGGGTTGAGGATGAGTTCAGGTCCTCCTTGCCTACTCTTGCCCCTCCAACACCCACATGACCTATTAGAAAATACAGTACACAAAATCAATTTTGTACATACATATCCATCCCCATCATTCCTCACCTTCACAAGTAGCCCTATACCCTCCATACAAACCAGTGAAACAAAGAGTTACTGCTTAGGGGTATGAACATAGATTGACCTGGTGAACCACAGACATTCAAAACTACTATAAATCCACAAAATTTAGATGTTCTTTAACAGAATTTTACTCTACAGGCAACTTATTAAAAATCATTTTCTCTGAATAAGCATTTTTAGTGGCAATGGCCTTGCATTTTTTTAATAATACATTCATTGAGATAGTGAGTCCTCTGTGACTTTGTTTTCTTTCAGTTAAGGCAACTCCTACTACCAGTACAAGTCATTACCTTATGTGCACCCTATAGTCTTAGAGAAATGCCTAAGCTGTCAAGAGTTGTCAGGATCATATAACTAATTTGAATTAGAGATGAGACTTGAACCCAGGCCTGGTTATGCCATGCTGCCATGATACCATGATACCCTTCACTTTCTATTCACACCTTGGTTTAATGAATAAATTGGATGTGGGGTAGGGCTATGGGAGGAGGGTAGTTGCTATTTGTAAAGCTGTTGTATATGTATTCTTGTTATTTTTGGATGTCAGACTAAAAAACTATCAGAAGGTAGTATTATATAATTCAGAGTACAGAGCAGGAATGGATTTTTAAAAAATTGTCTTTGTAATTACTTTTGATTAGAAGGTGTACATTCCCCAAAGTCAAGGACCATTAGTTTTATACTCTGGTTCCATGTGCTGTATGTAGGTGCTTACTATTTGATATTGATGATTAAATAGTGCTTTTTATTCATTATTAGTACCAGTATTTGGTTTCTACCTTTTTTTTTCTATTTCCCTCATTTAAATAAGTCCATTAAAATAATCAAAACACTGTTCTGAATATTCTAGACATAACCTTATTCTAGAAAATTCTAGGTACAAATCTTATAAGAGCAATGAAAACATGAGTGTTGAACAATAGATGTGTTGCTATAGAAAACATTATGAACAAGGAGTCAGGAGATGCAGGATCTAATTCTAACTATGAAAACACAGTAAAAAAAAAAACCTCAATTTTTCTCAGCCTCAGTTTCCTGAAGGGTTGTAATAATAATCATATTCATACATATTTATATATTCCTTTAAGGTTTAAAAAGTCCTTTTTTTTTCCACAACAACCCTTGAGGTAGATGATAGTTATTATTTTCTTTCTTAAATGAGGAAATTGATATGGACACAAAAGTGACATCATAGGAACCTAATATCCTAGATTTGGAGCTAGAAGGAAACTTAGAGAAAATTGAGTTCAAGCTTCTCACTTTACAGATAAGGAAACTAATGCAAAGAGAAGTTAAGTAATTTGCCCATTATTTAATTAAGTATCTAGGTAGGATTTGAATCTGTCACCGACTCCAAATCAAGCCCTCTATTCACTCCAAATAATGCCTTGAAACAATATCCAACACTCCTTCCAGCTCTAAAATTCTATGGTTTTATAATATCTTATGGAAAGTTAAGATATAAATATTATTTTAAACATCACCATTACATAAACAATCATTTTAGAATCCGATGCATTCAATACTTAGGAATTTGTTACTGATTTGTCTTTCTGGGAGGTTTTATTTTCATCACATTCCATTTTTGTGAAGCTTTTTTTCCAGTCATGTCTTGAATTTTTTCTGCAATGTTACACAGTTTGATATTTTTCCAAATCCTTTACACAAAGTATGACAAAATGCTGTACAGAAAAAAGTATAAGAGAGAGATAATGCTCTTCAGACATGGGTAGTCCTGACTCTCATGCAAGCAGACAGGTAAAATAAACTTGGGAAGAAGAAAACTGACATTTAGAATTGGTAGAGAAATAAGTATTGTTGCAGAAATGACATCTTTTGCTTTCACAGCAATCTGTCTCCCTTTCTTTCTTCCAAACACATAAAAAAAGGCATTTTGAGTTACTGATTAACTTCAACCCATAGTGATCTTTGATTCTGTCTAAGGTCCATGAAAATTGGTTAGACCTTTTTCAACAAAAGGCGAAACTAAATTCGTGAGAAATTGAAACTCTTTTTTAGGTTGGGTAGACATAAAATCTCCACTTCCCTGACTTGTCAGACCAAATTCTATTTGGTCAGTCTACGTTTTTATTAGTTCCTCTTACAGGGAGGCATGAAATTTTTGCAACAGTTAATCCTTTCCTGTACTTAAAAAAAAATGTGGTATCATGGGTAATCACTATAAATGTAAGCTATTATTATTTTAGCAGGAAAGACTGAGAAAAGATCTTAGAACTCACCTAATACAACACCTTCACTTTAAAGGTGAGGAAATTTAGACCCAGAGAAGTTGTGACACAAACAGTTAAAGGGAGAGCTGTGATTCATACCAAAGTCCTATGACTCTATTTTTATTTTTATTTTTTTGCTTTTTGGAGGGCAGGGCAATTGGGGTTAAGTGACTTGCCTAAAGTCACATGGCTAGTAAGTGTTAAGTGTCTGATACTGAATTTGAACTCAGGTCCTCCTGATTCCAGGGCCAGTGCTCTATTCACTGTGCCACCTAGCTGCCCCTAATCCCTGTGACTCTAAATATAGTCATCTTTTCACTATACCATATTGCCTGTCCTCAATACCCTCAGCTTCATGCACCATATTTGTTTTTGTAATTTGCATTTTTTTTCATTCATCTTTTGTTCACTTTAAAAAAAGGATGCTGGAAGGATATAGCAAAAATTATACAAGTGCCAGTTGTTAGTCAATTAGATTGTAAGTTCCTTGAGGGCAGGGACTATCTTTTGCCTTTTTTTGTATCTGCAGGGCTTAGCACAGTGCCTGATTGATTGATATTCTTCTTTTACCTTCAGCTTAAACTACAAAAGCATTTCAACAAAGAATTATGTGCAACAGAATGAACAGATTGGAAAGGCATCAAAATGTTCCTCTTTTGGGGTGTTTGAAAGAGGGGCAGCAAAAGTGGGCAAAAGGAAAGGCAATCAGTGAAAAATGATTTTCAAAGTGACTGAAAGTATAGATAAACTTTCCTTTCAAGTTTCAGATTCGGAGTTTAAGCACTTAGTCTGGGGATTCAGGCAGCCAATAGAGCTCTATTATCTTCCTACAGTACTGGCTGCATTAGAACCTCAAATGCCTATAAGAAAGAAGGGGATAAAGAAGCAACAACTGGATAGAAAAAAGTAAGGGTTAAGATCAATTTTCTATGTCATTTTCCCCCATTAGAATGTAAGGTCCTTGAAGGTGGGGACTCTTTCTTGCTTGTCCCCAACACTTAGCACTGACATACAGTAGGTGCATGATAAATTCTTATCTACTTAGCTACCTTGCTTTACCTCTAATCCACCCAAGCAATGACAGCTTCTCATTTAATTTAACCCTTTACATGGACAAAAATCTTTTTTTTATAAGAATTACTTTATGGAAGAAGCAACAATGAAAGTGATTAATGTTCTTAAAGGCCAGAGAGAATCTTTATTGGCACTGTGGCTGCTGTTTTGAATTATTGCTATTTTTTTTAAGGAGGCATGATAAGTCTTTATGGGGGAAAAACATTTTTTAATTGATTTTCTCCAAAGTATGTTGAGGAGGAGGGGAAAGGAGGTGGAGTGTGAGTAAATATTGTGTTATTAAACACCCACAGATGTGCTGGCTGCCTGCGAAGAAGTAAAATAGATATGGCGGCTGCCCTCTAGGAGCAATATCAATGCAGACAAACATCAAGAAAGACATATAAATAGAACTAACACCCCAGATTTGCTGGAGGGAAGGTAGAAAATGACATATCTTGTGGAGATAAGGCGACTGACTGGGGAAGCATGTTTTGTAGGGAAGGTAACTAGGCCTTTACTAACAATATTAGCTATGTTTTCCTGGCTGTGGCAATGAGATATTCAATATCCTTAAGACTGAGTGAGATCCAGACTCAGGTTGAGGGAGGAATAAATTGGGGATGACTATTTAGCAATGGGTGTCTTCTCTATCTAAGTGGTAACTGAAGCCATGGAATTAGAGGGGGTATATCAAGGGATCAAATATAGAGAGGAAAGAGGACATACATAATCCATGTTGTCTCTCAAATTCTTTCTTGGAACAACAGTCAAAATATTTCTGTTACTGAATATGGCTGGAATGTTCTATTTTGTCCTTTTACAAATACAAATAGTGTGGTATTATTTGTCTTCATGAATTTGAATATTCAACACTCAGAAAACATTTGTTAAGAGTCTGCTATGTTCACACAGCAATGACTGTGCTAGGTAGTGAGGGGATGCAAAATTCAGATAAAACTTACTTCTTACCTTCAAGAGTCTCATAGACCAAAAGGCAGATTGTATGCACATAAAGATAACTCCAACAAAATACTTCACAATAAACTCATTAGACAGTTACAAAATAAAGTGAGATACAAGGAGAAAGGTCATTACCAACCATAGAGATCAGGTAAAATTTCACCAAAGAGGTGGTGCTTAAGATAAGATTTAAAAGGCAGGTAGAAATTCCACAGGGGCGGGGTGGCTAAGAGGCACAGGGAATAGAGCACTGGCCCTGGAGTCTGGAGGACTAGCATGTGACCTTGTGCAAGTCACTTAACCCCAATTGTCCTACCTTCTCCCCTCCAAAAAAAGCAAGCAAGAAAGAAATTCCACAGGTAAAGAAGGAAGCTGCTTCATGCACAGAAGTAACATGCAAAATAGGAAAACAGGAAAATAAAAATTATAGTTCTTAAAAGGGGTGGGGGGATAGATCAAGTAAATAAAGTAAATAAACTACTTAATTTGAGGAATACTTTTGCCACAACCTTGTGATAAAGATAATACTTTATAATAATAATAATAATAATATTAATAATAATTAATAATATTATTATTAATAATAATAATTATTATTATTATTTTTGTAGTTGTTTCGTCTTTTTCAGTCATGTCTGACTCTTTGTGACCCCATTTGGGATTTTCTTGGCAGAGATACTTGAGTGGTTTGCAATTTCCTTCTTCAGCTCATTTTACAGATGAGGAAATTGAGGCAGACAGAGTTAAGTGACTTGTCTAGGGTCTCACAGTTGGGAAGTATCTGAGGTCAAATTTTAACTCAAATCTTCCTGACTCCAGGCCTAGAATTTTATCCACTGTGGGCTAACTAGCTGCCCATGATTATCTTTATCTTCATCATAAAAATGAGGAAATTGATGTGGGCATATAAATGACTTATCATAACAGCATAGAGTTATAGATTATAGAGCTGGAAGACATCTTAGAGACCCTTGAATCCAAACCTCTTCCTTTGCAGATAAGGAAACTGAAGACCTGCCTCCTCTAACTAACTAGTACTCATTAAGTTGCCAGCATATTAAAGTTTTCCTCCATGTTTCCCAGATCATCTACCTTATTGCTGTGTCTTTTTTGCAAATAAATCCCTCCCAGAGCTGTCTCCATATAGCTGAATAGTACAAAGAACTAAGTCCTTAAGGGTAAAAACATTTCATCAAAAAGTCAATATTACAAAGACTTGTATGAACTGATGCAAAATGAAGTAAGCAGATCCAGCAAATCACCATACACAGTAACAGCCCTATTGTACAGTGATCTACTGTGAATGACTTAGCTATTCTCAGCAATATAATAGCCTAAGGTAATTCTGAAGGACACATGATGAAAAGTGACATCTACCTCCAGAAAAACAACTAAAGGAGTTCAATACAGATCAAAGCATACTTTTTATACTTTCTTTTTCTCATTTTTTCTGCCTTCAAATTTTGTTTTGTTGTTGTTGGGTTTTGTTTTCTTTTGTTTTTTGGTCTTCGTTCTCTTTTGCAACATGGCTAATATGGAAATATGTTTTCATGACTACACAGGTATAATCTATATCAAAGTATTTGCCTTCTCAAGGAGGGGGAGGGGAAGAATAGAAGGAGGGAATTTGGAACTCAAAAATTATTTCTAAAATGTTAAAAATTGTTTTTACAATGTTTCTCAATGTAATTGACAAAAAAAATAAAAACATTCTTTTTAAGAAGCCAACATTCCCCCCAAATCATCAGACTTTTCATATCATATTAAGCCAAAGTAAAATAAAATTCTACACTAATAAAGACAATGTGTTGATGTTTTGATGTTTTCTCTTTGTGTGCCCTATTTTTTCCTACCTCATCTTCTTCAACATTTTCACATCTGGGCTTCATTCTCAGTTCAGATCCTAATAACTAAGATGGCAGGAAATAGAGACTGGGAATTATGACCCCTAGCCCAACCCCACCTTTTTAAAATGGGGGAACCTTAATGTAGAGAAAAGTTGTTTGTTTGTTTTTTTTCCTTAAAGAATGACAGTGTCATATTGGGGTTTACAACTCTCAAATTCTCAGCCTAGGGTTTTGTTCTTTAGCCTCAACAGACTGAAAAACATGTAGCGGGCATTTAAAGATTTAGAGAAGACAAGATCATTGTTTCCAAGAATCTGCCAGGAAGTCATATAGAAGAGGTGTTAGAATTGTTCTATTTGGCCTCAGAGGGCAGAAACATTAGCAATGGGTAAAAGTTACAAAGGCAGATTCTGACTTTATATAAGGGAAAGAAAAAACTTCTTGACAATTAGAATCATCCAGAATTATTTAAATGAATGAAGTATCACAGGAAGTAGGGCATTCCTCTTCCCTACACTTTTCAAGGCATTGACTGGGGAAATCCCAAAGAAAGTCTCATTCAGGTAGGGGTTGGACCAGATATCAAAGTTATTTTCAACTCTGAAATTCTGTGGTTTTACTTCTAAGGAAGAATTGTTGTACTTAATGTTGTCTCTTTTCAATAAGGTCACCCTGCATCATTACTCCAATTCAAGACCGTAGCTTCATTCCATTCTACATATATCACTAATGGTTTAGAAACAGAACCATGGAAAGAATGTAGGCAACTTATCAGTTGTTTATATTGACTATATGGAAGAGTTAGAATAATAAATTCCAGCACATGATCCTGGGTGATAGACTATGTAAAATTCTAAACAAATCATGTCAGTGTTCTAAAATTTGGTTCTCTGACTTTAGAGAACATCTTACCACTGCTACATTGTGAGAAATGCTGAGATAAATAACTGTCTCTGGGCTGGCTTTTATGGTGTCTAGAACCTTGTTTGCTAGCAACAAGTAGGTTATCTGTTGCTTTTGTTTGGTGGAGGACATTCTATGCTTCAATACTTTGGGGATCTTTCATTTCATGGCATTATACTCAGTACCCATGCAGACAGATCACAATGCCTCTGGGCTTTAAGTAAATAGGGATCATTAAGAAAAATAATAATCATTATTTGGCAACCAAATGATATGATTTGAAAATGAATACATTGTATATTTTAGTACAGATTTACATTTCTTAGCATTTAGAACTAATATTACATTAGTCACTAGACAAAACATTACAAAAATAACTTATTATATAATGTGTTAAGGTATACAAAGCATTTTCCATACAACGATCCTGAGAAGCAGACCCAAAGTTACATGCCCAAAATCAAACAAGTAGGGAGTTAAAGAAGGAATGGGAGCCCACATCCTCTAACAACTAAGGGTGCATCCCTCCTCCTACTGAACATTATTTAGTACCTATGATATGTAAGAGGCAGCTGGTTGACACAGTGGCTAGAGTACTGGGTCTGTAGTCAAGAAAATGCATCGTTTTGAGTTCAAATCCAGCCTCAGACACTTACTAGCTATGTGACCATGGGCAAGTCACTTAACCCAGTTTGCCTCAGTTTCCTCATCTGTAAAATGAGCTAGAGAAGGAAATGGCAAACCACTGCAGAATCTCTGCCAAGAAAACCCCAAATGGGGTCACAAAGAGACAAACACAACTGTAAAGGACCAAACAATAACAAGCTTCTCCTATGGGTTTCAATCATATATTAGATGTAGGATGCCCCAAGATACCTTCAAGTCAGAATGTCTAAAACCAAACCACTTATCTTCTTTCAGACTCTCTCCTCTTCTAAATATCCATATTTCTTTTCTGAAAGCATCATCATCCTTCCAGTGTTTCAGAATCATAATTTCGGCATTATCTTCAACTCTTTACTCTTTCTTACTCCAGATAGTCTGTGAATTGTTGAATCTTTCTGTAGCTGTCTTCACAACCTCTCTTGCATCTGACCCCTTTTCTCCATTCACATATATGCCACCTTAGTTCAGGCCCTCATCACCTTTCACCTAGATTGCTGAAACATCCTCCTCAAATCTCTCACTGCTCCAGTTCATCACATGCATTGTTGTTGAAGTAATTTTCCTTGAGTGCAGATCTGTCTGGGTAACCCTAACTGTACAACCAACTCCAAAGGCTTCCTATTAATGGGGTATAGGCTCTAAGAAGCCCCTTGAGCTCTGATTGAATCTTCCCACTCTATGAGACATTTATCTGAGGCCATAAGCCTTTCATTATTGGTAGGCCCAAATCTGTTACTCTTAACCTAGCCTACCCACCATTGTCCAGCTACTTCCCACCCTTGATTCTATCAAAATATCTATTTACAAATCCGTTACCCTTAAACTAGCCTAGGCTTCTATTATCTGTCATCTCCAGGTGGCCTTCAGTTATTTCCCACCTTTAATCCCGTTTTTGGAATCTGACCTCAGTTTCATCAAAGATCCTCCTTAGACTCCTCCTCAAGACCCTCCCCAAACCCCTCCTCTAAACCACCCCCTAGATCCCTCCCACAGTCTTTCTGTATATAAGATCCATCTTCCCTCCATGAAGATGCTGAGATTCAATCTAGCACACTCGCTCTATGTCAGATTATTCTGGCCTGTTTGTCTAATACAAGTATCACAAATACTTAGGCTCCTTAAGAGTCTACCAATTATGGTGAATCTTTAATAAACTTTGTTTTACTTTGGCTGAGAGAAGGCTTGAGTGGAATTCATTTGGCAAGACCCGGAGTGTTGGTATTTTGGGGTCTTGAGCACCCCTAAATCCCAAACCTCAACACTATGACCTCTAGGATAAAATATAGACTTCAGTTTAGCTTTTAAAGTCTTACGCAGCCTATCCCTAACCTTAAATCCAGCCTAATTGAATATCATTCTCCCTCCTCACATATGGCACTCCACCTTCCCTCTCTATTTCTTCATGTTGGCTATTCCCCAAACTTAGAATGTACTTTCTCCTTAACTCTGCCTCAGAATTCCTCTTCCTTTAAGATATAACTCAAGCATCATCTTTTGAATGAAGCATTTCCTGATTCCCCATCTGTTAGTGTCCTCCCTCTCTAACTACAGCAACTTTGTGTGTATTTTCATTTATTCACTTTATATTTATGATGCACATATTTTTTATTTTACTTCTTGTCTCTCTCACTTCTATATAAGTTTTTTGCCAATAGGGATTATTTCATTCTTTGTATTTGTATCACCCAATGCCTAGGAGTGCCTAGCACATGGTAGGTGCTTAATAAATATTTGTTGCTTAATTGACTGAGTCAGTGACCATACATATGGGTTACTAAATAGAGTGGCCAAAGGCACAGGGCAAGGTCTAGCTCAGAAACCTTGATTTGGTATCAAAGGATCATAGCATTCAAGGAATCAATAAAGAAAGAGAAATGATCTGGGTCAATCAAAATTTCTGATGCTGGGACATCAGTGTGGGTTTTAGTTTCACAGTATCCAAGACAACTTGCAACACTGAGAATCTTGTGAGTGCAGGTATGTATTCGTGCCTAGGGGTGATTAATCAACAGCATTTATTAAGCAGCTATTATGTACCAGTCACTATACTAAGTACTAGGGATATAAATCTAAAGTGAAACAGTCCCTGTCCTTTAAGGAACTTACATTCTATTAGAAGAATTCATGTTCCCCGATGATTGAATACAGGAAATGTTCAAAATAAATACAAAGTAGTTTGTAGAAATGTGTGGGGGTAGAGTGAGGGGACAATAGATTGTAGAAATTAGAAAAAGCCTCTTGTAGATGGCAATTGGAAGGGTTGAGGTTTGGGATTCAGGCATGCTCAAGACCCCAAAATACCAAGACTCCAGGTCCTGCCAAATGAATTCAACTCAGCGCCTTCTCTCAGCCAAAGTAAAACAAAGTTTACTAAAGATTCATCATAATGAATAGATGCAACATCAGTGCAATATTTACAGGGCCCACAATCAAGATAAAGACCATGACTATAAGTATTAAATGACCTTCAATTGAAAAATATACCAGATTCTCCAGGTAGAGGACAGAACTGAAGGATTTATTTAGATACCAGAAAACTGAATCCCAAAACCAGTAAGCCCATTCCTTCACAGTACCAAAGATATTCAGAAGCCATAATAATGCTAGGAGCCACAGCATCCTTCAGCCTTCCCACAAACCAATACAAGATCAATATTTACTCACAAAACTCTCTATCTCCTTGCCTGAGCTCCTCTGTCCCCCACCATCTGGCTAGCTCTGAACCAGCTTCCTGTGGGCTCTGCTTCCCTTCAGCAAAATTCCTCCCCCACAGGCTCCATATGATTACTTTCAGTCTATTAGGGGGAAGAGTTTACTTTCAAAGCAGGGGAGGTCTTCAAACTCCCCCCAGGTCTATTAAGGGATAGGGATATCTTCAAATTTCCATTCCCATTAGAGTAGACTCTTTTTTTTTTCCTTTTTGGAGGGCATTTGGGGTTAAGTAACTTGCCCCAGATCACATGGCTAGGTTTTTGTTTGTGTGTGTTAAATGTCTGAGGCCGGATTGGAACTCAGGTCCTTCTGACTCCAGGGCTGGTGCTATACTCACTGCTCCCTAGAGTAGACTCTTAAGGAGTATTTGTGGCACTTGTATTGATAAGCAGGCCAGAATAATCTGACACAGAGTGAGTCTGTGCTGGATTGAATGTCAGCACCTTCATGGAGGCAAGATGGATTTTATATACAGAAAAAATGTGGGAGGGATCTAGCGCTAGTCTAGAGGAAGGGTTTGGGGAGAGTCTTGAGGAGAAGTCTAAGGAAGATCTTGAAGTCAGACTCCAGGAATGTGATTAAGGGTGGGAAATAGTTGAAGACTGCCTAGAGATGACAGACAATGGAGGGCAAGGCTAGTTTAAGGGCAATAGACATTTTGGTAGGAGTCGATATTTTGATAGGATCAAGGGTAGGAAGTAGCTGGACAATGGAGGGCTAAACTAGTTTAAAAGTAACAGATTTGGGCCTAGCTAAAACAAAAGATTTATGGCCCAGGCAAATGCCCCATCCCGAGGGAAGAATCTAGGCGTTTCCTAGAGCCTAAACCCATCAGAAATAGCCAAAGATTTAAAAAAGTGGGTCTGTGAAGGAAATGGATTCTAGTCTAGTTCAATCCAATAAACTTTTATAGTGTCTATCATGTGCCAAGCTCTGTGCTAAGTGCTGGTGATATAATTAATAAAAAGAAAGAATCTTTGTCTTACAATCTAATGGGGGTCAGGGGAAAAAACACACAAAAAATGGTAGGAAAGGGGGAGGGGTCAGGCGGTACCCGATCAGATTTCCTTTTCAGAATGAGCACCAAAGTTCATTTTCTGCCCTCCATAAAGGAAGGCCTTGAGAGAAGTCTGGTAGTCCACCCTCCAGCCCTCCAATCAACTGGAGTTAGCAGGTGATTAGATTAGCAGATTAGAGGTGATAATCTTAACATGGGAGGGGCATCTTTGAAAAAAGATAGAGCAGAGATAAAGAGTAGAGTGGAGACAGCCCAAAAGAAAAGAATAATGGGAAGAAAGAGAATGGGATAGATAACCAGAAGTAACTTGGCCAGTTTGGATGAAACATAAAAGTATATGAGGAAAGGTAATATATGATAAGCTTGAATGAGTGAACTGGAGTCAAATTGTGAAGGGTTTTAAATGCCAAATAAAGGAGCTGGTATTGCAGGGAATTAATAGGGAACCACTGGAGCATCTGGAACAGAAGAGGGACAATTTGCAGCCTTAGTAATATCATTTTTGCAGTTAAATGGCATATGGATTAGAGGTAAGAGACTGAATGTAGTGAAAACAGTTACAAAATTACTAAAATAACTAGCCCAGAAGCGATGAGGACCTAAACTAGTTTGGAGTGTATGTTAGGGCAGAGGAGGGGACAGAAGCAAAAGATACCGAGAAGGTGCCATCTTCCACTGTCTGTTCAATAAACTTCAACACATTCATGACAGTTCAATACCACAGCATTGCTGCTGTTTGTCCTTCATTCTCAAAGAGGATCATGACATCAGGGAGATAATGCCATGACATGCAAGTGATTGGATTTAAGTTAGGGGGGCTATTCGAAGTCACCAGCCTCACTTTCCCCTCCAGAGCCATATGGGTCCAGCAGCCAGACAGGAATACTGGAGATGGCCCAGGATGCATTGGGGGACCACAGCCTTTTCCAGCTAAGGTCTCTAATAGGACTCAGTCCGACTGAGGTAGTGCCTATTCGGGGATTAAGGCTTAATAAAAAATGAGGCAAAGAATGACCTTTCTAAAATTTATATGTATAGATCTGGGAGAGTAAGACCCTCAAGGTTTCTGGTCAAAACAGAAACAATTGCTATTTGCATTCATTCTGAACCAATCAGGGCCCAAACAGTGACCAAGTAGGGCTTGGTCTGGGCCCAGAGTGATTTGGAGTTAAGGCTGGTCTTTAAGAGAAAAAAACAAAACAGCATTACTCTCGAGAGGGAATGGCTGTCTTTGATCAGTAATGTACAACTTTGTTATGATGGACTCAAAAATACAGCAGGCTTCAACATTCTAATGTAACCTTCTGCCTTTTAGAAATAAAACATAACTTTATTGAAGTGAGCATATCTGGGGAGCTTCTATTCTGTTTTACCTTAACAAATAAAAATATTTGTCAACTTCCAAAGCACTGTATTTTTGGAAAAATTCAACTTGATTCCTGGGGAATTCGACTTGCTATGGTTTGATTAAAGACCTAAATCAAGTATACTACAGATGCCCCATCTATTAATTAAGGAAATTAAGTCCTTCCAAACTGGTTGCAATAGCATTTGTTTTGTTTCATTTTGTTTTACAACTTTGAAATAGTGACATATGCCCTGAGTAATGTGTGGCAGGCAAGACCAAGTCTCAACCAAACTCTTATGTGTACAAAGAAGGAAAAGGGAATAAACATTTATATAGCACCGACTATGCACCAGTCACAGTACTAAGCATTTTTTACAAATATTATCTATAATTAAAAATATTATCATAATGAAAATCATACATGAAAATGTCTTTAAAAACAAAATACTGTTGCATAGCTATTTCTCATCTGTAAACTCAATTCCCTTTATAATGACCAAAAGACATAAAGTATAAAATAATAATTCCAAAGTAAGCTATTACATATTTCATATCAATTGCTTTTTAAATATTTGATAGAGTTCATCTGTAAATCTGTTGGGAACAGGATCTGTGGTTGTTGGGTTTGGGGATAGGGTTTTGGGAAGTGATGATAGCTAACATTTATGATGTATTTAAGGTTTGAACAATACTTTACATGTATGATCTTGTTTGAGCCTCACAAATTCCTTGCTAGTACTTTTATTACTTGTATAGTTTCATTTTAGGTGGTTAAGATCATTATTTCATGTTCTGTTTGGGTATTTTATATTTTTGTAGGTAATCTGGCAATTCTTTTCAATTTACTCTTTTGCTTACAGATGACTGTGTAGAGTGAATTGTAATAATTATTTTTATTCTTTTGTCCTGTGATTTCACCTCATTTTTATTTTGGTCATTTGATTTTGTTTTCTTTTTTTATCAGGTTTACTAAAGCTTTGTTGACTTTGTTCATCTTTTCAGAGAATAATTTTGTTTATAATTTTGAAAGACTTTTTGTTTTGCATTTTACTTCTTTCTCTTATTTTCAAGATTGCCTTGCTTATAATTTGTGTTTATTTGTTTATTTTCTAGCTTTTAAAATACATTTTCATTTTATTACTCTTCTCTTTTTCCAAATATTTTCAAAGATAGAATTTTTCCTTTGTGGATTCTCTTAGCTACATGCCAGAAATTTTAATGTGTTTGTCTCATCATTCTCTTTCACATAATTATTGTTTCTATAATTTGTTCTCATTATTCGATATGTTACTTGTCTTTTAAACCTAAATTTTGTTTCTTTGTCACTTTGACTCCTTTCTTCTGAATCTAGCCTCTAGAACCAAGCACAATAAATCTACACCCCACCCCTGGTCACAGGACAACCCTTTAAACACTAGAAGGCAGAAATCACATTTCCCTTAAGTTTTTCCAGGCTAAACCCCAGCAGTTTTTTCAACCAACTTTTGTCTTCTGGGGCAATGAGATGGTGCAGTGATTAAGCCTGTTCTGGAGGCAGGAAGACCTAAGTTGGAATCTAAGCTCAGACACTTTATTAGCTATGTGACCACAGACAAGTCACTCATCTTCTGTTTGGCCTTAGTTTCCAAATCTGTGAAATAGGATAATAATAGTTCCTATCTCCAAAGATTATCATAAGGATCAAATGAGATAATCATAAAGTGTTTAGTGTAGTGCCTGGCACATTGTAAACACTATATAAGGGTTAGAGATTATTAAAGCAATTAGCACTCTGTCTGGAACATGGTCAGCAGTAGATAAATGTTAGCTATTGGGGTTATCATCAAGCTGGCTGTCTTTGTCCATTGCAGGCATAGTAGTAAAATAATTCTTGGGCAGGCACATTTGCCCTTTATGGCTAGTAAAAAATGATTTGCCAGTACCTCCCCTGCTGCATTGTTTACTGCTGGAAAGTAACTTGGGCACTGCAATATTTATTGATCACCACTGGATGCTGTGGTAAAAATGTCATGTGTATCTAGCTCATGTTTTTCATAAGACTTGAAGTTTTTACTTCTTTCTTGCCACAACTCCTTCCACCTGCCCACCCACACAGAACCTAGTACAGTATGATGCTTTTATTTTATTTTATTTTATTTATATATGGAGGTAACTCAGGCATTGGTATGGGAGGGAGGAAGGACGAGAGCAGACATCTCTGTGACAATTCTCCACTGAGCAATCTCTGCGCCGCCCCACAACAAAGGCTCCTTCCCCACGGCGCTCCCTCTCTCAGATCAACTGAACCTGTAATTGGGCTGCCTTCTGCACTCCCACCTCCATTGCTTTTGCTCCAAGTAAAAATAATTCCTTGTTTGGGTCTCCAGTTTTATTAGTCATTGGTTCTTAAGACTCTGAAGTTGGAAAGTACCTTAATGTCCATCTAACCCTACCCACTCACTTTACAAGTAGTGAAACTGAGGTGCCATGAACTAATGTGAGTCCTCCAAGGTCTCAGAGTAGCAAGAGTCGGAATTCATGCTAAGGGCCTCTGGCTTCAGATTCACTGCTTTCTCCACTACACCATGCTCTCTCTCCATAACAAGTATTCATTGAATTGACTTGGAAGAAAATCCTTCATCATTAATTAGTGTTTTTCACTAAACACAAAAGTTTTCTATGTAGACTTCATTTGGTTAGGAGATTTGAAAAGCTTTCAATTCTCTTTTGTTTTTAGGATGTTTCCTGTACAGCAAAAATTAAATTTAAATTCTATGTGATAGTTCTAATAATCCAAATACTAAGTTGTTTTAGTAAAACACTAAAGGGCAAAAAAAAAAAACCATAGGCTTTTGAAAGGATATGCTATTTATTATACTGTTTTCTTTTCCATCTTTGTTAGTTATGAGTAATTGGTGGTAGGTCAACCTTCAAAATTATGTTAAAGAATCTGAAAGCCAGATCCTGCTTACAACTGACAAATTTTTATTTAGGTAGGTCTTGGGGTGAAAAGTATATCACTTTAGCTTTCATGTGTGCTCACCCAAGTACTTTATTTAATAAATATTTGCTAATGACACTCACTCACCAACATTTTAATGGATTTGCTTCTAGCTCTGTCTTGTGGTGCCTTTGAATGTGCCTATTTACATAGATAATAAGATTAATCAACCAAATAAACATTAATATTTTTCTGGCACTGAGGACCAACAAAAATGGAACTGTACCTACCCTAAAAAAGCTTATATTCTCAATCAAATGCATAAGGAAAAAACAATAAAAATGTACCCAAAAAATACCCAAAAAAAGTATATATGTGTATATGTCTGTCTTTTTTACTCCCTCATTTTACAGATAGTGAACTGAGGTGCAATAAGTTAAATCCAACAAGGGTCAAAGGCATGAATTCTAACTCTGTTGCTACCCTGAGACCTTGGAGAAGGCACCTCAGTTTCATATATATACATATATATGCATATATATATATATACACATGCTTATGTATATATATATATATATATATATATACATAAATGTATATGTGTGTGTGTATATGAGGGGAGGATTGGGGAGTGGTATGCACTTTTTTTTAACCCTGATTGTATGGGGTGGGAGAAACTGGAGCTAGGTGTGTGTGTGTGTGTGTGTGTGTGTGTGTGTGTATCTTTATCTTTCCAACTATTTGAATGTTTCAGAATTTGTTTTTGTTTTTTTAAGTCTTTAAGTTTGGGACAACTTGAATATTTTCTTTGGCCTGGCCCTAGTATTCATTAAGATTAATGCTGGAGAAGTCAGCCTAACTCAACAAGGAGTCAGGGTCAGTAAAATACTTTCGAGAAAGATACTGCTCACTCAGTGACTTTTCAAATAAGAGGAAAGCTCGAGAATTGCATTGGGTTTCTTTCTGGGTTCCTGCCCACATACACAAACTCAGGTGATAAAGTAGTTTAGAATGAATTAAGAGATTGTTGATATGACAGTAGGAAGAGCCAAGTAAGTGCACGGCCTGGTGGCTTCCAAACAGACCTGCCTGTTGCTGACTTGGGAAATGGAATCCCAACTCTGCTTATTGCTCCCTGGGTGGGTGGCCTGGGATCCTTGGCTTTTCTCACTGCAGAAAGAGGCCTATTGTGCTTCCTTGTCCCACATTGTGTGCTATGCCTTTATTTGGTTAAGGTTTGTAAAGAGCAGAACAAAAAACATTAATGACTTTATTATTACTTGCAAGTAGGCAGATGCCAAGTGTTTCAAAACTCTGGAAGACTGGAATTTGATTCTTAACTCTTATTGGGTTTTGTTCTAATGCACAGGATTAAGTGAATTGCCAAAATGTGTTTTCTTTTCTTTCCCCTTTCTGATCCTGTGGTCCTGAAAACAAGCGGCTTGATAATGATAACAAAGTACAGCCTCCACCATAGCACTTTGCTACATGGTCATTCATTCTCATTTCCTAGTCCACACTTGGAGCTTTCCTTGGTAAGAGATTAGCAATGCAGCTCACAGGCCCTTGAATCTGTGGAAGTAGGGAGGGGGTAATTTGTACAGATTAGCAAATTTCCTGTGGATGAATGGAACCTCAGAGAAGAGGGGAAAATGCAAGAGTAAGAGCAGGCTAGAGACACAGGCTAGAGCACAAAAATGGCTGGATTGAATTGGGATGAAGGCCTGAGATAGCTTTGAAACAGATAGAGTCAGGTTGCTTTATTCAATAATATTTACAGAGTTTACAATCTCCTGGTTCGGGTGATGTTTTTAAAAGCCTCCAGCAATAACAATATACAGGGCAATAGGAAATTTTAAATGTACCTGGAAAGAGTCCTAGTGTTCTGGTCTGGCCACCTACTTACATCATCACTCTCTGACTCCATTACCTCAGATGAAAAATGATAATAACCAAGGGATTTTTCCACACTTAGCAACCACCATCTTGACTTGAGAATTTTCACTGCTGCATGGCAAACCACCCTCTGGTACCATCACCATGGTACTCCTTTCGTGGGCCCAACTTTTCTTCTATACCCAAAGGGGAGAAAGATGCCCCCACTGGGGACAAATGCACCCACAGTTGTATTATACTTAGTACTGTCATGTCCAGCCCTGACACTGTTTTTGCCTCCCAGGAGATCCAGTTAACAGACATGACTAGAAAACCTGACCTACTGAAATATCATTACCGTCCAAATACTATATTTTAGAATGAGACTCAAATTACATTGAAGGATAGAGTCAGTGAGTCTTCTTTCCTAATAACAGGGTCTATAGATTTTGACATGGATTGGTATTACGCTGCAGACTTGAGTAAATATTAATGAAGTCAAATGAAAAGAGACATTCTTTCTAGAATTACTTTTAATTTCAAATGTCATCACAGCTAAACCTACATCTTGCATTACCCTTCCATCAAATCATAGCTGCAAATATTCTAGAACATCCAATCCCCACATTTTGAGGCTCATGAGTTATTTATGATGATTGAAGAAGTTCAAATTTGGCAGATCTTTTACTAATATAACCTTAAAAAAATCTCACCAAATTGGAGAGTTGGAAGGCAGCTCACTCAGTAGCCATCTCTTTGAATCCATACAAAAAAAAAGGAATGGCTGCTTGATGTCCAAGGAGGGAGAAAACATTCCCTATTGCAATTAATTCCATGGGTGGAATGTCAACATACATTCACTTCTCCTGGTTCTGCCCTCTAAAATAAAGAGAATAAGTCTAATCTCTCCTTCACATCAGCCCTTCAACTACAACACTTGAAGACAGATAAAAAGTCTCTCTGGGTTTTCAGGCTAGACATGCCCACTTTCTTCAACCAATTCTCATATACAATGGACTCAAAGCACTTAGCATCCTGGTGGTCCTCCTCTGGAGAAGGGAACAAGCATTTATATAGTGCCTATTATATACTGGGCACTATTCTAAGTGCTTTACAGATATTACCTCCTTTGAACCAAACAACCTTTGCAAGGTAGGGATTGATATAATCTGCAGTTTAGCAATGTTCTTAAACTGTGGTACCAAGAAATGGATACCATGCTCCAGCTGAGGTCTGGGGAGAACAGAGAATAGTAGTACTATTACCTCTCTATTCCTGGAAGTGATGGCCCTCTTAACGTAGTACCAAATCGTATTACCTTTTTGGGCTGCCACATCATCCTGAAAACCCTTTTTTAAAAAGATTTAAAATGATACAACTAGGTGGCACAGTGGATAGAGCACCAGTTCTGGAGTCAGGAGGACCTGAGTTCAAATCCTACCTCAGACACTTGACATTTACTATCTGTGTGACCTTGGGCAAGTCACTTAATGCCAATTGCCTCACTCAACTCTCCTCTCCTCCTGCCAAAAATCAAGCGATTCTTTCTGAAATTTTCCTAAGAATTTAAGTTGACCTTGCAGTCCACTAACCTCCTCTCATCCCTCTACATCCTTTTCCCAAATGCTATCTGACCATTCTACCTCATCTTATACTTGTAGGGTTTGGTTTTTTGAACCAACTGTACAACTTTACATTTATCCTTATTGAATTTCATATTATTAGATTCAATCCAGTGCACTGGACTGTCAAGATTCTTTTAGATTCTTTTATCATCCTCTATGTGAGAGATCCTTCAAAGGGATGTGCCATCTGTAAGTATTATGAGTGTGTATTCTATGCCTTTTATCCTTGTCACTGATAAAAAAAAATTAAGCATAGGGTCATGCACAGATCCCTGTGGTACTCTCCTAGAGATATCTTACCACATGTTGACATTGAACATTTGTGTTCAGCTTTTGAACCAGTTCTGAGTCCATCCAATTATATTATCAGCTAATCCATCTTGCTCCATCTTCTCTACAAGAATAGTATGAGAGGGGGAGAGAATTTGGAGCTCAAAAACTTGTGGAACTGAATGTTGTAAACTGTAAATAAATAAATTTAAAAGACAGAAAAAACTTTGCACACAAATATAGTCAGATTTAAACAACTGAGGAGGAAAGAATAGTAGGCGATATTTCTTAAAAGATTTACTAAAATCTAGGTAAAATATATCCATAGTATTCCTTTCATCTAATAGCTTAGTAATTCTGTCAAAAAAGGAAATGAAATTAGTCTAGCATGACCTTCTCTTGATGAAGCCATGCTGACTCTTTGTAATCACTGTTTTCCTTTCCAAATGTTTGCCAACCCATTTTTAAATGATCCCTTCTAAATTTTCCTAGGAATTGAAGTCAACTTCACTGACTTACCATTTTCAGGCTTTATTTTCTTCTGTTTTGTTTTGTTTTTTTTTTAAATCAGGGAAATACCTGCCTTCCAATCTTCTGTTACCTATCCTGTTTTCCATGATCTTTCAAATATCACCAAAAGTCAGGGGCGGCTAGGTGGCCCAGGGAGTAGAGCGTTGGCCCTGGAGTCAGGAGGACCTGAGTTCGGATCCGGCCTCAGACACTTAACACACACAAACAAAAACCTTGCCGTGTGACCTTGGGCAAGTTACTTAACCCCAGTTGCCCTCCAAAAAATATATATATATATCACCAAAAGTAGCCGAGAAATATGACCTGAGAATGTATGTTATCTGACAAAGTGTTTTGAATTCATCAAGGGCAGCTAGATGTGTCTCTGTACCTATCTTGGTTATTGACTCCCTGCTGGCCACTTTTATATATGATTTCCACTGTAAAGACTATTCCGTTTGGAGAGAAAACAGAAACACAATAATAAATAAGCAATTCTGCCTTTTCTCTATTCTTAGCTATCACTATCCCATTCATCCTAAGCAAAGGTCCTATCCTTTCTTTCATCATCCTCTTCCTCCCAAGATAGCTATCAAGCTCCTTTTTGTAATCTTACATTTCCCTTACCAAGCCCAGGTCATTCTGAATGTTACCATTTCTGATCCTAGTTTTACAGACCTAGGCCTTCCTCATGTGATCATCTTCTGTTACTTTGACCTTGATTCTTTAACCTGGATTCACCTGGACTATTGCAATAGCCCTCTAATTATTCTCTCTGCCTCAAATTTCTTCCCAATGCATCCTCCATATAACTACAAAATTGGTATTCCTAAAAGACAGAACTTACCATGTCACTTCTCTGTTCAAGAAGATATAATGGTTCTCTGATACAGCTAAGATAAATATAAAACTCCATTGTAGACATTTTAAATCTTTTACAATCTGTCCCCAATATATATTTCCAGGCTGATAAAACATTACTCTCTCTCATGCATTCTATTCTCCAGCCAAATTGGTGTTCCCCAGATACAGCATTCCATTTCTCATTTCCATCGGTGGCTCAGTGGATAGAGTGTCAGATCGGGAGTCAGGAAGATTCATCTCCATGAGTTCAAACCTGGCCTCAGACACTTACAAGTTGTGTGACCCTAGGCAAATCACTTAACCCTGCTTGTCTCAGTTTCCTCATCTGTAAAATTATCTGGAGAAGGAAATGGCAAATTGCTCCAGTATCTTTGCCAAGAAAACCCCAAATGGGGTCCCAAAGAGTTGGACACAAATGAAAAAAACTGCACAGGAACACATATGATGTTCCCAATGTCTGGAATACTTCCTCTTCTCAGAGAATCCCTAGGTACCTTCAAAGCCCAGTTCAAGTATTACCTGCTATATAAGGTCTTTCCCAATCTCCTTAAGTGTTAGTGCTATCTCTTCCATTCCCCATCATTACTACATACATATTTTCCCCTTGCCCAACAGAAAATGTTTCTTGTGAGTAAGGAAAGTTTCATTTTTGGCTTTGTATCACCAGTACCTAGTACAGTGGAAAGTGCTCAAAAATGCCTTTTGAATTTAACGGAGCTCTTCTCTAATTGTTAAGCCCCCTAACCCTCGGTCTTTTTTCATGATCTTTCGTCTCAGGTAAATATATCATCCATTTCTATGTTCCATGATGAATTTCATCCTCTTGCTATTTTATCTTAAATTGAGTTTGCATCCTTCTTCTGGCAAAAGATAATATGCTGACCCACATTTGCCCATGAAGGCATGACCTGAGGTTGTAGATATTTATGGCAGTTCTCTGAAGGATTTTCTTTGGCTTCACTATTGTTTTCTTGGAGTAGGAAAGGTGGATGGAGAAATTCAGAGCCTTAAAAGTTTCCCCTCTAAAATTACCTTATGTTGACTTTGTATGTATCTCATATGCATATACATGTATGATATATGCATGTATACATATGTGTATACATATATGTGTGTCCACGCACGTTTTCTCCCTCGTGTTTCTTCTTTGAGGGCTGAACTATTTTTACTTTTTCTTTGTTTACTCCTATTCTGGAATTTGACCTTGCATCAGAAATACCAGACATGGAAACATTTTTTAGTATCTGATGCCATTTATGGACCTGGAAGACCTAAATTCAAATCCAGACTCAGATGCTGTGTGATCCTGGGCAAGTCACTTAACTTTATTTATCACTGTTTCCTCATCTAAAATGAGCTGGGGAAGGAAATGGCAAACCACCCAAGTATCTTTGCCAAGAAAACCCCAAAAAAGGGATCATGAAGAGTTGGACATGACTGAAAACAACTCAACAAAAATAGGAAATGCTTTCTCAGGATTCCATTACTTACCGATAGCATGAAACCGGGAGTGCTCTGGATCTGTTCACATAGAATCTGGGGAAGAAGAAGGAGAGGAGAACCCAAAGCAAGAGCCATTCTCTATCCACCACTAGCTGCTGATAGGTGAGTTACTCGTGCCTGGAGCCAATTGCAGGCTGAGATATGATTGGAGCAGTTGAACTCCATCCTTCCCTTCTTGACACAGAGTTGGGAAGGACACTGCCTGTTTAGTCAAATTATTTTTCTAGAATCACTTTGCCCTCAGTCCCATTAAGAAGGAAAAACTCTGAGAAGGGAAAGCCACTCCTGTTTCTGTTGCCAAAACTGTTTTCCATTGGCTTCTGTTTTCTTTCAACGATCTGTACTGGTCACCTCTTTTACCCCAGCTCCCTATGTTTCTGTGCTTTCTGTCCTTTCCCTTGTTACTGTATATTTCTATTGTAATATAAAGAAATTGGCAGCCATTAACCTTTTTTTCATGCTCGATATCAGCACCAGTGAAAGGGGTTGGGAAATCAGCAATGAGCATGAACCCCAGGATGGGAAAGTAGTAGAATACTGATTTCTTTACTGGAAGATCACAAACCCTTTCAGGTACTCTGCTATTGTGCTCCTTAGCCATCCCAAGGTGACAGGCAGGAGAAGTAATAAGCAGGGAGAGATTAAGAGTCTGACAAGAATCAAAGAAATAATCCCTTTAACTAAAGCTATGTGAAGGACCAAAGTCCAGGGAGGGAAGGGAGGTATCTTCCATGGGCACCAAGTGAATTCCCCTTTGGATTCCTTTGTTAGGATACAAGTTGTTACTCCCCTTTTCTTTCTACCTTCCAAAGAATTACTATAATTCTCTTTTAAGGAGAATAATCTATGAGAAATTCACATGTAGAAAACAGACGAGCCTAATTTTCCTATGTCCCTATGTCCTCAATTTATATTTTCAGCAAGAGGCAATACTTATCTCTTTATTATACATAATAAACATTGTTATACATGGGAATCATATTATATTTGTATACCCAGCAATGAACACTGTGCCTGGCACATGGTAAGCCCTTAACAACTGTTTGCTGTTGATTGATTAATTAATTGGTTAATTAAAGTGAAAGTAAATTCCAGAGTCTTTCTCTTGCTTCCTATATCATTTACATCCAATAACTGCCTGATAATTTTCTAATCCAGAGATTTCAAACTTTATCAGAATGATTTATTTTTTATTTCTCCAAAGTCTTGTATAGAAAACCATTCAGTCAGCTTCTGCTGGGCAATGAACACTTTTCTAGATGCTGTGAGGACATAACAACTGCCTTTCCCATATTCTCACGAGACAAAAACTTTACTGATAGTCTAAATACCCAAAGTACGTGTGACCACAAGCAAGTCACTTGACCTTGCTGGGTCTAAATATCCTCATCTAAAAAATGAACAGGTTGAAAAGGATGATATTTAAGGTCTTTTCTAGTTCTGTGATACTTTTATTCTATGAGAACTTACTATCTGGTTTTGATAGACAACATGTACAAATGAAATTATTTTAAGAACTCTTACTGAATAAAATAACCACAAGAGCAAAATAATATAGTACAAAGCTTCCAGATTGGCAGTGATTCATCCCTTACATGATTATACAAAAGATTTGATTTTTGTCAACATGGGAACATGTTGTTGTTTAGTCGTTTTCAGTCGTAGCCAATTCTTCATAACCTCATTTGGATTATTTTTTTAAATTTTTTTTAAAGCAATTGGGGTTAAGTAACTTGCTCGAGGTTATACGGCTAGTCATTATTTATGTGTGGGTGCTCATTTTCTGAGGCCGGATTTGATCTCGGGTCATCCCAACTCCGAGGCCAGCGCCCTTACTCACTGCGCCACCTAGCTGCCCCTTTAGGGCAATTGGGGTTAAGTAACTTGCCCAAGGTCACACAGCTAGGTTTTTGTTTGTGTGGGTTAAGTGTCTGAGGCTGGATCCAAACTCATGTCCTTCTGACTCCAGGGCCGGCGCTCTATTCACTGCGCCACCTAGCCGCCCCTGGAGTATTCTTGGCAAAGCTTCTAGAGTGGTTTACCATTTCCTTTATGAGCTCATTTTACAGATAAGGAAACTGAGGCAAACAGGGATGAGTGTCTTGTCCAGGGTCACACAGCTAGTAAGTGCCTGAAGTCAGATTTGAACTCAGGAATATGAGTCTTCCTGACTTTAGGCCTGACAGCTTTTCTCATTGCACTACCTTGCTTCCCTAGAATGGAAACATGGGAACTACCCATTGCCTTTACCTCATTTACCAACTAAAATAAAAACCTCTCTATCACTTAGGAGGTTAAGTCCTAGAGTGTTACCTGAGTCACATGGAAGTTAAGTGACTTAGCTATGGTCCAACCATTATACCTAAATGCCATTCAATCCCTATACATACTTATTTGTGGGTATATACATACACACACATGTACACGCGCACAGACTCTCACACACACACACACACAATAATATTCCTCCATCCGCATATGCCAAGTCTCTCTGATTTCATGCTCGATTTTGGTTTCTGGAAGAATCAAATACTCAGAACACCTAGAGATAGTACTTGGAATTAGTAGCTTTACAGAAACCACTTAAGTGATTTTTGCCAAGATCATATGTTAACCTAAGCTGCCTAAAATCCCAAGTATGCAATGATTATGGTGAAAGTATCCACCCATTACTTAATTCCAGAGGTTTCTCCAGATACCATATAGAAACTTGGGTTTCTGAATTATCCAAGTTCATACCAGATACCAAGATTTTTTTTTTTTAATGTGAACATTGGTGAGGTACTAGAACATCATGGTGCATATGTCCAAAATCTCTGCCTCAAAATGTGAATATTCCTTAAACATTGGGCTTTTGGTGGGTCTGTCAAAGCTAAGGGTTAAAAGACAATATATTTAGGGGTGTCTACTTGATGCAATGAATAGAGTACCGGCCCTGGAGTCAGGAGGACCTGAATTCAAATCCAGCCTCAGACATATAATATTCACTAGTCGTGTGGCCTTGGACAAATCACTTAACCCCAATTGCCCTGCCTTCCCCCCTCCAAAAAAAAAAGCCAAAAATAAAAAAAACCCCAATCAATTTAAATTAAATTTTTTAAACCAAACTAGACTAAGAAGTGGAAAAATAAGAAATGAAATATAAAGCAGGCTATTTCATAGCAACATAAAGCAGATTATCTCATGTTAAGAAATTTATAGCTACAATGATCATGGATCATGTATTTATAGTTACATTTTACAGTGCACTTTACTTTGTCTTGTTTTATCCTCATAGCAGTTCTATAGGGTGCATAGTGCAAATGTTACTATTTCTCTTTTGTAAATGAAAAAAGAGGCTCATAGAGATTAATGGCATGTCCTCTCCAAGACCACAAGGTTGGCAAGTAAATATCCTAGGTTCAGGAGCTATTAAAGGATCTCAAAAGCTGTCTGGTCCAATCTCTCATGAGGAGGTGAAGGGAGATGACAAGACACTCCATTTCCCATCTCTGAACCTTTCCACTGGCTGTCCCCCCATGGCTGGAATGATCCCATCTCACCTCTGCTTCTTTCGATATTCAACTCAAATGTCACCTTTTTCAGCAGGCCTTTTCTGGTCCCCTTTGGGACTTGTACCTTTTCCTCTGCAGTTAATTTTTATCTTTTCTAGATGTACCTATTTATATCAATTTTGTCTCTGTCATCCAAATTTAAGTTCCTTATGGGCAGTAATTATTTTTCCTTTTTCTTTGTATCCTTAGCTTTTTGTACAGTGCCAGGCTGAATATTTATTGACTAGTTGGTTGACTGCCCAAAGTCATATAGGTGGTAAGTATTTGAGGTGGAATTTGACTCCTGGGTCTCTGGCTCCAGTTCCAGTGCTCTTTCCACTATATGAGTAAATGTTCCCACAACATAAATTCCATTCTATTTACACATGTTATTGATATTAACTATCCCTGATAGTAACTAGTAAATGGTAATCTATGAGTAAATCTTAACATTTTACCTGGTAGTTTTCCAGGATTTGCCATAACTGCATCCCTGACTCCACTACCTTGCAACAACAGTCTCCAAGGAAGTCTAAGGCTTCTCAATGGGAAGATGGATGTATATGGTGGAGTTATACCTTCCCCAACCTACTTAGGTACTTACCATTATAACAACCTTCCCTTCCCCACAATTCAGGTCAAGAACTTTACTGCCAACTAACCCCATTCCTTTATCTACCTTTATCCTGTCTCTCATATCGGGACTGGTGGAATAATATTCTACCATCACATGCCACCCTGCTTTAGCACAATTCCTAATTTGTAATAATCCCTGCTATTTCTGAAGTATTCCGTTTTTGATAACTTGCCACAGTTTTGACTGCCAGATGATATTGTTTGCACATAATCACATTGAGGTTATGATATTAATAGCAACTAGGGTAAAGGTTAAATCCTTTTAGTCCACTATTTCTATTTGCATAATATGTTTAAATAGCTATCTTTCTTTAAACCGTGATGTTCTTAATAGAAATGTTACCAGTATTTCTTCTCTCTGGCACAAAATCCCTCCATTAAAGTCTAACTCCAAGACCTCATTAGGGTACAGAGGTTATTCATGCCAATGGAACACAAGCTTTGGCAGGGCCTATCAAGATGAAAAGGCCAATTTGAGCTCAGGCCCAGCAACAAACTGTATATTTTTGTCCTGCAAGGACCAGTCCAAATTCAAAGTATCTCATCAACAGAAGGTTGCCAACCAGATGTTGAACTGTTTTGACAACTTTAATTCATAAAGATACTATCCTAAAGTGTCAGGGGTGCTGATGAGTACTCATGGAGGAGTTATTCTCACTAATAAAATCATGGTTCTCTTGAAATATTCAAGAATAGTAATAAAAATATCTCATCTTGGTCTGACAGTCATTTCCATTTGTTATATTTCCTCTTAGAAGTGTAAATGTAAGCATAAAGTATATTCTCTCTACACATAAAAGCAAAGAAAAAATCAGAATTAGTGTTGTCCTTTTTTGTTCACTCTTAGAAATTTACTTCCACATCTTAATTAACCTTTGGTTAACTCTCATAAAAACTGAGTCACTTAGAGAAAATTGGAGGCTTCCTTTTCAAGATTTCTTATAGTATGAAAATTTGAAAAGGGACCTTCAAAACTTCTTCACAGCATTGAGTCAGCACCACAAGAAACTTAGAGCTGTTAGGTAGTTTATGCATATTTCCTTCCTTGTATCAATTATTTATTATTGAAAAATAAATAATTATAAGTATTTTTGTATTTTAATCCATAGTAACTACTCGAAAGTTGCTACAAATATAAACTGTGACCTTATATTCGAAGAGGAACAGAGGGGGAAATTGGAGGTCCCAAATTCATCTAGCAAACTGTCTTTCTGTGTCGTGACAGTCTCAAGTCTATTCAAGCCAGAAATATTAGCAAATTAAAAAAAGTAGAAAAGACAAACATTTTTCTGTAAAACATAAGAAATTTATAATGCTTCATATATACTGTTATTCCAGAAGGTGTGCTCCAAGAGGCCACATCTAGTATTTCATGTATTTTCTCTGTGATAGCTTTGATTCATGGGAGCTTAATAAATACTAAATGATAAAAGAATGAACCAATAACAATAACAATAATCTTACATTAAAATAACATGATTCTTTTAAATGCTTTCAACAAAACCGTGAGATAGGTTTATAGGACAATTCCCATTTTGCAGATAAGGCAACTGAACTTCAAAGAAATCAAATTGTTTACCCAAGGTCAGATGGCTGATAATTTTTGGCACCTCTGCTTGAATCCATGCCTAATGAGCCTGAGTTCAGTAGTTAGAAAAGATATTTTATCTGAGAAAGGTGAGTCAATAGTGTGATAGAGCAATCAATGAAGTTAATGCAATCTTTGGCTCCATTAAAATAGGTATATTATCCAGTTCTAGAAAGATAACAGTCTGACTGTACCATGGCCTGGGCAAATTTCATTTGGAATATTATATTAATTGGGGAGATGGTACTTAAGGAAGCACATTAAAAAGTTGGAGAACATAGAAAGTAGGGTAATCAGGTTGGTAAAAGCCTTAAGTCCGAGTCATTTGAGGATCAGTTGAAGGAATTAAAATTTTAGCCTAAAGAAGAGAGAACTTAAAGGACATATGTTGGGCTGTCTTTTAAATATTTGGGAGTAATCCCATTGGAGAAGAATTAGATTTATTTTGCTTGGAACTAAAGGATAAAGTTGAATAATGAGTAAATGTTGCAAAGGCACAAATTTAGTCTTAATATAAGAAAATATTTCCTGGTAATGAGATAAACAAAAGTGGAATGGATTTTTTGGTTAGGTTCACTGCCCCTAAAGACCTTAAAAGAGAAAAAGGAAAAAAAAGGCTGACTGACTACTTGTCTGATAGCTTATTCAGAACTGGGAAGGACAAGATGGCTTCTGAGCTCCTTTTTATCTATGAAATCCTATACTTCTTTATTAGCTTTGATGGTATTTTTATGCTTTTTTCCTTTGGTGTTAACTTATAATATTTTTCTATATCAATTAGGTTTCACAATCTCAAAGAAATTTGGCTTATTAAAAAATTTAAGGAGAATGCCCTATTTTTGTATTTTTTAAAAAATGTATGTATTATTTTTTCTTTGATAGAATTCACTTGTAAATTCAACTAGTCCAGGTGTCTTTTTTATAGTAGCTGATTTTTATAGTAGTTTATTAAAATCTTATTTAACTTCTCTTTCTGAAGCTAGTTTATTTAAGCAATATAGGCAGGCATGGGTCTTGGAGGTCATCTAGGCCAATGGTCAGCAAACTATAAGGCCCCAGGCCAAATCTAGACCATCTGTTGTTTTGGTATGGCTCACAAGCTAAGAATTGTTTTTGCATTTTTAAATACGCTGACACCTCTTCAAAACAAGCAATGGAGTGAGTTTGGCCCTCAGTCCGTACTTTGTCAATCCCTGATCTAGTCTAATTTCTAGTTTTCTAAGATTATCAGTTTTCTCTTTGTCATTATAATCTGGGACTTAGACAGTAATGTATCAAGACAAATTAGACTTTGGGCTTAGTTTTGGGGTTTTTTTTTTTGAGGGGGAAGGCAAGGCAATTGGAGTTAAGTGACTTGCCCAATGTCACACAACTAGTGAGTCAAGTGTCTGAGGCTGAATTTGAACTCAGATCCTCCTGACTCCAGGGCCATATTCACTGTGCCACCTAGCTGGCCCTGGGCTTAGTCTTGATGGCATTCTATGAATCCTGTTAACTTGTAGTCTCTCAGACTTCATTATTTCTGTCAACTTTCTTCATACAATTTCCTGAAATACAATGATTATGTTCTTTATCTCATAGTTTGGGGATGATTGATAATTCTTAAATTTTCTCTCCTTGTTCTGTCTTACAGATTCATCAGAATGATTTGCATTGTTTCCACAGTTTGGGTTTTTTTTTCACCTCAATCATTTTTCAGGTCTTTTTCTTTTCATTATTCTTTCTGCCATTACAGGAAAATAATTCTGTTTTTAATCAAATTCTTTGTATTGTTCATATTGTCTCTTAGTCTTTCTAAACTATTGAGTGTCATTCTTTTGTTGTGTAATTCCTTAGGTATTCTGTTTGTTCTTTGTTTCACATCTGATATTTTTACTAATAACATTTATTATGGTAATAATTCCTTTAGTATATTCTTCTTCTTGTGTCAAGAAAATTCTAGTCTTTCAAATAATACTTTTGATGTTTCAGTAAAATTTATTTTTTTAATTACTGATTTTTTAGCTCATATTTTAAAAATTGTGTCAGAGCTCTTGTTTGTTTGCATATCTTTAAGTTTCTTTTTAAAAAAAGATTTCTTGTAGCTCTTCTTGGCTTGAGTATTGCTATTTCTAAGGATTATTTAAGAGGGGGACAACCTTTTGTAATCTCACTCTACCATCTTACCCAGAGTTTCATCCATTGTATCCATTGTACTACATAGCTGCCCCTTCTCATGTTCTTTCCAATATTGTATGTTGCATTGGTCCTCTGATCGACCTCCAATGTAAAATATTACAAAATCTTAATATCAAAAGGCCTTTTCTATTGAAATTGTGACTTTTAACATTTAGACAAGAAGATGCTAGGTGCAATGATAAAATCATGAGCCTAATTCTCTAAGCCATAGGTGAGCATCAATTTCATTATTTTGTATACATACCTTTAATTACAAAAAAAAAGTAATAGAATAACAGAGGGTCTCACTAAGGGGTGACTTGGAGCCCACTCATACCAGCCTATTGTTAAATTTTCAGTGTAATCATTTATACTCAGAATCTGACAAAAGCTATAGGAATTCCCAATCCTCCAGTTACTAGTGCTCTCCCCCATCCACATTAGCCTTGGATTTATTTTGTATATACTTACTGAGCAGCCAATAAACGGTCATTTATTAAGCACTTACTCTGTGTCAGACATTGAGCTAAATGATGTTGATATAAAATACAAAAGTGAAATAATTCCTGTCTTCATGTACACGTTGTGTCCTTAATAGAATACAAGCTCCCTGAAGCCAAATTTGCTTTATTTTTGCCTTTGCACGCCCACATTCTAACACAAGGCCTGGCACATAGAAGTCACTTAATAAATGTTTAATGATTGATTGACTCAAGACTCCTTGCCACACCTGTCATAGAGTTCAGGTTCTTACTGTTCCTGGTTATCTCCATCACCCTCCAGAGACATAATCACCCTGTATTATAATCACACAATTCCATGGACACTGACGTCCAGTGATTTCCTTTAACATTCATCCTTTTAAACCCAGACCACGATCAGAAACACAATTTTCTGGACATGCCCATATTATAAATAAGAACAGTGGATATGAAAACATTTGAAAGCTGGTTTTCTCATGACCTCTAAATTTCACCAATTTCTAGTGCCTCAATGTTGCCAGATTTAAAATACAAAGTAGCTTAAAAAACAAGTTGGATGCAACTGGTTTGTAACTTTGTAATTTATTTGATTGAAATCAACTTCATTTTTTAAAAAAATCCTACTTTGTATTTATATTTTATTTATATATTTTAGCGTTCGGTTAAAATATTCCTTTTTGGATATAAAGAAGTAAACTTCAAAGGAAGAAATTCAGGCTCTCAATAGTCATAATGAAAAAAAGATCCAAATCACTAATAATTGGAGAAATGTAAATTAAAGAAACTCAAAGATTCCTACCTTATAGCCATCAAACTTGGCAAAGATGATAAAAGAGAAAAATGACAAATGTTGGCATAGCCAAAGGAAAACAGCAACATTAGTACACAGTTGGTAGGGCTATGAATTGATCCAGTAATTCTGGAAAGCAATTTGGGACTATACACAAAGTTATTAAGTTTTATATATATATATATATATATATATATATATATATATATATATATATATATATATATATACCTCTTCACCTAGCTATATATATAGGCTTATAACCAAAGAGGTTAAATAAAGAGGAAAAGGATCTCTATGTGCAAAAATGTTTCAAGAAGTACTTTTCATAGTAGCAAAGATCTGGACACTAAGTGCATTATCTCTTTATTTCACTTTTAGGGAACAGATAGACAAATTATGGTATCTGAATTATTGGAATATTATTGTGCCACAAAGGATGAAATGAATAGTTTCAACAAAAACTGGGAAGACCTCTTTGAACTGATGCAGAGTGAAGTCAGCAGAATTAGATGAATAATTTATATGATGAGCACAATATTATAAAGAAAAATAACTTAGAAAGAATTTAGCACTCCAATCAATGCAATGATAAACTACAAATCCAGAAGACTTAAAGTGAAAACATTACAACCATCTTCAGCCAAAAAGGTAATGGACTGAGAGGTAAATACTGACTGACATATATTGTGGACATGGTCAGCTGCTCTGCTAAACTCTACATATTTGTTATGTAGGTCTTATTTTTTACCTTTTTTATTGTTCAGTTGGGGTTGGGGGGCAGGAAAGGAGAGGAAATAAGTGCTTATAAAAATAAATAATATCTTTCAAAGAAAAAAATTAAGCCTATCTTTTAAAATTCTTTTTAAAAAACTAAAACCAAAGTGAAAATTCTATTCTTCCTTATTTGTTCTAATACTTTAGGGAAGAACAGATTTTCCCAAGAGCTTATCAGATTTCTGCCTTTTGCTTATAAAGCACAGTTTGAATGTATCTACCAAATTGCAGAATGACTCATGAGCCTAAAAGCCATGCTACCCAACCAGTGTAGGATATTTGAAATGAAAGGAGAAAATTCCAAGGCTTTAAAATTTCTTTCCAAGTGAATAGGATAAGAATATTTTGGAGCCATGGCAATTAAATGAGTGATAGATCTATGCTAAAATGGTGAGTGGAGAATATATACTTAGATGGAAAATAAAGAAGATATATTGTGGCTTAAGCATCTGAACCTAATTTGTTTTTACTTACAAAAGCTCATTACTGACTGGGAGAAGTACGAGGATGCAGGGCCAAAGAAATCCCCAAACATATTAAAGACTGTATATATGTACATGCCAATAACTCAGCAACTGTATGACCTTGAACAAGTCACTTGACTACTCTTGGTATTGGTTTCTTCACCTGTAAAACATAAGGAATTGAATTATTTGGCATCTCATCTCATGTTTCTTCCAACTTTTATATTTTATGGTTGTATAATTTAGTTCTCCCATGGCACATCACCATAGTCCCACCCCACAGTTGCTTCCATACTACCAAAAAGTTATAACTATAGATCTAATCACAAGAGGAAGCCCAGAATCATGATTTTCTTTACCAAAGTTTCATCAAAAACTTGGGTGCTGGAGTATGTGTCTCTACTTAATCCTATGTTAAGGCTAGCTCTGCAAAAGTTAGTCCTGGGAAGCAAAAAAGAAAAAAAAGGAAATGAGGATATAAAATCAATGGATTGAAACGTTTCTAAGATTTAATCAGAATTTATTTGATGGTGTTTTGTTAAACATAATATCCCATGGTAGGTTAAAAAAAAGGTCATGCTGAAAGCAAATTTTAAAATACTCAGAACATTTGATACGTATTCTGTGGAAGAACATTGGTCAAGATGAAGTAACATTCTATCCTGAGATAATGCATGTGATAATGTAGCAAAAAGGAGCCCCAGATGTTGCTAGCCAGATCGGAAAAGATAAATCAGCCACCTGTATACCACAAAAGCAGAGCTGTTTGAATTGCACTACTAATTCAAAACCTGAATATACTGCTTGTCACAAGCTTTATATAAAATCCTTTGGTTAAAAAAAAAAGGATTAATTAGAAGGAAAGTTCAGAACATAATGAAGGAGACTTTTATCACCTAATTCCTGCTGACCTGACTTTTTACTTAATTTAGGCTCACATTAAGATGCTCCATTCCTCAACAGCTTATTTGAGGGGAAAAGATATACACAGTAATGCTCTGCTTATACAGAGGTCAGATTTGTAGCAATAGCAAAAAGCCAGATGATGTCAGGGAAGCCAGAAATAATGGAATTCACAAGTCAACTAGGTGCACATAAATATTAATAAGTCATGGTTCCTGCCCACAGTGAGCTTTCAAGAAGGGAAATAATGTGGGTACGGGAATAAATGTAAGACGAAGTTCAATGTGATATGTGGATAAGGAAGTTAAATTGTGCTATGAGTGTTCAGAATTTATGCTTAGGAGAAGCATGGAAGGTTTCATGAAGAAGGTGGGGTTTTATTTGGGACCTGGAAGATGCTTAAGATTTCAAAAAATAGAAGGGTGGAAGAAAGAGTTTCAGGCGTAGAGAATGACACGGGCAAAAACATGAAGGTAGGAAAACATGGTGTATTCCAGGGAATAGCTAATCAAATGTAACTGGATCATTGAGTACATGAAAGCAAATAGTATTAGCTTTTTTCCTACATTCAGCTTTGTTCCCTCCCTCCCTCTCTCTCTCTCTCTCTCTCTCTCTCTGACCCCAGCTGAATGTGTTGTCCTTCTGATGATGGAAAATAATAATAACCTCCCCATTCCCAAGAGGGATTCCATGTTAGGGGCCTAGAGTCCTTCATCACTGGGCTGGTCCACAATTTGACTGAACAACTATTAAAATTTCTCTGAGTATTTTATTTAGAGTTCTCGAGGGAATGGTTAGCAGTTTTTTCCCCCATTAGCCAATCATGCTATTCCCTTCTTGACTCAATTAAAGAAGTGTTCGCATCTGATGCAGGGATCATATGCTGTAGATAATCACATTTACATATTTCTTAAATCTATGAGAGGACCTAGAAGAATACATTGTCATAGAAGGTAAATAGGGTGAGAAAATCAAAGAAAAAGAGGAGAGAGCATTCAAATGTGTTAAATGATTCTGGGAGGGCAAAAACCCAAAAGGACTAAGTAAAGGGTACTGTTTCAGTAGAAGAAGTATGAGATTCAAAGAGCCACATCAAGATTCACTTACCAAATTTTGATTTCTGCCTTATAATGTGTAATCCATTTGACCAAAACAAGTGTAGAACAGCAGATCCCACTGTGTTTGTTAATTTTTTAATGTGTTTTGGTAGAGCAAAACGCCATTCTAAAGGCTCTTTTCTAACAGGGTGTCTCCCAAGCATCCATAAAATTTTTCCAAGATTCCTTGAAGGATATAACAGATGTTTTATATATATATATATATATATATATATATATATATATATATATATTTATATATATATATTTATATATATATTTATATATATATTTTTATATATATATATATATATATATATATATATATATATAACAGATATGAACACCTTATCAGTGATTTGTTCTCCGATAATTAATATCAGAAGAGGCATGAAAGAGAGAGATGAAGGCTTGTGAAATACATTTACTAAGGCAGGGAGAAGATCCAGTACAGATCCTCAGTAGAAGATTGATTCTTTTTTCTCTAGAGGCATTGTTCTGGCTTTGTCAAACCCTAGAGCATTGCAGATGAGATCCATAAACACTCAAGAGTTTGGCTTGGGAGTTTCCCCCACACATACGGGGGGAAAACAAATGGATGAAGAATACTTATTATTTAGATTATGACGTACAGTTAGGCAGACAATCCATAGAGCCCACCAATCAGTATATAGATCTTAGACATACAAATGGAATGGAGAATAAATTAGGTCCAGTATTAAGCAGAAGGAGGAAAATGAGCTGAATTGCTTTTTTTTTTCTTTTTGGATGGGGGAAGGCAGGGCAATTGGGGTTAAGTGACTTGACCAAGGTCATACGACTAGTAAGTGTTAAGTGTCTGAGGCTGGATTTGAACTCAGGTCCTCCTGATTCCAGGGCCAGTGCTCTTTCACTGTGCCACCTAGCTGCCCCCTGAATTGCTTTTGGAAAACAGAAAAGCTTCTTAAATGACTCCAAACTTTTTTCTGAAACAAAAGCCCATCTTAATATCAATATTTTTGAATACTGTCATATGACTGTGAATGGTAGAATACAGTTGTCAAAGAATTAAAAATGAATATAACCTGTTGGGCAACAGAGAAGTATATGGTGGGTAGAGTGAAAGAACAACATGTTAGGAACAACAAAGAAAAAAATAAATGGACCAAATCAGTTGCCAAGTCATTGATTTTACAGCAACAAAATATTTCACATCTTTCCTCCCTTCTCACACAGTCACTACCTTAGCTTAGTTCTACTGCATTAGCCTCACCAATCCATCCTCCACAAAGTTGCAAAAATGGTACTCCTACACTAGAAATCTGACCATAACATTCTCTTCCTCAAGAAATTCCAGTGGCTTTTTCTAAGATAAAATTTAAAAATCTTCTGTGTGGTTTTTAAAGCCCTTTACTGAGGTGGTCAGATGGTGTGGTGAATAAAGCACCAGCCCTGGAGTCAGGAGGACCTGAGTTCAAATCCAGCCTCAGACACTTAACACTTACTAGTCATGTGACCTTGGGCAAGTCATTTAACCCCAATTGCCCTGCCTTCCCCCCTCCAAAAAGAAAAAAAAAAAGCCTTTTACTGTCTGTGAATGTGTTGAGAACAGGGAATTTCTTTTGACTCTGTTTGTATCTCAAGCACTTATCAATAGTGCTTTATACATAGTAAGTGCTTTATAAAACATATTGACAAATTGACTTCAGTTGACCTTTCTAAGCTGATGGCTCACTGTACTTCCTTAGTTACTCTGCATTTTATCCATGTCTGGATCTGGCCTTTGTGTTGTTCCCTGAATATGACTTCCTTTTCTCAACCTGCTCTCTGTGCCTGAAAATCACTCCCTTCTCACTTTTCTCCTCCACCTCAAAAGAATATCTAGGTTCCTTTAAAGTTCAGCTCAGTGTCCACTTCCTACAAACACATTCTGACAGCTTTCCCTATCCCAGCTGACAATCTACTTCCTCTTTCACATTTTATTTAATTTTTATTTTTATTTAATTTTCTATGTATGTGTCATTTCTTCCCAATAGAAGGGAATATCCTTAAAAGCAGGAATAATTTTTTTTTTGTCTTAGTGTCTCCAGTGACTAGCCCATGACTGGCATGTAGTAGGTGCTTAATAAATGTTTGTTGAATGAATTAATGAAAACCTAGGATTGAGAAAAAGATGGGTAAGAGCCAGGGATAACTGATGGACATGGCTAGTCCATACACTTCACTGGTATCCTCTCAATATTGGGGAAAAGGGAAGAATGCCTCATTGTGGTAGCTGGATTTCCTGGGGTTAACTCATGGAAGGAGTTGGACAAGATTCCCACAGGATGGTCAGGCAAGTAAAGATTCTAAGTTCTATCTTTGGAGGGAACATCCTTGTAGATGAGCTCACAGGTCCAATTGGGTATTGGAGTATATCAAATATCAGAAAAATAACACTGAGACAATGTGGTGCCATAGCTGACACTGCCAATGATGCTACACACATGTATGACATGGGTGGAGAATGTGGCATTCCTCCTAAGGGAACATCGTGACTGGTATCATATATACCTGTTTTTGAAGATTCAGACTACAATAATTCACAAAATCCTAAAACAATTGTAACCCTAATTTAATCTTTCCTTAATGGTTTAGAAGGCAAATCAGGGTTCTGCAGGAACTATATATTGTTATTAATATTAGCTATCATTATACTGATTCTTTCTTATTATTAAATTTTATTTTTAATTTGTAGACTAAAACAAGCATTTTCATAACATAGTGCAATTTTTAAAACCAACTGCCAACAACAATTTGCCATTCCTTTCAAAAATACAACAAAATTATCACTTAAATTTCTTTTTTTCCTTCCCTCTCTTCCACCCTTCCCCCACCCTAGAGATGGTTACCATTTGAGATTCTCTCCATTTGAGTTCCATGGATCTGAGGCACCTTAAGAGAGAGCTGGAAAGGACTAGGAACCCGGCTGTGAAGCCCTAAAGCCCTGGAACATATGAGGGAAGAGTTATGCCAAAGCCAGATGGTGGTCAGCTAGCTCACCAGTATATAGCAGAACAAGTGTCTTCTGGGTCATTCTGGTACCCTTGAGGTAGGAGTGGTTGGAATATTACAGAGATGATCAAAATCAACCTCATAGTAAACCATTTTGTGTAGGACCCTTCCCAGTGTTTTTATACTGATGAATCCCTTTTTTCCCCTTTTTTTGGGGGTGAAAGGCAGGGCAGTTGAAGTTAAGTGACTTACCCAAGGTCACAAAGCTAGTAAGTGTTAAGTGTCTGAGATGGGATTTGAACTCAGCTCCTCCTGACTCTAGGGCTGATGCTCTATTCACTGAGCTGCCAAGCTGTCCCTGTACTGATGAAATCTTATAAATTGATGTAATCAAAAGAGCCCTGGCTCTGGAATCAAACTAGAACCCATAGGACCTGGGTTCTAGTGCTGGTTTTGCCACTTAGAAGCTATATAAAGTAGGGTGGAATATTTATCTGTCCTATGGTGGTAATAATAATATTTGCATTTGCTGCCTCACGGGATCATTGTGAGGAAAGCACTTTCAAAATGTGTAATTACTATATAAATGTCAGGTATCATTATACAACAGATGATATCATTCTGTGACCTATTATTAGGCAAAAGGAGTCAGTGCACAGGCTGCAGCAAATGCAATGATATTCGGCAGGTTGAGTGGTTACTGACATTAAGGAGAATTCACAAGAGCATACCTGGAGATAAGTATTTCCAGAGGCCTTGTTCAAATACCAACATCCTGAATTCTGTTTCAAATCCTGCAGCAGATGAACTCTGCAAGTGCTTTAAGATTCTGCCTCTGGAGGCAGCCTATAGGGGCAGCAAAACAGAGTAGACAGAGTACTACATTTAGAATTTAGAGACTTAGCTCAAATCTTGATTTAAGCAATTAGTAATTGTATGACTTAGCAGAAGACTCATTTTGGTGAGTACAAATCTGGCCTCAGTCACTTGTCAGCTGTATTGACCCTGGGTAAATCATTTAACCCTGTTTGCCTCAGTTTCATCATCTGTAAAATGAGCTAGAGAAGGAAAAGGCAAAACCACTCCAAACATCTGCCAAGAAAATCCCAAATAGGATCATGAAGAGTTGAATACGACTGAAAAATCCCTGAACAATTTTTAAAAATTGTGTGACTATAGATAAATCATTTCACCTTTTAGAGACTCAGTTTTCTTATCTATAATATGGGGGTAACAATACTTCTATAAAAAAGGCAGCAAAGCACAGTGGATAAAGAATGAATTTTGGAGTCAGGCAGTCCTGTGTTCTAGTCTTGCCCTTGACACTGTATGACCTTGGGTAAGCCACAACCTCCCTGAGTCTCATTTTCCTTATCTGTAAAGTGAAGGGTTAGATGAGATTGCCACTGATATCCTTTCCCATTTTATATCTGATCCTATAACCCTAAGACATATACTGGTTGTGTGACCCTAGGTAAACCACTTATGTTCTTAGTCCCCAGGCAACTCCTCTAAATTATAAATTGCCAAACAGGCTTTGCTTTCTTTATCATGGGTAGAGGGAATTTCTGTACTGTCGGTTCCTTGTGCCAATGAAATCACAGGTCTGACAAAAAAAATCAAGCTAAATACTTGTACTACTCACCTCATATGGCTGCTATATGATAAAATGCTTTACAGACATTACCTCAAAGATATATTTGCATATGTAAATAGATATGCATATATATAAATAAATATATATATATTAGTCATTATTATTATTGACCATAGCATGCCAATTTCTCTCCTTTTGCCTTAGCTACTATCCACACCAGAAAAATCAAGTGGACAAAGACAAGTTATTGTTCTGTCCTACGATATGCAAAGGGTTGGAAAACCCATAGAATTCATTCATTTGTACATAAATCTTATATAGCCCTTGCAAGCAGATAATGATGGGACAAAAACCAAAGAGCAGGAAAACAAATTTGATTGCCTATGGGAAATTGTGTAGTTCTTTCAATGAGGCAAACTTATTCCTATTCTGCTCAGTCTTCCTTTTCCCTAAACCCATTTTATCCCTAGACTATAAATTACACATCTAATTGTATTCCACTTTGCCCTCTGGAACTCATGCTCTACTCTTTCCAGACTCCCCAAAGTCCTTGGACTTTTCAGCAATCCTTCCACCTCCTAATTTTAACAGAATCTGGTTCTTCCTTTAGGAAAATATATTCCTTATAATTAAGGAAGTTATTCCTCCTAGACTCACATGGCCAGGAGGATTCCCCTTGTTTCCAATTTTGGCCCATTATCTTACCAACATCCTTCAATGGATGACCTTTCATCTTTGAGATCAGCACTATTTATATATATTCCCCTATCCTTATCCTTTTCATTGTCATCTTCTGCCTTTCCAGGTCACTCTCCTAACTTTCTCAGTGATTTTAGTTAACTCACTCATAGTCTTCCTCTCTTTAAAATTTCCTGCCATCATTATAGGGGGCAATATTCATATTAATGATCCTTGAACAACTAGAATTCTCAGTTCTATCTCTCTCATATCTTATTCAATCAGTTATCAAATTTAATTGATTCTATCCTTGCAACATCTCTTAAATCTATAATCTCTGTTTCCATTGCTGCCACCTTACTACGGATACTCATTTTCATCTGTTTATTAGTATTGCAATAACCTCCTAACAGGTATTCTTACCTGTACTTTCTTGTCCTCCTCCAATCTGCCCTTAACACCTCTGTCAGAATAATCTTTCTTATGTATTAAATTCTTTAGCCTTTTGACTAAAATAAAATGATTGCAGTTAGAATCCCTCTTTACAACCTGACTAATGAAGATATTTGTAGATCCTATATTCCAGTGCATGACTCCATGATGGAGGGTGGGGGGAGAGAGGGGGAGAGAATTTGAAACTCAAGGGACTGTGGAACTGAATGTTATAAACTAAAAGTAAATAAATCAATTCAATAAAAAAATAAAGATAATACCACTATTCCCTTTAAAAAATAAAAGAAAATAAAATTGTTCCTTTGACAAGCATAGCAAGGTTAAATTGACCTATAGGGAGTATCCTTTGGAGTGTGCTTTGAATTGGCCTTCCTGCTTCTGATCAACCATGTGGAAGATTTGGGGCCTGCTTCTGGCCATATGACTCAGGGAGAAAGGAATTACAGGCTAAGATGAGCTCTCCAATTAGTTTCAGAGCTAGAACAAATGATGACTTCAGGGATGCATAAAGGGTTATGACTGACCCTTCCAGCTCTCTCTTCCTTTGGGCTGCATACCATGACAGAACCATTTTTAGTTGCCTCCCAAGAGTTGCCTATCTTGAACATCTCCTCCCAACTCCAGCTTCCACACAACTATGAACACGTGGCATCTAAAGTACATACTGTGCCCAAACAAAGGCTATTTTTTTTTTTTTTGGTATTTGTTATTTCCTGATCTTAGATGAACTAGTACCTTCCAAGAGGGGCATTCCAAGGCTTACAGGCAACCTTGTGAGATTTGGAGGTCTAATCAAGTCAGAGTTGAACGGTGGACAGCAGGTTAAGGAGCACCCAGCCTCTATTCTTAGAAAGCATGACCACCAAGAAGATGAGACCAAGACAGGCCATTTTAATGTATCAGGAGTTGTTTGTACTGATGCTAAGCCCAAGTGAAATGTAAATCGCCTAATTAGCAGTCTTGCAAACTGTTTTATGTTTTGATGAGGCTTAAGTGTCAGCCTCCCAAAAGACTGTAATAGTGGTTATAATTCAAACTACTAAATCCTGTTTTAAGTTTGTTTTTGTCAAATGCACACTGATTTATTTTGTGTGTTGGAGTAAATTACCTGTCCCATACCTAATTCATATTATATGTTGAGTACATTTTCCCCCTTTTGAAGAGACCCCAGACATATTGTCACTGGGGTTCTGAGACAGGGGGTTAATGAGACAAAGAATGTGAGAACTGGGAGCCTAGCCCTTTTTTATTTGAGTCCATGCTCCCTAGGACTGAATTCCATCCAAACCACATTCCTGGGTTTATGAATGTGAGCAGGCATAGTCCCCAAGTCCCAGTGAGCCCAAAAGAGGCTCCTTAAGCTTAAACATGTTTACAGGACCCCAATTGAGACAATTGTGCCTTACAGAGAAGCTTTGGGATAGGCTTCTAGTGGGGTTAACAGAAGCGAGAGGGCAGAGCTGGAGCAGCTGGCCACAGGCAGAGGAAGCTGCCTTACTGGGTGTGGTACAGAGAAGTCAGCTTGGGCACATGCTTCTTCTATGACTGCTGCCCTAAGCAGAAAGTTCCTTTCAAGATCTATTTATGGAGGCTGATTGTGTATATCTGGTTCTCAACACCAACAATTTAATGAAGATCTAAATCAAGCCAATCACTTTTCTGCCTTTTGGCAAAGATCAAATGTAAAGCTGAATGCCAAGTATAAAGAACCATGGCCTGAATGCAGCCTCGTTCTTGAATACAGGATTATACAATTTAGTGGCTTCAGATCAAATGAGATATTTGTCAGGTAATTAGCACGTTGCCCAACACAGAGCAGGTACTATTTAAATGCTTATTCTCTTTCCTTAACTATGTTCATTGTGAGTTTTGCTTCTATTTCTCAAATTTTAGAAGAGGCATGGGGACTTTTACAAACATATACACAGGTATCTTTTTTCACCAGCTTGCTTTTCATAGTGTCAGGTGCCAAACTATATTTGACATTCTCAAGGAATGAGAAAGACAGTAATTGTGTCACTGACTGCTCAAACTTAATACCATCTGCCATACCAGTAATATTGTTACCACAAGTATTTGCTGAGAGGACTCTCCACATTAGAAGATTCCCTGTTTGCCTCAGTTTCCTCATCTGTAAAATGAGCTGGAGAAGGAAATGACAAACCACTCCAGTATCTTTGTCAAGAAAACTCCAAATGGGGGGTGGCTAAGTGCCATAGTGAATGGAGCACTGGGCCTGAAGTCAGGAGGACCTGAGTTCAAATATGGCCTCAGACACTTCACACAAAAACTAGCTGTGTGTTAGGCTAGGCCAATTGCCCTACCTTCTCCCCTCCAAAAAAGCAAAAAAACAAACAAACAAACAAAAAAAACCCCAAAAGAAAAAAACTACAAATGAGATCATGAAGAGTCAGACATGATTGAGCAATAACATTCAGCTACTTTTGCTGGTCTCTACAAATGTAAACTATTTAGGAAAAAATTCTTTACCTGATAGGAATTGCTGGGAAAACTGAACATCAATCTGACAGAAATTAGTTTTAGACAATCATCTTATGCCATATTCCTAATAAAATAAAAATGGGTACATGATATGAACATTAAAGATTTCACCATAAAAAAAATAAAGAGAAATTACAAAGATCAAATAGATCATTTTGATTACATGAAATTGAGTTTACTCAAACAAAATTAGCACATATAGGCTAAGAAGAATAGGGGGAAATCTTTATATCAAATATCTATAAGACTTTGATATTCAATATATATAAACAACTGTGAGAAGAGCAAAAGTCCAAAACCAACTCCCCAAGAGATAAACAAACAATAAAAACAAAAATTTCTCAGAAGAATTGTAAACTTAACAATGCTGTCTCTCTAATAATAAGAGAAATGCAAATCAAAACAGTCTGAGCTTTCACCTCATAACCAGGAAACTGGCAGAAATTACAAAAGATCATAATAGTTAATGATAAAGGACTTTAGAAAGATAGGTACTCTAATTCATTTTGGGTGGAGCCATGATTTGATCCAACCATCCTGAAAAGAAATTTGAAACTTTTCAAGTAAAGTGACTCAAATGTCCATACACTTTAACCAAGAGACTCTGCTTCTAGCCACATACCCCAAGGAGATCATTAACAAAAAGAAAGGTTCCATATACATCAAAATATTTATAGCAGCACTTTCTGTCATTGCAAAGAACTGGAAACAAAGTGTATGTCCTTTGATGAGGGAGCGAATAAATAACTGTGCTACATGAATGTAATGGAATATTAAAATGATGAAAATTTTAAAAAACAGACTTACATCAACTATTGCTGAGTAAAATAAAATAAAAAATTATGAGAAAAACATATGTGACTGCAACAATGTAAATGGAAAGAACAAAAAGCAAAAAATAATTAAAACAGAAAGTTTTAGAAGCATAAATAACAAGTTCCCCCCTGCTCCTCCAAAAAAAAAAAGAAGAAGAAAGAAAGAAAGAAAGAAACCTTCTCTCAGGCCCTGGCAGAGCTGGGGGGAGGGAGTACACAAATATAGAACAAGGAACATGTCAGATATTTTTCTAGATGTTAAATGGTTTTGCTGAATTTTTCTCTTTTTTTATCTTAAAAAAAGGCTTATAATATTATAAGGAATGGCTCTCTTGAAGGAGAAAGGGGAAATGCAGAGGAGAATTTAGATTTAAAAGCAAAAGACTTCAATAAGCTGTATTATTTTAAAATGTGATCCATAGTCAAACATATATGCTACTTACCTTAATGTTGCAAAGGCTGAAGACTTGGAAAATAAAAGTAATCATTTGCCTCTTTTTTTTTTCTGACCAGGTAGCAAGCATTGCCATTGGGACTGATGACATTGGAAGTTTCTAGGACAACTGAACAGACTTTGAGTGAGAGTAAAAGTGAGAAGTCACAAAAGCTGAGGGGCATTTTGAACTTGGCCTAAAAAATACTGGGAGAAACAGAAGCACAGAAAATCTGTCTTGCCAAACCACATGGAAGCTGAGGTACTATCTAGCTGGGTGTGCCCTGACACTGGACTTGTTTCTGCCACTAAATATCTAAATCAGGGGTGGGGAACCTTCGACCTCAAGGCCACATGTGACCCTCTAGGTCTTCAAGTGAGGCCCCTGTCAAAGTTTTTAGTCTTATGATTTGCTATTTTTGCCAAATTAATTGTTATATATACCTTATATGAATGATCTTTCTGATGATATATAGTTATTCAAGTAGTTATTAAAAGTACCCCCCAAAATCACCTTTTCGATGAGCTTTGATACAAAATTAGGGCTTCCACTAAAGCAGGGGTAGGAAACCTCCGGCCTGGAGGTCACATGTCACCCTCTAAGTCCTCAAGTGAGGCCTTTATTCTATCAAAGGTCTGCACTTAAGGACCTAGAGGGCCACATATGGCCTCAAGGCCATAGATTCCCCACCCTTGACCTAGGTCCAAATTTCCCTATCTGTAAAATTGAGGGGATGGTTAGGAGGGGAGTCCTAATCTTTTCCAACTTTTTTTTTTTTGCCTTTTGGAGGGCAATTGGGGTTAAGTAACCTGCCCAAGGTTACACGGTTAGGTTTTTGTTTGTGTGCGTTAAGTGTCTGAGGCCGGATCCAAACTCAGGTCCTTCTGACTCCAGGGCCGACGCTCTACTCACTGCGCCACCTAGCCGCCCCTTTTCCAACTCTTAAATTCTGTGATTCTATTATTTTACTAATTTATAAGTGAAACAGTTTTATAAGCAATAAAGTGAAATTTATTTATAAGTGAAAGTTTTATAAGTAATGAGTTAAATGAAAGTACACTAACATGAGAAAGAATGCTATTAATCTTATAGAATTTTAGTTTTCTAAGCATGTCTCTTTCTTTTTCTTTTTGGAGGGCAATTGAGGTTAAGTGACTTGCCCAAGGTCACATGGCTAGTTTTGTGTGTGTGTGTGTTAAGTGTCTGAGGCCAGATCCGAACCCAGGTCCTCCTGACTCCACGGCCAGTGCTCTATTCACTATGCCACCTAGCTGCCACAGCATGTCTCTTTCTTAGATGATATGTATTCCAAGAAGAATGTGAATCTCAGAATCTTGAGTTAGGACCTCAGAGGCCATCAATTCAAAATCTACCTGAGCATTTTTATCTTCTCTATAAAAGCCCTTACAAGTGGATTTCCAGTTTGTTCTTGAAGATCTCCAATCATGGGGAACTCATGAGACAATCCATTTTATTTGTGGATAGTTCTAATTAATTAGTTAATTAATTAGACTAGGCGCTAGGGGTATGGAGGCAAAGTTAAAATATTTAAGTTAAAATATTGCCTACCTTCACCTCAGGGGTAACAACATGTTCATGAATAATTATACAAAATAATTTTAGAAGAGCAAGCTGTTGTTGTTGTTGTCTGTGCTTTATTTTTGAAGAGGATCATGGCATCAGGGAGGTAATGCCATGATATACAAGTGAATTGGATTTAAGTGAGGGAGGGCTGTGCAAAGTCACCAGCCTCACTCTCTCCTCCAGAGCCATCTGGGTTCAGTGGCCATATACAGATCAGGACAAATGGAGATGGCCCAGGATGCAGTGGGGGACCTTGACCTTTTCAAGCTTAAGGTCTTTAACAGGTCTCAATCTGACTGAGGCAGTACCCACTCAGTAATTAAGTGTAGCAGAAACCACACTGTCATACCCAGGATGGCTGCTAGCACAGGTTCTTAGATCTGCTTTGCTAGGAAAGATAGCTGTTTAAGGGGTCATCAATCTTTTTTAATTACATTCTCTAGTTCAGGGGAAAAGTCAGCATCCTGAACTACAGAGAAAATAAAAAGAGAGAAAATACAAGCAGAGAAATAAAGACCAATGGACAGGACTCTGACTGCCTGAATCAACTATATACCTTACATACATTCCTGGATGGAGAGAACTTTTATATCTGAGCAGTCAGGGGAGCTCTAAACAAAGGGCCACTCAGAATTTTGACCAGGGAATCACAAGATCCTTCTCATAAGTGAGCCCCTCAAGCAAAATACCAACTCAGAGTATATATCCACTTCTCAGAACCAACATGCATCAACAACCCTCCTCTGTGCCTAATTAGAAATTAGAAAAAAGTGTGAAAGCCTTCCTATAAGCAAGCCTCCCCTAAGCAAGTTCCCCTTAATGGGCTCCATGTGAGGCCTATTAATGGGTGGAGAAGATCTTAAATTCCATTAACATTACATTAAGATTGGATAAAAAATGAGGCAAAGAATATGGCCTCTTTAAAAAAAATTGATTTGGAGGAGGAAGATCCTCAGGGTTTCTGGCCAAAACAGAAACAATTGGTATTTACATTCATTCTGAGCCAATTAGGGCCCAAACATAACCCAGTAGGACTTAGAGACAAGAGTGATTTGGGGTTAAGGATGGTCTTTAAGAGAAAAAAACAAAACAAAAACTTTCAGAGATTGAAATTTACATTCCCTTTGGGTAGAACACAGGCAGGTAAGGGTTGATATACTATGGGGAGAGAGAAGAAAGAGCTCACCTGCAAGTTTGGTCCCTAGCTGGCAACTCCTTCTCTACTCTCAGAGGCTGTTGTTTGTCCTTCATTCTAGAAGAGGACATTGACATCAGGGAGGTGATGCCATAACATGGAAGGGAAAGCATTAACAACTTGGGTGATCAGGAAGACCCTTTTTAGTAAGATTTTTTTTAAAAAATTGAGGTGAAATCTGTCTCTCTGTGCCTTCCACAGATTACTTCTAATTCTGCTTCCCTGAGTCAGGCAGAACAAGACTAATCCATTTTCCACATGACAATCCTTCAAATAGCTAAAGCTATAATTTCCCCTGCATTTTCTTTTTTTAGGCTAAAAAAAAAAACCCAACAAAACTTGGTTTCTTCATCTGATTCATCTCTAGGGTATGATTTTTATTTCTATCACAATCCTGAATATCTTGCTTTGGACATAGACTATTAGAATAGTTTTCATATTCTAACCTCCACATTCTAAAAACATTTGTTCATTCAAAATGGTCACTAAGTAAAATTTGTTAATTATGCACTATCTTTATTGCTTTGTGCATGCTTAAAAGTGCCAGATGATGAAAAGTTGTTGAGTGTGGCTAGCATTTACAAAAACTTGAGTGCATTGAATTATTTTGCATACAAGAACACAAAGTCATTATCATTACTACTAAATAGTAATTGTCTTTAGACAAGACAGATGAAACACAGAAAACTTAAGGGCTAATCCTGCCATAGTCAGTAAGCCTGGTTACTCTGAAGTATTAAAAGCTCTCTAAGTCCTGGTTCATATTTAACTTACTGAGTTAGCACGCAGCCTCTTACCACCATTACATGCATTATAAGAACATCTTAGCTCCACGTATGACTGAAGGCATGTCTCTACAATCCCCAAATAATCTGCACATTCAGGGAGAAAACTGGTCAATTCAATTGTTAGTGGAGACAGAAAGTGAGAAATTCTTTACCCAGGAGACAGGTTCTGGATATCTAGAGACAGATTCTAGGTCAAGCTATAGAAGTTTTTATCTCTTTGATCCTTAGTATCTACATCTACAAAATGAGAGATTCTACCTAGAAAAGCTAAAAAATAATTTTTCCAAAAAGAAAATGTCATGATTCTTGAAAAGATGCTTGATTGGCTGACTGAATGTTTTACTTTTTAACCAATTGTAATAGTGTGCGTAAATCAGTCTAACTTTGCTCTTCATCTTTCAGTATCATTTTTTCAATGTCTATTATTTAGAGAGGGTTATGCTGTACGTACTGAAATGGCCAGATGCTTTTCTTTTTTCAAAAATATTTGATCTGTCAGTGTCTGGAATGTGTGTGTGTCTGTGTGTCTGTGTCTGTGTGTCTGTGTGTCTGTGTGTGATGGAGGGAGGAAATAGAAGATATTGGATTGTTATGTTTAAGATAAAAACCAAATTTGTTTTTTCTTGAGAAAGTTCTAAGAAAATATATATACACATGTAAACTCTTTTAGGAAGCTTACATCCATCTTACTCCAGTGAAAACCCCAAAAGTCAAGTATTACAAGGTTGATCAGCTCTTATAGGCTAAGAACTATGTCTAAGTCATTCTTTATGTGAGTATAGAGACACAATCTTTTTTTAATGATGATGGTGAAATATTTGCTTCTTGTCAAATATTTGCTTCCTATTCCTTTTGCAATAGTCTAATAGTCACTATAGTAAAATAGTATCAACCTTGGAATTCACTACCAAATTTTCTTATTTACCTGGACATTTACTATGTAATAATATAATTTATAATAATAAATATTATTGTTAATGATTTATGCTATTCAATATATTGTTGTCATAATTTTAAATATTATGGTATTTATAATAATGGTATAATATATAATAATGATAGAGCTTTCCCCATAGTAGGTCTGTGAGATTGATCACTTGGTGAGGAAATGTGGTCTTGGCCTGTTCTAAGTATATCCAGACCCTACTGTGTATTTCAGTGTTCTTACATGTGTAATTAAGAAGTATCCAATTAATTCATAATTTATCTAAGCACATTATTGGAAACTTAAAAATGAGAAAATATTTATGGGAGGCAATGTTAATCAAAATTATATTTGCAGTTATATATGGCCCACATAGCTCTTACTTGTTTATCTTGATATTTTTAAAATATAACAACAGGGGATTAACCCTGGTTTTCTGAAGGTTATCTGACCCAGCACCTCATTTTACAGATGGAGAAGCTGAGGATCAGAAAAGTAACATGGGCACAGTGGTAATAAGTAACAGAGCTTAGTAACAGAACCTAGAGCTTCTGACTCCAAATACATTGCTCCTCAGATATTTCTTTGGAAAAACTTGCAAACCACCTACACTTGTTCCATATCATAAATGAGTATTTCACTGCATCACACTGCAAAGTGCTCAAACATCTGCCCCTATGTTCTTTAGGCAGTGTGGAATTCAGAAACTGGCTAGATTCCCCAAGAAAGAAGTTATGACTGACTTACATGATCTTCCATAAAGGCTGAAGAAGAGTATCAAGGAACCTTACTCTGCTATTACATTAAGTTTACTGAAGGCACTCTTCCCTGTCCTGAAGTCTACAAAGTAAGAGTATTGGCCAAATGTCCAGGAGAGAGTGGAATACTCCTAGGGGACGAGGAGGGATGAGGCCATGTGGTGTGGTAGAATCAGGAATTCTCCAGCTTCAAATCCTTACAGGCATGTGAACTTGCGCATTTTCTATAGCCTTTGTGGATCTCAGTTTCCTCATCTATCAGATGAAGAACTAGACTCTGTGATCTTATAATCCTGGAGGAACCCACAGCCAGGGAAAAGGTCTAAGAAAAACCCAAATACAAGTGTTATTTAATGGATATCACCTAGCTATACTTCTTTCCTCTGTCTCTTTCATCACCTACCCATGACTCATCATCATTCCATTTGGGGCCAGATAAATTTGTTTTAGTTATACCTCCTGCCTCCAAAGGTCAATCTCTCTTCACAATGTTATTCTCTCTCCTCCTTACCATCTTTAAACCCACATTCAAAACTAGTCAAATTTGATAGGACCAAGCAGAGATTGTCTTCTCTAGGCACAGTCATTGACAACTCTATAGCCATGATAAAAAGGCTTAAAAGGGCTTTAGTAGAGGGGAAATATGGTCAAAACTGTACTTTAGGAAAATCACTTTTGCAGCTGAATAGAGGATGGGAAGAGGGGAGAGACTTGTATCAGGTAGATAAACCAGAAAGCTTTTGCAATAGTCCAGGCATGAAATGATGAGGGACTGAACAAGGGGAGTAGAAATGATGGAGGAGAGGAGAGGACATATGTGAGAGATGTTACAAAGGTAAAATCGACAGGCTTTGGTAATAGGTTGCATATGGGCTCAGTGGTATGAGAAAAGAGTGAAAGCTTAAGGACACCTAGTTTATGAGCCTGAATGACTAGAAGGATGGTAATAGTAACAGAGAAAGTAATACAGACCCTCAACAATACTGGGGAAATTAGCTGGCAGGGAGGAAAGATAATGAGTTCAGTTTTAAACGAGTTGAGTTTATGTTTTCTATGGGATATTCAATTCAAAATGTTCAATAGAGAGTCAGAGATATGAGTCTCAAGAAGTCTCAAAGAGTTAGGAAGAAGTTGGGGCTTCACAGGCAGATCTGAGAATCATCATCATAGAGATAATAATTAAATCCATGGGAGCTGATGAGATCACCAATGAAATAGAATAGAGAGAGAAGAGGGCACAAGACAGAGCCCTGTGGGACAACCATGGTTAACAGACATGACCTGAATGAAGATGTAGCAAATGAGTCTGAGAACAAGGGATCACATAGATAGGAAGAAAACTGGGAGAGAGTAGTGTCACAAAAATCTAGAGAAAAGAGAACATCAAGGGGAATAGGGTGGTCAATAGGTTCAAAGGCTTGCAGAATGATCAAGAAGACTTTAGCAATTAAGTGATTTGGACAGAGTAGTTTAGTTGAATGATGAGATCAAAAGCAAGACTGTAGAGGGTTAAGAAGAGTGTGAGAGGAAAGAAGGTGGAGGTGTAGACAGCCTTCTCAAGGAGTTTAGCTATACAGGATGATAATTTAGCAGGGTTGGATGGACAACTAAGGGTTTTGTGAGGATGAGGAAGACATGGTCATGTTTTTCAAGCAATAGGGAAGCAACCAGTGGACAGAGAGAGATTTAAGGGAAATGACAGAGTCGGAATGTTAAAGAGGGTAATTTGTTGTTGGAGAAGATAGTATGAGATGGGATCACTTATGTACGGAGAAGCGTTGGCCTTGGCAACAAGGACTACCTCTTCATGTAAAACATAGTGGCAGAAGGTATCTATGTGATCTGAGATAAGGAGAAGAGAAGAAAAGGAGGCTCTTAGTAAATAACCTCAACTTGTTCAGTAAAATATGGGGGGGAAGGAAGAGTCCTGGGAAATTTAGGGAGAGATAAAGTTTGAAAGGGTTGCTGTGGTGAGTGGGATAGTGAGGGAGGAATTAATTAGGGAGGAATAAAAGGCTGGCCTTGAAGCAGTAAGGGCCCAATTGAGATTATGTGACTTAATCAGCAAAATTTCATTAGTTTCTCCACATTTTTTCAGCAGCATGTGTGTAAGAACAAAGGCAGTGGATAGTGGGAGGCATTCAAGACTAAGGTTTGGTAAGGCAAGGTTTTCAATATGATGGGGGCAATGGACTCAAATGAACAGTGTAGAGGTAGAACTTAAAATATTACAAAAATAAATATTGAAAGCTAAAAAAATAATAGCAACAAGAGATAATTTTATTAAAAAAATCCATGATTAAGAACATCAAAAGAGGCACAAAATGGAGGACATATATTCACCAAAAGTGCACATCTTAGTTCCTAAAATATTAAGCATTTCAAAATTTAAAAACTACATAGTTTTCCAGTTGCTTCTTTTTTTTTCATCAGCACATAGGCAAATCTTTACAGGTTCCATATTATGTTTCTTCTTCTTAGATGCATTCTACCCATTTATTTGTTTGCATAATGAATTATGGAAATGAATTTAAAGCACAGCATTTTGGGGAATTAGATTCTCATCCAATATCATCATACAAAAGAATTCTTACCATCACATAGGAAGATGACAATTTGAGTTAGAATGAACTCTAATTGTTCAATATGTTCCTCAGCAGGATTTTTCTATCCAGTGTTCTAAACAAGTGGTCATCTTGTGTCCACATGAAGACATCCATTGAGCTCTATTTGTTAAAAAGCTTTTCTTCAAATTGAGCCAAAATCTGCCATGCTAAGAAATAATTATAGTTGAAAGAAATCTTTATATTGTTAAAGTAAAAAATATTTTAAGTGGACAATATAGGATGAAATCAAATTTTTTTGTCACGTTCAACCTTCATTAAAAAGGAAGTCTTTTCTACAACAATTTGTTACAAGGATTATGTTTTTCTTTTTTTCAATCTAGGAAAAGGATTGTGAGGATGGGGAAAAGGTAAGCTAATGATGGTGTTGTCAGAAAAAGTGGGAAAAGAAATAAGAGATTATTGAAGCTTAATAAAAAATGTATAGAAGAAAGTTAAGGGACATTCAAAAAATTGGCAGGTAGGGCAATTTTGAAAATAACATTTTGAATTTAGTATGTATGTATTTTTATTTTTTTTTCATTAAACAAATGCTTTATTAACTTCTGGTTTACATCATTCATTTCCACCAGATTTTGAGTTACAATTTTCCCCCCATTTTCCCTACGCACCACCCCAAAACACCCACTAAATATCCCCTCATCCAATCTGCTCTCTCCCATATCTTCTCCCATACCCCCTTTGACTTTGCCATTAGGGCAAGGTGAATCTCTGAGCCCCAATGCCTGGACATCTTATGAAACATTTAATTTTAAAACTTTGATTTTCAGATCCATTCCCTTCCTCACTTGTCACCCACTCCCTCTGAGAAGATAAGCAATTCAGTATGTGTTGTACATGTATAGCTATGCAAAACATTACCATAGTAGATATATTGTAAAAGACTGCTTATAATTCCCTCCCACCCATCCCACCCCCCACCTGGTCCATTCCCTACTTTGATCCTGTCCTTCCTCTAAAGTGGGTACTTCCAACCTGCCCTCCCCCTAGAATACCCTCCCCTCCATCATCCCCCCTCTCATCCCCCTTTCCCCTTAGTATGTATGTGATTCTCTCCTTGAGCCAACTTCAATGAGAATATGGTTTTGCCTTTTTGCCTTCCTGTTCTTCCTCTCCCCTGCAACTACTTCCCCTTTCCTCTTCTACATGAGATAGTTTACCCTACCCTGTCTCTCCCCGTCTCCTCTTGCCACTTTCCTCTCTCACCTCTTAACTTCACCCCTTAAGTATCATCCATTCCCAACAAATTCAACGTGTGCCCTCTATCCATGTATAACTGTAAACATATATACACATATGCATATATGTATTCACATGACCATATACCCTTCTTCAATTATTTTCATAATGAGAAAGGTTTCATCAGACACAGTTATTGTTTTTCCATGTAGGAATGTAAATAGTTCAACTTTGATAAGTTCCTTTTGATTTCTTTTCCTTGATTACCTTCTCAAGCATCTCTTGCTTCTTGTGTCTGAATATCAAATTTTCTATTCAACTCTGGTTTTTTCCTCAAGAATGCTTGAAAGTCCTCTATTCCACTGAATGACCATATTTTCCCTGAAACAAAATACTCAGTTTTGCTGGGTAGGTGACCCTTGGGTTCATTCCCAGTTCTTTTGCCCTCTGGAATATCATATTCCATGCCCTTCGATCCCTCAGTGTAGAAGCTGCCAGGTCCTGTGCTATTCTGATTGTGTTTCCACAATATTGAAATTGTTTCTTCCTGGCTGCTTGTAATATTCTCTCCTTGATCTGGGAGTTCTGGAACCTGGCTATAATATTCCTAGGACTTTTCTTTTTGGGATCCTTTTCAGGAGGCAATAGGTGGATTCTTTCAACCTCTATTTCCCGCTCTGGGTCTAAAACATCAGGGCAATTTTCCTTGAGAATTTCTTGAAGGATGATTTCTAGGTTCTTTCTTTGATCATGGCTTTCAGGTAGTCCAATAATTTTTAAATTATCTCTCCTGGATCTATTTTCCAGGTCAGTGGTTTTTCCCATGACATATTTCACATTGCCTTCTATTCTTTCATTTGTTTGGATCTGTTTAACAGCATCTTGATTTCTCATAAAGTCACTAGCTTCCATTTGCTCCAGTCTAACTCTGATGGAATGAATCTCCTCAGTGAGCTTTTGAGATTCTTTTTCCATCTGGCAAATTCATCTTTTTAAGGCATTCTTCTCCTCATTGCCTTTCTGAGCCTCTTTTGCCATTTGAGTTAGTCTATTTTTTAAGGTGTTATTTTCCTCAGTCAGGCTGTTGACTGTCATTTCATACTTATCTTGCATCTTTCTCATTTCTCTTTCCAATTTTCCCCCACTTCTCTTATCTGCTTCTTTTTTTTTTCTGCTGATTTTTTAGGATTTATTTTGCAGCCTACAACTTTACTCAAGCTATTAATTGTTTCAGTTAGTATCTTTGCTGATTCCCTGGGCTTTTCCAACTATTTCATTAGCAAACAAGGATAGCTTTATCTCCTCTTTACTTATCTTTATTCCTTTAATTCCTTTCTCTTTTCTTATTGCTATTGCTAGTATCCCTAGAACTATATCAAATAACAGTGGACAGATTGGTCATTTTTGCTTTACTCCCATATTTACTGGAAAAGATTCTAGTATATCCTCCTTGCCTATGATGCTTGCTTTTGGTTTCATATAGATATTTTTTATGATATTAAAAAGGTCCCTCTATGCCTATACTCTGTAGGGCATTTTTGTTTTTTTGGGTTTTTTTTTGCATAAAAGAACGTTGTATTTTGTGAAAGGTTTTTTCTGCATCTGTTGAAATGATCATGTAGTTTTGGATGTTCTGGTTTTTTTTTTAAACAAATGCTTTATTAACTTCTGTTTTACATCATTCATTTCCACCAGATTTTGTGTTACAATCATTTTCCCCCAGTTATTCCCCTACCCAACCTCCCAGAATAGCAGTCCCACAAGATATTGCTTCCTCCAATCTGCTCTCTCCCATACCTTCTCCCATACCCCCTTCGACTTTTCCATTAGAGGAAGGTGAATCTTTGTGTCCCAATGCCTGCACATCTTATCTCCCAATTATAAGCAAAAGAGTATTAATAATAGTATTTATATATATTTGAAACATTTAATGTTAAGACCTCGAATTTCAGATCCATTTCCTTCCTCCCTTGTCACCATTCCCTCTGGGGAGATAAGTAATTCAGTATATGTTGTACATGTCTAACTATGCAAAACATTATCATAGTAGATATATTGTACAGGGCTGCTTATAATTCCCTCCCACTCATCCCACCCCCCACCTGGTCCATTCCCTACATGATCCTGTCCCTCTTCTATAGTGGGTACTTCCAACCTCCCCTCCCCCCAAGGATGCCCTCCCATCAATCATCCCTCCTCTCATCCCCCTTCCCCCTATTCTGCTGCAGGTTGAGATATCCCATTTAGTATGTATGTCATTATCTCCCTGAACCAAATTCAATGAGAATGTGGATTTGCCTTTTTTTCCTTTCCTATTCTCCCCCTCCCTTGCAACCACTTCCCCTTGCTTCTTCTACATGAGATAGTTTACCCTACCCTGTCTTTCCCCATCTCCTCTTGCCACTTTCCTCTCTCACCTCATAATTTCATCCCTTGAGTATTCTCCCTTCCCAACAAATTCAACCTATGCCCTCTATCCATATACACACACATTCACATATGTATTCATATGACCACACACCCTTCTTCCATTATTTTCATAGTGAGAAAGATATCATCACTCACGGTTATTGTTTTTCCATATAGGAATGTAAATAGTTCAACTTTGATAAGTTCCTTTTGATTTCTTTTCCCTGATTACCTTCTCAGACATCTCTTGCTTCTTCTGTCTGGATGTCAAATTTTCTATTCAATTCTGTTTTTTTCCTCAAGAATGCTTGAAAGTCCTCTATTCCACTGAATGACCATATTTTCCCCTGAAACAAAATACTCAGTTTTGCTGGGTAGGTGACCCTTGGGTTCATTCCCAGTTCTTTTGCCCTCTGGAATATCATATTCCATGCCCTTCAATCCCTCAGTGTAGAAGCTGCCAGGTCCTGGGCTATTCTGATTGTGTTTCCACAATATTGAAATTGTTTCTTCCTGGCTGCTTGTAGTATTTTCTCCTTGATCTGGGGATTCTGGAACCTGGCTATAATATTCCTGGGAGTTTTCTTTTTGGGATCTTTTTCAGGAGGTGATCGGTAGATTCTTTCAACCTCTATTTCACCCTCTGGATCTAGAACATCAGGGCAATTTTCCTTGAAAATTTCTTCAAGGGTGATTTCTAGGTTCTTTCTTTGATCATGGCTTTCAGGTAGTCCAATAATTTTTAAATTGTCTCTCCTGGATCTATTTTCCAAGTCAGTGGTTTTTCCCATGAGATATTTCACATTGCCTTCTATTCTTTCATTTGTTTGGATCTGCTTAACAGCATCTTGATTTCTCATAAAGTCACTAGCTTCCATTTGCTCCAGTCTAACTCTGAAGGAATGAATCTCCTCAGTGAACTTTTGAGATTCTTTTTCCATCTGGCAAATTCGACTTTTTAAGGCATTCTTCTGCTTGTTGCCCTTTTGGGTCTCCTTTGCCATTTGAGTTAGTCTATTTTTTAAGGTGTTGTTTTCCTCAGTCAGGCTTTTGACCCTCATTTCATACTTTTCCTGCATCCTTCTCATTTCTCTTTCCAATTTTTCCTCCACTTCTCTTATTTGATTTTTAAAGTCCTTCTTAAGGTCCTCTATGGCCTGCAACCCACTCATGTTTTCCCCTGGGGCTTTTGGAGCAGGACTTCTGACCTCACAGTCCTTTTCCCGCTCTATGCCCCCAAAATAGGAGTCTAGGGTTGCATTTTTCTGTTTCCTTTGCCTTGGCATGTTGCCACTTGATTACCTGACTTTTGGGCTTGTTGCCACACTATGGCTTTAAGGCCAGATAGAGGAATTTTCATTCCGAACGTGTGGGGGGCAACTTCTGTTTCTGGCAAGCTGTAAACCCACCCATGACTTCAACCCTAGATCACAATCCAGACCCAGGGAGGTTAAAGCAAGAGCGATTACCCTCCAAGACTGATTGCTGGATCTCCCTACAATTAATTGTAGGCCAAGAGCTGGAGCTGCCTCTGAAAACTACAAAATGGCGTGTCTCCTCAGCGGCTTCTAGCCCCCAGGGGAGGGAGCCAATGCATTCCCCCAAAAACAGGTCCCAAAGTCCATAGGACACTAACCTCTTACTTTGTCCTAGGCATGTCTATGTTGATAATTCTGGAGTTGCCATGGCTGCTGGTGTTCTGGGGTTCCTCCAGCCGGCTGCTGGCCCTGCCGCCCTGGGGCTAAAACCTCGGCTCATGCGGACCGCTCCGCTCGCCTCCGCTTCCTGCGCTCTGTGCGTTGCACTCTGCAGGCTCCCAGACCGCTGCGCTGGTCCTTCCTGCAGGGCTGCTGGGCTGTCCTCAGTGGGAGGTTAGCTTCTCTGTGTAGTTCTGTGGGTGCTGGGGCTCCAGAAGTTGTTCAGAGTCCCCTTTTACATAATTTGGGGGGAATCTGGGGCCTCTTATCTGCTTCTTAAAGTCCTCTATGGCCTGCAGCCAGCTTGTATTTTAATTTGGGGCTTTTGGTGCAGGAGTTCTGACCTCACAGTCCTCCTCCATGCTTTGAGCCTCTTTGCCCCTAAAATAGGAATCCAATATTGAATTTTTCTGTTTATTTTGTTTCTTTTGCCTAGGCATGTTGCCACTTAATTACTTGATTTGGGGGCTTGTTGCCACAGTAGGACTCTGCCACCAGACAGTAGAGCTTCAGTCCCAAACATGGGGTCTTCACAACTTCCACAGGTTGGGTGGCCTCTGTAAAGCCTCCACCCGCTCTGGCAAATTGGATAACCACCCCAAACCTCTCCCCCCACCCCAGACCACAATCCAGATCCAGGCAGTTTAAAGCATGAGTGATTAACCCCCAGACTGATTGGTGGATCTCCCTACAGTTCACAGACCAGGAGCTAGAGCCACCAGTGAAGCTGCAAAATGGCTTCTGTGCCGCATTTCTTCAGCAGCTTTTTGCCCCCAGGTGAGGAAGCCAATGTGTTCCCCAAATACTGGTCCCAAAGTCCATAGGGCACTAACCTCTCACTTTATCCTAGGCATATCTGTGCTGATAATTCTGGAATCTCCACAGCTGCTGGTGTTCTGGGGTTCCTCCAGCCAGCTGCTGGCCCGGCTACCCTAGGGCTAAAACCACTGCTCACACAGGCCTGGGCTCGGCTCCCAGAGCACTGTGCTCTCAGTTCCCAGTGCGCTGTGCTGCCTGCTCTCAGAGCACTGCGCTCACTGATCCCTGCAGGGCTGCTGGGCTGTCCTCAGCAGGAGGTTAGCTTCTCTGTATAGTTCTGTGGGTGCTGGGGCTCCAGAAGTTGTTCAGAGTCCCCTTTTGCATTGTTTGGAAGTTGTGTGGGGCAGAGCATCTTGGAAGTGCTGTTTCTACTCTGCCATCTTGGCTCTGCCCCCATGTATGTATTTTTAAAAGCAAACTATACAAAGAGATTTATAGTTTCACATATAATCTTCTTCTGGTCTACTTTATATATTGAAACATTCTTTTTTGCAGTGTTCATTAAATTTAGAATAAAAAAATAAACCCATTAATGCAGTGCACATAAAATTTCATGGTTGGCCAGATCCCTGCTTCTAGAGATTCTCATATCTCTTTGCTTTAGATAAGGACCTAGGAGAGGTCAATGATCTGACAATGGATTCACTAAAGTAAATCTGCCCTGCCCCCTGAGGACCACCAACTTCTGTCTGTACATGTAGGCTAGAGGAACTCCATGATAGGATCCCATTCTCCAAAATACATGGACAGAATACCCTGCCCTGACTCGGCACATGAAATTCAGCCAAGGGAAGGTTGAGTAACTCACCCTGAGATAACCAATCCACTGGATCACCTCAGTGAGCTAAAGTGACTGGATCCATGAACATTATGACCACTAATGAAGGGGAACCACATTCACTAGACTCTTTTGATAGACAAACACCTGACTACTAGTTCCACTTCCATAGTACTTATGTTGAAAGTTTGCATCAATGGGGTGGACTGCCAGTCCTGCTGCCTCAAATGTGAAATCTAGAACCACAAAGGAAGACAGAGATGTAAGATGGACCTGGATAACATCAGTACTTAAGGTACTGATATAGAGAAGATAAGTTCTGTACGCATGCCAAATACTTTCTGAGGTACTTCCTGGCTTTAAAAGTCTGTGCTTCTATGTGTAGATATATACAAGGTATTCTAAACATCTATAATCACAAAATTTAAAACCTGGGGGAAAAAGGTTTGTTTTTTTTTTTAATCTGTGTGTCTTTGTAAAGAACACTGATGTATATTAAGAAACAATACATCCATTGGGACTTATTGTTATAAAACTGAAGTATCTAATAAAAAAAGAATAATTAGCCAGGTGGGTCCAATTTTTACAATTTTGTATAAAATACTAAGATATAAAAAGCCTAGTGCTTATAACCACAGAAGGTCTCACATGTTTTCCTTCTTGGGCTAGAAGAGAAAATATATTCTCTTAGATTTTATCCAGAAAAAATGTGCAGATAATGACCTCAAGGGACATACTCTAAATATGTATTTTTAAAAACTTTATTCTAACAGAGAATAGGTGTGGAATTTCTTATGTCTAATTTTAGATGTAGGGTACCTGAGCTCATGCATCTCTCTCTTAATCTAATGAATTTTTTACTTGAGAACTATATTTAAAATGTTGTTGCATTTTAGTTGAATGTTGGGTAAACATAATGACCAAGATTTCTCCCAAAGATATATGAGAAGGCCCCACCCCATCCCTTTATTTGCAGAGATGGGGTAAGGTCCATTGCTTGTAATTTTGGGCTTTTTATGTGTTGATTAGTTCTTCTGAACTGGGTTTTTCTTTCTTTTATCTTTTCATTTTTAGTAAAAGAGAAGGGAAAGAGAAGGATACATTTGGATACATAATCTGCATAAAAACAAAAGATATCAGTTTTTGAAAAAAGAGTTGATACAGAGGAATCAGTGCTGGAAGGAGTAAAAATAATCTCATTTAGTATGCAAATTTTACAAGTGGGGAAACTGAGGTCCAAAGAAATTAAATAATGCTTGCTGGGTCAGAAACTAGCTATTGTTGAAACTAGAACTGGATCTTTTAATTCCAAGGTTAGTGTATTTTCTATATCATTTGGCCCCTCAGTACCTAAATTTATTTGAATAAAACTTTAATACAGTTAGAAGTTGTTTTAATTTTGACATTAACTTTATTAATTTTGAATTTAAAATTTAGGGCTTAGTGTGGAGACTACATCTCTATATTGCCTTTACTTAGTGGTACTGTTGCTTTTGTTATTGTTGTTGTTTTGTCCTTCCTTTTCAAAGAGGACCAATGACATCGGGAAGGTGATATCTTGACTTTCAAATTAATTGAATTTAAGTGAGAGAGGACTGTGCAAAATCACCAGCCTCCTCCAGAGCCATCTGGGTCCAATGGCAAGATATAGATCAGGATGATTGAAGATGGTCCCAGATTCAATGGGAGACTTTGGTCTTTTTAAGCTAAGGTATTTCCCTGGTCTCAGTTTGTCTGAGGCAATGCCCATTCAATGATTAAGGCTAGGTAAGAAATGAAGCAAAAACCAGTTCCAATTACAGCACAGTGGAAGAGAAGGTACCGACCTGCATTGGTGGAGAGTTTCCTCGCCAAGGAGTCCTCATTGCCAATAAAATCACAAGCCTAGTCTCTACCCCTACCCTCAGGTCCTCAAAGTGCCAGAAGCACACAGTAGGCACTTAACAGAGGTGATTTGATTAATTCATCAGCCTTGATGAATTTTTATTTATAATACTATTAGGGACCTCTCTGCTGCAAAGGGCTGCTTTGTCCTACTCAAGATAACAGACTGTTGTGCTTTGTTAATTCTGTGCTTACTTTTTAATTTTCTCACTATTTATTAGCTGTGTAATAAGTCACTTGACTTAAGTCACTTAACCCTGTTTACCTCAGTTTCCTTATCAGTAAAATGAGCTTGAGAAGAAAATGGCAAACCACTTCTCTTATCTTTGCCAGGAAAACCCAAAATGGGGTCGTGAAGAGTCAGATGAAAAATGACTGAACAACAAATTTCCCATTGTAGGCTGTTGTGAGAAATGATCATTTCTCATATTAATAACTAATTATTGAATCAGAACCAAGGTTTTTCCCTTTTCTACTTCCTCATCCATAAACCAACCAGTGTGGGAAATCTGTCTCAAAAGAAATACCCAGGTTAAGCTCTAAGCAGACAGTAAAAGAAATTCTAAGTTTGGGCTAACGAGTGCATTCCCACTTATGGTATTTGCCCTGATAGGTCTGAGGAAATGTGGATCCTCCCTTTTGTCAGACATGTGATATGGAAGTTGAGAAGTCTCTCTGACCATGATTTTGGTGATCCAAGCCACACATGGTGGTACTGTAAGTAGCCAGATAAATGCCATGTTTTTAATTGGTGTGTAATAAGTAATACTTAATGATAATTTATAGTGCTATGAGGGTTGCCCCCCAAATGCAGCATGGGGTATCATCATAAAGCCCGAAAAAGATGTAGAATATATTTCTCTACCCTCTTTTCTCTCTTTACTCTTTTCCAAAGGAGACTTTAATTCCTGCTAGGAGGGGAAATAGAAGGTTGTGGCCAGAGGTTTGGCCATTCCGCTCTCCACAGAGAGGGAGTACCAGGCTATGATTATATCTATCTGTTCCCTTAAATACTATTATTCTAGAGGGTATATGGGTTGTTTTTTTTTCAGATTCAGCTTAACTTCTGTTTGTTGTTCCTTTAATGGAGGAAGCAGGACCCCAAGCTTTATAACCAAGGCTTGACTCCTTTCCACCAAATACTGGTTCCACAGTGAATATATATGTGGCAAATAATAACAAACTTATTTATCCAATTTCATAGCAGAATCGAAATCAGAGAAAGTATGTGTAAGAGAATATATACTGGAGAATACAGAGCAAAAAAGCTTTCTCACTGGGAACAAGGTTATTCAGCTCAACCAAGAGAGAGAATCCTAGATCTCACCCAAGAGGAAGTTTTCTGAAAACTCTTGTTTAGTTAGCTGGGGAGAGGGACATGATAGAAACTACCACCTCCTCTGATATTGGCCTTTTTCCAGTCTTTTCCTTCAGCAACATGAAGTGGGGTTGGCATCTTCCATCTTCTCTCTTGAAGTTGGAAACCAGAAGTGCCTGAAGCAATTGCACAGCACAAAAGACTCTCAAGCAACTCAAACTTGAAGAAGACTGGAGACACTGAATAGATGGAGCTTTCCCATTCCTGCCAAGTCTACACTGCCTTTTACAGAAGCATGAAACATTGTTCTCTACCAGTAATGATGATGTCCCCTACTAATGGACTTTGGGACTGGGCTTACAACAGGAATAAATATTGGTCTTATCCCTGAGTTTTCAGTTTAGCACTTTTTATTTCAAAAACAGCGCAATCTGGTAACTTTCTTGACAAAAAAATTAGTCATTTCTGGGTTTTAATTTAGAAGACAAAAGAGAGAGAAAAAGAAATTGTACAGGGAATTAGTAATACAATCTTTGAACTGTAGATATTTAAATTAACTATCAATGCTAACATTTACTCTAAATTCAACAAATGGATACAATCTGTCTTTGACATGAAATATGCAATCTGTTGAGTTTTTTTTTCCCAATCAAGAAGATAAGACAAAAACTGATTGTTTTTGATTTGTAGGTTGGCATTATTTTCTACAAAGAAAGCTTTATGCTGTGGGATAAGAATAATGCAGTTAATCAACACTCTTATAACAACCACAGAATTTATGTACCCATGGTCCCTCAAAGGAAACATTCAAGTGATCTATTAAATGTCCTTTTCCTTGTCTTTTGCCTTTGCTATAAAATATAAACTTCCTGTTCCCAGGTAACAGAATTCTTATAGTAAGCAATTGCTCCTCTAAACTACCTAGCATTAATTTTGTTTCATTCTATATTTACTAATAAATTCCTATGTTGTCTTCTCCGTTTGTAAGCTTCTTGAAAGCAGTTTCCTGATGTTTCATTTGTGTCTTTGTGTCTCCTAGCACAATACTTGGCACATGGTAGGTGCTTAATAAATGTTTGAAGATTGATTGATATAAATTAAAGAGCACTTACTTTCTTTATATTCTAGACATTAGATTTTTCTCTTCATATATAATAGCATAGCAAGGTTAAGACTCCATAAATAACCAAAATTAAAAAGGAATGTTATTTACCATTTCTCTGGAAAAGAATATAACCTGAATATATCAGAAGACATATGAAGTATAGACTCAACAGAATTTTTAAAGATGGAGGTCAGTTAGTCCAAGCTCTACCCTTAGAATGAATTGCCTCTACAACTTCACCAACAAGTAGCTATCCAACTTCTGTTTAAAGAACTCAATGGGGAACTCATTATCGTGAAGCAACCCATTCCTATCTTCAGCTTATCTTTCATGACTATATGTCAATAGTAGAGAGAAATTGCGCTTTCCCAAGGTCATGAAAGAACTAGTCAGTATTACTGTGAGCCTCTGTCAGTGAGTTTTGAAAGATCATAGAGCATGAGATAGGTATCACAAGATTGAAAAAGAGCAAATGGCTCATTTTAAAAAAAGGTAAGAGAACAGAGTTAACAGAGTATAGGATATTGAAGTTAACTTTAATTCTTGACAAAATTCTAAAAGTTGTTGAAAATGGTGGTGAACTTCTAGAAAAGGAAGTAGTAATCACAAGAACCATCATGGCTTCACCAAAAACAGCTCATGACTAACCTTATTTCATTTTTCGTGTTAGCATTACTAAACTTATAAATTGGGGAAATGCTATATAAAGTTACCTGGATTTTAAAATGAAGCATTTGACAGTCCTTTAGTCAAATATATACATATGATATGTGTGTGTGTAATGTGTGTTGTGTATATATGTATATATATATACACACACACATGTCATGTGTATATATCCAATATATACACATACATATATGTATGCACATTATGTATATATACATACATATTAATTAAGAGTATTTGGAGCTGGTTGAATAGCTGAACTCAAAGAGTAGTCAATAAAATTTGATGGCAACTTGAAAAGAAAGTCCTTGGACAGCTCCCAGGATCTATGCTTGGCTCAGTGCTGTTTAACATTTCTATCCATGACTTGGATAAAGACATAGCTGGGATGCTTATCAAATCTGCAGATGAAACATAGCTAAGGGGCATAGCTAATGCACTGGGTGGCAGAATCATGTTCTGATTTAAAAGATTTAAACAGGAGATGGGATGATTTATGAAGTGATGCAGCATGAAGAAAGTAAAGCCAAACAAACAATTTGTACACAACTATAATGACTAAAGAAATAAAAATAATAGCAACATGGAAAGGCAACAAAACATTGGTTAAATACAATAGTTAATGTTAATATCATATTATCAAAACTGAAGGAAACATCCTCCTTTTTTCATCCACCCATCCACTCATCAGTTAAGCCATTCAATAAAGTGACTACTATATAGCACTCTGCTAGGCACTGGGGAATCAAAGCAGAAATGGAATAATTCCTGCTTCCAAGGAATTTACATTTTATTTAGGAATGGGGGGGGTGTGTGTGTAGAACATTTAATGTGCTACATTAAAATAAATTTAAATTTTATGTAAGATAAATAGAAAACAATTTCAAATGACAGACACTAAAACCTGGGACAGGGGTGGTAAATCAGGAAAGGTGGTACTTGAGCTCAGTTTTGAAGGAAGTTAAATGTAATATTCAATGAGACAGGGGTGAGGAAAGAAGTCATCCTAGATAAGTATACATGGAGATCGGATATAGAAAAAAAGGAACAGTAAGCAGGCCAGTATGGCTGGAATAGACAACATGAGGAAGAATTACATGAAATCAGTTTGATAAGATTGTCTAGAACCAGACATTTAAGGGCTCTAAATGCCAAACAGAGGAGTTTGTATTTTATTCTGCAGGGAATAGGAAGCCACTGAAACTTCTTATACAGTGAAATGATGTGGTCAGATCTGTACTTTAGGAAAACTGATCTGTCAGTTGTATGGAGGATAGACTAGAGAGAGAAACTATTAAAGGCAGGGAACCTAATTAGGAGACTTCCTATAACCTAGGCAAGAAGTAATAAGAGTCTGAATGAGGACACTTAGCATGTGATTGGTAAGACAGAAATGATAAGATTTGGTAACTGATTGGATAAAGGGAATTAAAGAAAATGAAGAGCTGAGGATAGCTCTAGAGTTACAAATATGAGTAATAAAAGAATGGAGACATCCTCAAGCAGAAGTGAAGAATTGAGAAAGAAAGAAAGGTTTTAGGGAAAGATAACAAGCTCTGTTTGGACATATGAAGTTTGTGATGACTGTAGAACATCCAGTTGGAGATGTCTAATAGGCAAATGTTGATGCAAGACTGGAGTTCAAAAGAGGTATTAGAATTGGATATGCAAATCTGGAAGTCACCTGCACAGTAATGATAACTGAAATGACTGAATACATGAAAGATAATGAGATTACCCAAAAAAGAAGGTATAGAGAAAGAATATAAGTCCCAGAACAGAACCATGGGGAATAATTAACCAATAATTAAGAAGTGGGATGTGGAGGATGATCTAGTATAGAAAACTAGGAGTAATCAGAGAAGAAGGAGAACCAAAGAGCAGTGTCACACACACAAAAAAATCAGATAGAAGCCAGTAGTTAGGAGAAGGATTGGGTACAAGACAGAAGCTGGCCTTTGGGGCAACTGAATCAGCAGCAGCAGCAGCTTCCAGAGCTCTAAGCCCACAGACAGAAGGAAATATTGTGTCCCTTTGCTGGCACTGGATGCAGGACTTTTTTGCATTGCCCACAGGCAGCTCTGGATTGCAGTCCTGGATTCCAATCTCAGGGCAAGGAGGAGGACTAGCAGAGCAAAGCAGGGAGCAGGGATGGGTCACAGTTCCATGGCAGAAAGCAGTACTTGGGGTCACTCACAGACCAGGCACAGGCACGGAAAATAATAAACACACTTTTCCTTAGATCATACTGCCTTGGTAGAACAAAAAACTTACAGCCCCACAGAATTAGCTCTGAACATAGCAAAACCAAAACTACCCTGAAGCTTAGGACAGTACCCCCTCCACCCTGGAAGCAGTGTCCAACTTTAACATAAAGTTAAAAGTCAAGAAATATATTGGGAAAATGAGCAAACAACAAGAATAACTGACCACAGAAAGTTACTATGGTAACAGAGAAAATCAAAACACAAACTCAAAAGACAACAACAAAGTCAAAACTGCTACATCCAAAACCTCAAAGAAAAAATATGAATTCATCTCAGGCCCAAAAATAATTCCTGTAAGAATTCAAAAGAGGATTTTTAAAATTAAATGAGAAAGGGGCGGCTAGGTGGCGCAGTGAGTAAGAGCGCCGGCCTTAGAGTTGGGATGACTCGAGATCGAATCCGGCCTCAGAAAATGAGCACCCACACACAAATAATGACAGGCCATGTAACCTTGAGCAAGTTACTTAACCCCAATTGCTTAAAAAAAAATTAAATGAGAGAAGTAGAGGGGAAAATGTGAAAAGAAATGATGCTGATGACAAGAAAATCCTAAAAAAAGAATGAAGTTGGTAATGGAGGTACAAAAAAGTACTGAAGAAAATAACACCTTTAAAAACAAAATAAGCCAAATGGTAAAAAAAAGATACAAAAACTCACTGAAGAGAACTTAAAAAGCAGAATTGCCAGACAGAAAAAGATTCACTGAAGAAAAGAATTCCTCAATAAGTAAAATTGGACAAATGGAAAAATACAAAAATTCACTGAAGTTTAAAATTAAAAATTAGAACTGAGCAAGTGGAAACTAATGATTCCATGAGACATCAAGACAAAATAAAATGAAATTAAAATAATAAAAAATAGGAAAAAATGTGAAATATTTCTTTGGGAAAACAACTGATCTGGAAAATAGATCAAGGAGAGATAATTTAATCAATATTATTAATTAATCAATAATAATTTAGTCAAGTTTATAAGAATATAAGCCATTCTCCAACTGATGAATGGTCAAAGGATATGAATAGTTTTCAGACAACATAATCAAAGTTATCTATAGTCATATAAAAGTGGTCTAAATGACTATTGATTAGAGAAATGCAGATTAAAACAACTCTAATGCAACATCTTATACCTATCAGATTGACTAATATGACAGAAAAGGAAAATGACTAGTTAAACAACAAAAAAAGTAGAATTGGAGTTATTTGTTGTTTTGTTTTGATTTCAGGAGTCATATTTTAGGAACAAAACTAATAACCTGGAGGGAGACCAGAATGGTACAGGAACTTGAGAGAGTGCTATATGAGGGTAAGTTGGAGAACTTGGAATGTTTACCCTAAAGCTGGGGTTGTCAGTGGGGGACAATAGGGAGAGAAGGAAAGAATATAAATATCTTCACATATTTGAAGAGAGATTACCCTTTTTCATCTTGGTCCAGAGGGATGTACTAGGAGTAATCATCGGAGTTGGCTGAGGTACATATTTAGGTTCAACATCAGGAAAACTTCCTAACAATAAGAGCTATCCCAAAACAGAATGCTATGCTTTGAAAGATAATAGATTCCTCTTCAATAGAGGTCTTTAAGCAGAAGCTGGATGACCACATGAGTATTTTGTAGAGGATTCTTATACATGTAAAGGTTTGAATGGCTGGTTTCTGAAGGTCCTTTCCAAATCTGTGAGTCTGTGAATCTCTCACTAAGAGTACTGACTACCACTTAGCATATGGCAGTGCAAATAAAAAGACTTATGTAAAATCCATGAAATAGAAGAGAGCAATCTTTCAAATTTCCTTTTTTTTAGAAAGAAAATAACCAGATTGTTTGGGAAAGAAAGACTTCTCTCTCAGACAAACCTAAGTTTTTCCATGACAGTTCACCATAGATATTAAGGGCTATTTTCTTAAGGAGGTTCAAAAGCCTATCTATTCTCCCTGGAAGGGGGCTGACATTTGGCAAAACAAAACAAAACAAAATGAAAACACACACACACACAATCGCTTCTTGCAGAAAGCAGAAATAAAGAATAGTACTTAAAAGTACACAAATATGTAGGTTTCTATCTAAAACCTAAAGGACAGCAAAATTTTTAGCCCTACATTGGTCATCCATTGGATATACCCAATTTATATAATTTTTAGAGAAATGAACAATTCAACTAATCAACCACTTGCTTCATCAATTAAACATCAAATTGTCAATTTCCTTTTTTAAAACTGAATTTCAATGTTTTAATGTCAAACAAATTATAACATTAATGTGTGGTGATAATGTGGGCTGGTAAGGTGGAAAGAAAACTGAAAAAGTCTGTCAGGGGACCTAGGATGAAATCCTAGCTCTGCCACTTACTAGCTACATAATACAAAGCTGAACATTTCTGAGCTTCAATCAATCAACAACTACTATGTTCCAGGTACTGTGCTAAATCTAAGTGCTAAGTTCCACATCTGCAAAATAGAAGTGATAACACCCTCTACGTCTACCCCAACAGGATTAAAGCTAAATCAAATGAGAAAATATAGATGTAAATTGTAAAACTCTATAAATCTGAGTTATTCTCATTGTGATTGCTTTATCCAAAATGAAGGGGGTATCAGTATTGCTGGACTTTGCCCTTGTCAGACTACATCTGAAATATTTTGTTCAGTCCTAGAAGCCCACATTTTAGAAATAACATTGACAAGACAAGTTATGTCCAGAGGATGATGTCTAAGAAAGTGAGATGACTAGAAAACATGCCAATTAGGAGTCAGTTGAATGAAGGGGAGATATTTAGCCTACAAAAGAGAAGACAATGTGAATATATTTATTGCTTTATGGTGTTTGAAGGGATGTTATTTGGAAGAGGCATTAGACTTGTTCTGCTAGCAATGGAAATTATTACTTTACAAAATGAGTTAAAGTTTAGAAAGGTTGATTTTGGCATGACATAAAGAGAAACAGCAATTACAGTGTTTTAAAAGTAAACAACTTGGAAGGTATTGGGTTCCCCTCACTGAAGGTTTTCAAATGTAAGGGGAGTAATCGAGGAGAACTCACTGTGTCCTCTTCAACCCAATATGTTCTTACTGGGGCACTTCCCATGGAGCCTTAGCATGTCCGGTTGTAAATCTATTCAGGAGTACTCCCCATGCAGCTGAGAAGATATCCTGGCTCCTTCTGATAGCCACATGATTAGGACACTTCAAATAACACATATAATTTTGCCTCTAGATGAAAGCATGAACAAAGATTTTTGGTTGGTCCTTATGTCTAATGACAAGGGAGACATGCTGAAGAAGAGTGGCCAAAGAACAGGAATACAGGTCTACTTGGTGGATTTTAAAGAACAGACAACTTCTGCTATTGCTGTTTCTTTCTATCAAGCATGTCAGGACACTTCAAACTTTCACTCAAATTTCCAGCAAACTTTCACAGCAAATTTCCAGCAAAGGATACACCCAATATATGCTATTCAAGTAGCTATGACAGCACGTAGTGCTGGCCTAGACTAGCCTGAGACTGGACTCAAAGTTCTGGCTGCCTCTTCTGTTTTGTTACTCTTCCAGAGCACATGTGGCCAATGATCCTGAGATGGATGATTCATCTTTGGTAGTCATCTCATGAACTCAAGAGATTTTTTGCTGGGTAATGATTATACAGAAGGAGATCATCTTTGAAATAATTTGAAATAATTTCTCAGAGGAGATGAGCATTACCAAAAGGAGCACACCAGTCATACCTTAACTTTTTAGAAGATATAGACCTTGAATTAATTGTTTAGGTAATACAGATCTGTGGCAAAACTTATAATGCTTATATAATAGTCCTATGAAGTATTTTATATTTCTATGATGCACACTCACTAGTCCTTTATGAATGGTAAAGATTTTAGACTTGGAGTCTTCTGTTGTAGAGAAATAAAGTTGTCCCACACATGATCAAAGTACTTTCCCAGTACTTTCCCTTTCAATCCTTTTTAGTGAGACCTTAGCCATGAGCTAAACTTAAGGTTTATGATATATTTTCCAGAGCTATGAAATGTGGATATAATGATCCAGACCAGAAGTTCCCATTTAGTGGTTCATAAATTCCTTGAGAGTTTGTGACAATGGTCTGAGGGATTTGTGCTAAAAAATTATTTAATGATGACTTAAATGATAAATAATTAACCAATTGTGTTACAAACATACTTTTCTGCTGTGACAACAAGCACATTCATGTTTGATGCATTATAGACTTATTTCTGCAGAGATTCAAAATGGTTACAATCATACACACAATGAGTTTGGTGTTCTTTTGGCAATTACATAAAACTCTGATCACATTTGATTCACTGTAACATGTTCTTGCAGTTTTTCAAACTGTTCTCAAATTGTTTCCAAATTACCACAAGGGTTAAACATAGATGCCCAATGGATGGTAAAATGCTCATTTGAATTCTGTACTCTGTACAGAATAGTAGATTCCTCATTCCCCTGTTACTGCATCAGCAGTGTAATCACATGATCAAGATGTTAGAATGTAATGCAAATGCCAGGTATTAAAAAAACATGATTGTTGGGCATGTGAGTTACAAATCATCTGTAGACCTTCACAGACCCTCACAAAGGTTCTGCAGAAAAAAAACCACATGTGTGTGTATTGCCTCTCATTGTAGTACTGAGACTGTTTTCCAATTTTAACTGATCCTCCACTTATGTTGCTATTCTTATATCAGGCAGATTTTCAAATAAACAACACAGGTCAATCATTCAATAGTTTTTGTTACAGTATAGTTGGTGTATGAGTGCTAAAAGAAAATAAAGTCACATCTGAAGAAATTATTTGGATACAAAGATTTAGTTAAATGTCATTTTAAAAAATGAAGCAATGTTGCAAATGAACTTTGTATCATAACTAGCTATTCGTTTTGTTGTTTTATCAGGTGGCTAAAAATAAAATATGAATTTCCATCTCCCAGAAAGAGCTTATAAAATTCTCCTACTATTTTCCACCATGTATTTGTGTGAGTAAGCATGTTCACTTTATTCTTGTTTTAAATCAAAATGCAGAAATAAACTCTACCTAGAACCAAATTTAAAACTGTCAGATGTAGAGTCAACTGCAAACTTTTGTTTAAATAATAAAATCAACATAAAAATGAAGTTTACATGTGATTATTATATTATGCTAAACACCTTCCAAGTTGCAATATTTCATTAAAACATTATTTATTGTTAAAAATTACAAAATAAAGAAACTGAATATTATATGAGGTCATGATTACTTTTTAAAATTATTGAAGGATATCCCACAAAATATTCACAATAATTTTATAATTATTTTGGAATTTTAAATGTAGAGTTTTTGTCATAAGTAGGATAAAATTTTATATTTTATAATTATAAAATGAATTTTAATTTGGAGTTTTTTGGACAAAAATCATGATTATAGTTATTGTAACCGCTTTATGAATAAATTTAAAAGAATATTATGAGTAGCATATTCTTTTACCCTAGGGATTCAAAACTTGTTTTTAATGAAAAGGCTTTTCAGAACAAAAAATGTTGGGAAACAATGATCCGAAGAGTATAAGAAAAGCTTGATTCCTTCTCTTTGTGGCCAAGCCCCTCAAGGACTTCACCTGATCTTCATAAGTCTAGAACTGGGGATATTTTGTGGTAAGAAGGCACAGAACCCTGGGCTTTAGAACTTTACATAAGCAAAGGCTGAATGACTAGTGTAACATAGAGGATTCTAGTTCAGGGATTCTGAGGTTTCTTCTAACTCTGAGGTTCTATGGTTTTTTAACCCAATTAGTAAATCATATTCTTTTTTTTTTTTTTTTTAAGCAATTGGAGTTAAGTAACTTGCTCAAGGTTACGCGGCCAGTCATTATTTATGTGTGGGTGCTCATTTTCTGAGGCCGGATTTGATCTCGGGTCATCCCAACTCCGAGGCCGGTGCTCTTACTCACTGCGCCACCTAGCTGCCCCAGTAAGTCATATTCTTTTGGGATTTTGAGCATTGAGTTGGTTGATTTATATAGATTTGGCTGCATTTTTGCACAGGGTCCCCCAAAGTATACACTTAGAAGACAAGTTAGATAAACTATATCACTGGCCATGAAACAGTTAGATAGCTATTATTTAGTTATTTAGCTATTACAAGGATAGGGTCTATAACCTCAGCCCCATTAGCACGATCTACTGACCAGCTATAGTTCCATTGACTAGGAATATAATCTTCTTCGGCAGAGTTGAATAGATTTGAGACTTTTCTTTCACATTCTAGGATAGTTATTGTGTAGATTTACAGAAATGAATGGCAGAATGAAACACTGATGGAAAGATGTTAGAAGACTTTTGTAGAACTTTCAAATCTCTCTGTCTCTCTGTCTCTCTCTCTGTCTCTGTCTCTGTCTCTCTCTCTCTCCCCTCTCCCCCCACTTTGGTTTTTCACCTAAACATTTCTTTTTATATTTTTTAAGACATCGAAGAATATTTTTCCAGCTCTCGTTTCATACTGTAACTCCAATTTTTGTGACTACATATTGATGAAAATAATTATTATAAATAATGCATTAATTTGTTATTAATTCAACAAAGAGAAAAATTCATGTTGAGCTGCAGGGAGAAGACTGGCAGCCGGGTGGCATCTGTTATACTGCCTGAACTAGATAAAAATTGTGGACTTTGGGGAATCAACCATTTTCCTTTTGGGGGACAAGATAGGAGGGGATATGTGCTCCTATTAGAGTTGACTAAATAGCAGCGTCAACTGGTATATAGTACTGTTGGGGGCTATGAAGCTAGTCACTACCTTATGTGACTCATTAGGCCAACTGTGGAGGCAGAGAATGTTTTTCATTTGTTCTTCCTTAGTTCAAGGATAAGCAAGGAAGGAAAGAGTGGCAACAATCTGAGCCCTGGATTTCCATAAGTTTTTTTTTTTAATTGCTTAAATTTTTTTCTAGTACTTTCATCATAGAGAATATATCTATCCTAACTACACAAGAAAAAGTCTACTTGGATTATTTATTTTTAATTTATTGATACATTTTATTTTGATTTAACAGATATTCAACCCAAATCACATCCTTTAAGTGTGTCCTTTAAGTCTGACAGTGTTACTGGCACAGATCATTGCAACCACCCAGATTTGTTACTACTGTTTTGCCTCTCCATGTTGATAATTTTCATTGTGGTTATTGTGTATGATGCTCTTTGGTTCTGCTTTCTTTACTCTGTTCCACTGTGTATAAGTCTTCCTATATTTCCCAGAATTCTTTTAAGTTATCATCTATTATTTCAATAACAACATTCCATCCCATTCTCATACCATAATCTGTTGAGCAATTACTGGACACATATTTTTCCCAGCTTTTATTGTCATAAATAATGCTCCTATGAATATTTCTACACATTATGAGACTTTCCTTGCTTGATATATTGTACTAGAATGATTTTAAGAAAGATATCCATTACCATGTAGAGCACACAAAGGAGGAAATTTGGCTAGATAGGTATTGCCTAATTAGGCATTGTTATTTGTATCTATGTAGAGTGTTAAGAGAGAATTAGAAAGAGATAAAGACCTCTGAAAGTTATATGGATGGAAATTAGACCACCAGCCCCTCTCCTAATGAATTCTAACTTGGTATATATAGCAGATATTCACAAGACATTAACATAAAGCCTGTACAGAATCATCTGATAATGTCTTATAGAAGGTAGTTCAGTTTTCTGAAGTTTAACCCTTTAAGTGCTGGGATGATTATTTTAACATGTGGATAAAAATCTTTCCAATTTAAAAAAAAAACCAAAGGTGGCATGCTCTAATGTAGAGATGTAGAAAACAACCAACTTGTTGTCCAAAGATATGAGTTCAGTTACTTTAACCTTCACTAGCTTCAGGTTTCCTCACCTGAAAACAATATTATCACAGGGATATTGTACATTAGGCATTTTTAAACTTCAAATTGATAGTAAAAAAAATGCTCTATTATTAAGACATATACTTTTCTGGCTTCTGAAACTGTGTATTTTAACCTTCTTCTTCTTGGTTCAGTCATTATAAACATTAGTTATTTTGATATACTATAGTTATACTTAGGGGCTGCTAGGAGACTAAGTATATAAAGTGTCGGGCCTGGAATTAGAAAGACCCATTTTCATGAGTTCAAATCTGGTCTCAGATACTTACTAAAGCTGTGTAACCCTGGGTAAGTCATTTAACTCTTTGCCTTAGCTCCTTATCTGTAAAATAAGCTGGAGAAGGAAACTGCTGACCACTCCAGTATCTCTGCCAAGAAAACTCCACATGGGGTTACAGAGTCAGACAGGACTGAAGTGACAGAAAGAAGAAGAAGGAGGAGGAGGAGGAGGAGGAGGAAAAGTCATAGCTGCAATCAGAATGTCACAAAATCATAAAACTGGAGGGGAACTTAGGGACCATTTAGTCTCACTCCAATCCTTTATTTTATAGATGAGAAAATTGAGGAATATTACTTGAAATCTATGAGATCACAGCTGTAGTCGCAGTGCCGTGGTCACACCCAAAGTCAAGTGCTCTTGAGTCAGAGAGTTGAAGGCAGAGGGGTAAAAGGACTGAACCCTACTGACATTGAAATTTTGTTATTCTGAAAATTACTTTAGTATGAATTTGAGCTTTATTACAGAATTCTTTCTCAAAAAGGTGAAGATTATGTTGCACCTGCATAGCATTCTAGGCAATGTGACATAACATCTTGTCTTTAAATTTTACTAGTAAATTACAGGCTGAAGCAACTTTCTCTCAAGAGATTTTCTCACTTTTCAGAAAAATCATTTTTATAAGGCTTATAGGCTTTGACAAATCACCACCATTTAAGTTACTATCTGTGTTTCCACCATCACTAACATAATTGACCATGAGCAGTCAGTTAACGTGCATTTACTAAGCATGCACTTACTATATGCTAGGCACTATACTAAGGGCTAGGGACACAAGGAAAAGTAAAAGACAGTCCCTGCCCTCAAGAATCATACTGTCTGATGGAGGAGATAACTTGCAAATACTGAAGAATTCGTGATGTCTTGGGAGAGGCATTCCTACCATGGAGGGGTCCAACAACTGTCAGTCAAAGACAGAAGTACAAATTGAAAACAAAGAAATTTATTAGTGTACTAAGGAAGGCTACTATTTTTTTCTTTTCTTTTTTGTAGGGGGGAAGGCAGGGAAATTGGGGTTAAGTGACTTGCCCAAAGTCACAAGGCTAGTTTTGTGTTGTGTCTGTGGTCAAATTTGAACTCAGGTCCTCCTTGACTTCAGGGTCAGTGCTCTATTCAAGGAAGGCTACTCTTGCTGAATAATAGGGTACATATTTGGATTTTATGACTTTCCAAGCTTGCTTAGAGTACGCAGCCAAACAGTAGCATCTGTGTCAACTTAGGATCATAAAGGAAAAGTATTTCATGGGAAATGGAGGGGTAGAGAAAATGGGAATTAGCCACAGGAGAAAAGGAGTGTATCTGAAATGCAAGTGGCAGAATTTATTATCAGAGTAAGAAAACATCCCCTATTCAAGGGCAAAAGACAAGGGCAATGCACCAAATACTTTTAAAATTGAGAAAGAAGTCCTTTTAGACAAAATTATATGGTCTCTTCTCTAAGGACAGCAAGGCATTGTTACAATAGTGGTTGATATGATTCAATTCACTGTGTCCTTGCTTAGATTTTGAAGATTTTCTAATATCAGGCCAACAGGTGGTTTGGGGATTAGTGCATCAAGATTTTGCAAAATAATTGCGGTTCCTATTATTTTTTTCTTTTGCAAAAATTTCTATGTACAATGAAATATATACAGGGTAAATTGGAGATAATCAACAGAGGGATGACATTAACATTAGGAGAACCAGGAAAGGCTTCCCAGAGAAGGTAGAATTTCAGATGAGACTTGAAGGAAACCAGGGAAGTTAGGGAGGAAGGAGAGAAGGAGGAGAGGGAGAGAAATCCAGGCATGAGGGACAGCAGGTGAAAATGCCAGAGTTGGGAGATGGACGTTGCTAGTCAAGGAATAGCAAGGAGCTCAGTGTCACTGTATTGCAGTATGTATGCATGTACGCAGTAAGAAAAATGGAAAGGTAAGAAGGGGATATGTTATGGAGAGCTTTAGAAGTCAAACAGAGGTTCTTCTATCATGTTTACAACGATTATTAAGAAGACATTAGGGGGAGGCTAGGTGGTGCAGTGAGTAGAGCGTCGGCCCTGGAGTCAGAAGGACCTGAGTTCGATTCGGCCTCAGACACTTAACGCACACAAACAAAAACCTAGCCGTGTGACCTTGGGCAAGTTACTTAACCCCAATTGCCCTCCAAAAAGAAAAAAAAAGACATTAAAGCAGGGTATCCATCATTTCAAGAATTTGTGATAAGATATTGGGCAGGGCCTTTATCTTAATTTACCTTAATTTTTCATCATTACCAGAAAATGACATTTTTTAAAGAAATGATATCAGTCTAGTTTTCTTTGAACACTCTTTGTTCAAATCTTGACAAAATTATAGGCAAAAGCAACATAAAATTATAAATTTAATCCTATAGAAAGACTGAGTGTCTTATATACTACCTAAATGACTGAAAGACATATTTCATATTTGGGATAATAATCCTAGTTTATTATTTGAACCAATGAGATAGCATTAGGTGGAGGGCTAAGATAGCAAAAATACTTCCAGACCTTAACCTTGCTCCCAAGGATGAGCTCAATAATTGACTTTCAACAGAGAAGCTTTGCTATCTTCAAGATAAGGCAATCATTTAAAAATAATCATTCACTGAAACTACAAAAAGATGAGAATAACAGTAAAAAAAAAGTTTTTGTTTATCAAGGCATTAGCTAACAATCTGAAAGCAAAAAGATAAGTGATACATTTGAAAGCTTTAGAATGAAATTTTCCAATCATAAGGGATTTATTTTATGAGTCACCAAAGTATTAATCCATTTAAAAAACTAACCTATTATATTAAAGCACAGTGGAACTTGGTTCACTAGAATTTATCAAGATAAAAGTAGTAGTTAGGCATTACCAAGATAAAATCTTTTTAATAAGCATTGTAAAACCATTCAGAAGATAGATTATGGTCAGGAATGACTAGAAAAGGTTTTTAGTCTCATGATTTGCTATTTTCATCAAATTTATTGTTATATGCCATATATTCATGATCTTTTTGATAATATATACAGTTAGTTAAGTATTGATTAAAAATACAAAAATAATTGCCTTTTTAGTGAGGTTTGATATAAAACTGGGGCTTCCATAAAACAGGAGAGGTGGGAACCTGTGGCCTCCAAGCCACATGTTGCCCTGTCTGTCATCAAGTGCAGTCCTTTGACTGAATTCAAACTTCACAGAACAAACCCCCTTAATAAAAGGATTTGTTCTGTAAAAACTTGAACTCAGTCAAAAAGTCACACCCAAGGACCTAGAAAGCCACATGTGGTTCCCCACCCCTGCACTAAAATCATATGATCATAGAATCAATGATTTAGGGCTAGAAGGGTCCTCAGAAGTCATTTTAGTTCAACCCAGATAAAGAGAGTGAGAGAGAGAAGTCATGTGATTTATCCATTGGTAGTAATATAGGAAATGTTTGAGCCAAGGTTCTCTGATCTTTCCACTACATCAATGCTTCCTACTTCCATAACTAAGTGTGACTTTAAGGTGAACCCTCAAATTCACTCAAGCCTGTATTAAGCACTGATTCTGTATGGAAGAACTCAGGCATAGTAGATAAGGTGCTGGGCTAGGAGTCTGGAAGACAGAGCTTCAAACACTTGATTTGATATTTCTTAGCTATGTCCTTAGGATTTATCTCTAAGTTATAAAGATCTGAGCTGGTAGAAGGAACTCCCACTTGGAACACTGCACCAATGAATCAAGATGAAGAAATCATATTCAGAGCACTTTCTTAGATAGAAAAATATAGATATGACAGCCCCTGACTTCATCAAGTTTCCAAATTAGTGGGGAAAAGATAAGACACAACCATAAATAACTATTCTATCTACACACACACACACACACACACACACACACACACACACACACACACACACACACACACTCTTAGCATAGCACCTGGCATATAGCAGGTGTTTAATAAATGGGATTTTTTTGGCCTTTTTGGGGGGGGGGGAATTGGGGTTAAGTGACTTGCCCAAGGTCACACGACTAGTTTTTGTGTTAAGTGTCTGAGGCCAAATTTGAACTCAGGTCCTCCTGACTCCAGGGCCGGTGCTCTATTCATCTGGGCCACCTAGCAGCCCCCAATAAATGTTAATGGACTATTATCAACACACATGTAAAGCGTTAAAGAGTTGGGGGAAAATGTTCTCCAGCAATGTGAGTAGAATGAATGAAAACTCTGAAAGCTTGAGCACTGTAAAGGCTCCAAGTACGGATAAAGTTTTTTTTCACTGTCTAGAAGGCACAGGAAGACTTGTTTCTGAAAGGCTGACCTGAATACACTTCTGGCCAAAGCAACACAAGAAACAGGGAGAAGTTTCTGCACCAATGAAATTATTAAACTTTCAAGGTAAAATTTACAGGTAAGGAAACTGAGCCAAAGAAAGGTTAAAATACAGGTTTCAATTAGTCATGCGATTTCTATCTCTTGTTATTGATCATTATGAGAATTTAGTATGACACTACATTTAAAAATTCCATTTTTAAACTATTAATCTCTTTTTTCTTTTCAAGTAACCAAAGATTGCTTTTATTTGTTGTTCAGTTGTTTCAGTTGTGTTTGACACTTCATGACCCCATGTGGGGTTTTCTTGGCAAAGATACTGGAGTAGTTTGCTATTTCCTTCTTCAGCTCATTTTACAGATGAGGAAACTGAGGCAAACAGGGTTAAGTCACTTGCCCAGGGTCACACAGCTAGTAAGTGTCTGGGGCTGGATTTTAACTCAGGTCTTCCTGACTCTAGGGTCAGGTCTCTATCCATTGAACCAACTACCAGCCCAATTTCTTTTATGGGTGATGAAAAAACAAGTGTAATCGACTCCTTTGAAGGAATGTCATCATAGTGTGTTAGAAAGAGTACTGGCTTCATTTTGCTCACCTGAAAAATAAGGGAATTGGACTGGATGAACTCGAAGGCAAACTCAAACCCATTTTTTATTACGGCACTCTCCCAGATGACCTTTCATAAGATTCAAAGTCACCAGATAAGCTCCGAGTAGATCTCACTTTAGCAGTGTTATTTCTTAGTTGGAGAGATAGGTATAGTGAACGTAGCATTTCTTCCCCTTTAAAACTTAGTTTTCAGATGACAATTCCTCCAGTTCTTATCTGTGGCTCCTATCTATAGTCCTGGCAAAAGTGTCTGGGAAAGCCAGAGTCTTCCACGAGACCTCTTCCTGAGCCCCCAGATGCTTAATGCCAAACCTTTAGCCTTCTGTCTGCTCCCTCTTGGGCTCTGTAAGCAAAGGAGGAAGATGCACCAGATGTTTCAGGGACTGCCACTTGCCTATAGGGCATGCTGTGAGCAGAGGAACCAATCTGGTTCTGCCCTGCTGCATTCCTTTCTCAAAAACCCCTGTAGGTGGAAGCTGACCAGATAAAAAGATGAAGAAGAAAGAATAAATAGGGCGTAGGATCTGTGTGTTTAAAGGGAGGAAGAGGCAAGAATTCATCTGAAGAAACAGACTGCAGATGAGAAGGAACAGCACCTTACATGCTTTGGTAAAGAAATGAACAGTTTGTGGTGCCTAGGCTTTTTGTGCCTACATATAGGTACATTCTCAGGAAAGGGAGGCAAACAGATGGATAGGAAGAAAAATACTGGAGAAGAAAGAATCAGTGGGATTTATAAATCAGTGAAGCACCCAAATCCAAATTCATTCATGGGGATAGTAAGAGTGAAGGCACTGAAGGAGGGGAAAGGCAATAAGGAATAACAATTGACCATTAAAGACCTCACAGCTGTAAGAATCGAATTAGGTGATGTATGTGCAAGAAATAAGGTGTTAGTATTATCAGAAGAAATTAATGGTAAGGGAGGATGGAAGGCAGAGGAGCTGGTGAGACAACAGAAAAGCTAAGAAAATTGATATAACATGGAAATGTACAACAAAAATCAATGTAAAAAGGAGATTAAAGATAAAGGAAAGTGGAAAAAAGGAGAAAATATTAGCAGGAAAAAAAGGCACAGGTTTCCTAGATTGGTAGAAATGCTGCTTTTGTATTGTGTTGGATTTTTTTAATAGAGTGAATGATTTCAATATCAAAATTCCTTTTTCTGCCTCCTTATAGACTGGTGCAGTAGAAAGACCCCTTAGATGGGCTTGCCCCCTGGACTTTCAACTTCCTAGCTACCATTAACATTCTCAGTTTTACCATCAGAAAAATCTGGAGTTGGACTAGATGAAGTTTAAGGTCCCTTCCTACTTTAAATCTCTATTGGTTACTTCTTTGGGTAGTGCATATTTGTACTCTTCTTTGATTTAAAAACAAACAACCTTTCGGTTTCTCTTTATCACACTGGGTAACCTGGGTAGTGAAAAGGATAGAGCTCCTGGCCTGGAATCAGGAAAATGAGTTTTCCTGAGTTCAAAGTGGCCTCAGACTAGGTATGTGACTCTGAACAAGTCACTAACCCCATTTGCCTCAGTTTCCTCATCTGTAAAATGAGCTGGAGAAGGAAATGGCAAACCACTTTAATATCTTTGCCAAAAAAACTTCAAATGGGGTCACAAAGAATCTGACATTTCTGAAACAACTGAACAACAAAAAGCTACATCTTTTGTGAATTGAATATTTGTACTTATTTAATTAAAAAAACACCCTTTGATTTCTGTCTATCACAGTGACACTAGACAATCAACCTCTTTACCTTTGGTGTATGTCTTTAAGATCAGAGCTCAAAAAAGCTCAAATATTTAAAGTAAGTTCAAGAACCCATCCAAGTATGGCTAAATGAATGACTCTGAACCAACATCCATAAAAAATCAGGCACATCCTTTGGGAACCACCCACCCAGATCTTTACACTACGTTAGTCATCAGTATTTTCTATAATTAAGACAGAAATATCAGAACTCAAAGAAAAACAAGTGAGAATGTAGGTCCCTTAATGAATGAAGTTAGTGAAGAATCACAGTGATACTTAATTAGTTCCTGAATTATCATTTGGGCGGGGGTGGGGGGTGGGGGGGTTGGGAGATAAGAAGGGAAAGGGGCTGGGAAGAGGTAAGATCTGTGTTTTCATCAATTTCCTCTGTGTAATCTTTGCCCATGGTCTTAAAGCTGGAGTGTGTCAGAGGTGGGTCTGGATCCCAAGTCTCCCTAACTTTAAGGTTTAGCACTATAACCAATTTGCCAGCGTTTTTCAGCATTGGAGTAGTGATCTGAAAACATTTATATAATACATGGATTTATGGAGCTGTAAGACAGGCAAAGCTTGTTGGCCTTCAGGTCAGGAAAAAAATAAAGGTTGGAATATTGACTATGACACTAACTGTATAAACATGGACTGGTCTTTTAAACTGTCTGAGCCTGAATTCAGAATTTGAAATTTATCTTCCAAATAGTCTGGAGGGACTGAATTTAGAAAAGGACAAAAATTCAGAAGAATGAATTCTGGATCTTGGTGATACCAAATGCCTTTGTGTTGTTGATGTCTGTCCTCACCCAATTTCCTCAGGGAAGGCCTACTGAAAGAAGGCCCCTCCTATTTTTAAAATAGCCACATTTGAGTGTGAATAGGAAAAGAATTGTTTGGTTTGAATGGGTTTTGGGAAATGACAATGGAATTGAGCAAACAATCCTCAGCCCCATAGTTATTAGAGTTTTAGCCAGCTAGTTGAAGGGTTGCTTAAGAGACCCAGATAGTGAGAGAATGAAAGCCAAGGCAGGTCCCTGGAATTTTAAGATTGTCCAACATCAGAGCACCAGCTCTGGAATCAGGAGAACCTGAGTTCAAATTCAGCCTCAGGCACTTAATAGCTGGGTGACCCTGGGCAAGTCACTTAACCATTTGCAACCACATCAGGATATTTGTGAAGAAAATCCCAAATGGGGGTCACAAAGAGTTGGACGTGACTGAACAACAACAAATGTTTCTTATACCCTACCACCCATTCTGATGTTATCTGTGTCCTTCTTTCATCCTTTCTTACTTTTCTTGCATTTTATCCATATTTTTCTCCTAATTTCTTTTTCTTCTTCTTTCTCATTTTCAAGTCTCTATATAACATTCCTTTTCCTCACATTTCCTAACCCACTTCTCTTGTGAAGCATAGGATCCCCCCAAAAGGGAAATGATCATCTTATCATACTTTACCACAATAAGAACTCATCTGGAATATTTTGCTCAGTACTGAACACACTATTTTTTAAAAAGATATTTACAAACTGTAGCATACCAGAGAAAGGTGCCCAGAATGGCAAATGGAATATGGCAAATGGAACATCTCAGAGAAGGGCCATTCAATGGAACTATATATGTATGTATCAAAAAGAGGAGAAGGTTTATGGGGAAAATGATACCTGTCTTCAAGTATTTGAAGGGCTGTCTGTCATGTGGAAGAAACAGGATGGTCCCAGAAGATGAGTATAGGTAAGCTCAGAATGTGACTCCTCTAAAAACAGGGCATTTCCATTCACTAGTGATTTTGTAGAGAAGATTGCTCTCTACAAAGTACAGGTTGAACTAGGTGAGGCCTGAAGTCGCTTTCCATTTTGATTCCATTTTTTTCCTATTTCATCTGTTTAATGTACTTTGTCTACTTACATTCTGACCCTATCTGCCAATTTTCTGCCTATCAACCCTTCAAGCATTTTCATTTCTAACAATAAGATCAAACTTATCTCTTAATTTAACTACTTTTTTTTTTACATATATTCAATTTTCTCCTGTTGTTCTTTTTCCTGTATGGTTTAATTTCATATTTTCTTTCTGGCCTTTTCCTTACACACTGTCCTTTTCAGCATGCTCTGTTCTCTTATTTCTTTTGGCATGACCTTCATTTTTTAGAAAGCAAGGAAAGTAGGAGTGACCAGGAGGGTTTGAGCCTGGCAAAACTGCCAATTCAATACCCTCTACAAATATCATACAAAATTCTTCCATCTCCTAAAAATTGGGAAGGAATGGATGGCATAGAACTTGGTGAAAGAACTGCTAGGGAAAGTAGTACAGATGTTGAAAGATGAGGATAAGGAGATAGTATTGTAGAGAAGAAAGGAATAATCAACAAGCATTTATCAACCTCCATGTTCCATGAATTGTGTTATGTAATGAGGATTCAAAGAAAGACAAAAACAAAAAACCCAGTTCCTACCATCAAAGAGCTCACTGTGAAAAGAAAAGAGGATTGATAGAAAAAGAAGGCATAGAGACAGAGAAGGGTCAATAAAAACACTGCCCAATCTTGTTACTTCAGTGCCCCCAGAGGTGGGCCAACCTTATTTCACTGTCCAGACTTCTAGATTTATGAGAGTCTACAGAGTTCTGGGGTTAGAGAAGTTATTGCTTGAGAAAGTTACAATGGGGGTGTCAGGCGTCAGACTCGCCCTGAAGTCAGGAGGTCCTAAGTTCAAATCTAGCCTCAGACACTTAACACAAAAACTAGCTGTGTGACCTTGGGCAAGTCACTTAACCCCAATTACCCTCCAAAAAGCAAAAAAAAGAAAGAAAGTTGCAGTGAAGAAAAAGCATATGAGGAATGAAAAAAGCATCTGAACCTTTTAAACCTAAAGAGGTCAGAGGCAAGGCAGAGCAGAAACAGAATTTAAGGTTAAAGATAAAAGGGATAGGGGGCAGCTAGGTGCTGCAGTGAATAGAGCATCAGCCCTGGAGTCAGGAGGACCTGGGTTCAAATCCAGCCCCACACATTTAACATTTATTAGTCATGTGCCCTTGGGCAAGTCATTTAACCCCATTTGTCCTATCTTCCCCCCTGCAAAAAAAAAAGGGATATTGGTAAAAGTTTATCAATACTCATCAATCTCTGTTGTCAGGTAGGTGGATTATTTTGTAAAGTCACTCATATTTAATAAAATTCCACCCTCCAGCCAGAGGGTGGGAAGTAGGAAGATTTTATTTTCTGTGTAATTACCAGATAACCTGAACATATACTTTGCTTTTCCAAAAATAAATTATCCCAAATTTATTTTGTTACTACACATCTAAGGTGTTTTTAGCTCCAAATTCTGTTTTAGCCTAAAAAAGAAGCAATGCATATTATTATGAATGTTCTTCCAGTCCTACCCTTCCTCTCTTTTTTCCATTTTTTTGGAGGTTTTGAATTAAACCCATTTATAATAAAGTCTACAGGATGTTGATGGTAGTTAGAAGCAGCATTCTTTACTAATGCTAGGCTTGGAATCAGAAACCTGAGTTCAAGTCATAACAGACTCCCACATTTGCTAGCTGTGTGACTGTGAGAAAGTCACTTAACCTTTCTAGGTCTCTTTCCAGTAAAATAATATTGATGCTGCTTATCTTATAGGATTATCATGAGAAAATCAATATGTCCCATTAATGAGCTGTTTTATTCTAATTATTTTGTAAGTGGAGTCTTGAAAAGATGAACATTATCACTAAAAATAATAATCTTCAAGACTTAAGGATAGAACAAAACTGACACCAAAGTTCTTTCACTTCTGCTGAGAAAGTTAACAAATAAAAGGGAGGAAAGAAGAAAATGTCAGGTGTATGTCACCTCTGATGCCTTTCTTTCTCCTAATTGAGAATTTCTGTTTCTTTGAGTGACTGGCATAGAAAGTCAGGTGAATTTATTTTTACCAAATCTTGAGGAAATAAAGAGATTGAAAGTTAACGGCAAAATGAGAGTAAAGATACATAAAACTTCCTATTAAGGACAAAATGAGACAATATAGGTAAAGTACTTCTCAAACTTTAAAGCACTACATAAAATTATCTATTTTTATTGTTCTTTTTCTTACAAATTCCTTTGTCTGTTAGTGGACAGTGGGGCTGCCACCTTTTGATTCTAACTGCATAGTCCCCAAATACTGGACAAAGAAATAGAAATGGAAGTCAAGAGAGCAAAAATGGGACAAGCAGCAATACTAAATCAAGTGTACACAGAGGAAGTCCTAGCTAGAGATGGAACAATTTTAACGCATCAAGTTTCAAGATATATGAAAGAAAGGAGATATAAAATGCTTGGGGGGTGGGTGGGTAGGGGAAACTTATTGAACATTGACACTTATTATTGAAAAAAAAGCGTGACCACCTCCCCCCTCCCAATTATTCCCAATTGTTACCCATACTACTTTTTATTTTCTATAAAATCTTAGCGAAAATAATTGACCTACTCCTCAAGGGTATCCTTGATGGTCTGAGAAGGAAATAGGCAAAGCATTCAATAACACTTTTATCTAGTCCACATCTTTACAGTCAAACACTGACAGCAAATAAAAGATCCCACTATATTTATTATTTGTTGATCATAAAAAATGACTTCTGTAGAACAGAATGATCTTGAAGGTAATAGACATTGGAGTTTTCGAGAAAGGTGGGGAAGGAGAGTGTGACGTGGTCACTTTGGCAGATATATAGGGGATGAACTGAGTTGGGGGGTAACTTAAGGAAGAATGACCAACTACAAAGATATAGCGATAATTTAGGCAAGAGGCAATGAGGGCTTGTATTCAGGTGCTGAATATGTGAGTAGAGACAAGGAAACATGTACTAAAGATAATGTAAAAGTAAAAATCAATGGGGCACATAGAAGGGTTAACACAGGCAAGGAAAAGGGCGTCTCTTAATTAGAATAAAGAGTGGAAGATTATGTCAGTGAAGAAGAGGAGTGAGAGTTCTCACCACAGCGCCTCAATTTTTTTCAGTGACATATGAAGAAAGTGAAAGGGTGGAGGAAGGTCCAAGAGGAAGCTATGGAAGGCTTGAAGAGAAATGAAAAGGTTTCCAACAGTCACTGTGTTCAATGGGATAGACCAGATAATCAACTGGAGAGGAGCAGTCTTGCAGTTTATGAGGACTCAGTTGACTTAGATAGCATAAATTTGTATAAAGGTTAATCATTATCATAGTTGTAATTTTCTCCAGATCTTTTCAGGAGCATATTAATGGGAGTAAAAGAGGATTTTGATGAATTAAAAGTAATGCAGGGTTGGGGTTTAGTAAGGCATGATCAGTGATAGGACAAGGGAGAAGGGAGTAATTCAAGAGCAATGATAGCATAGAATTGAACTGGTTACCAAGGGATTGAGATTGAGAAGGGATAAGAATGCAAGGAAGATGGTCTGGGAAAGAACTAGGGGTAGAGGGAATGGAGGTCATGATGAAAACAAAGAACAGGTCTGGGGGGGGGCGGGTCATAAGTAATAGGGAAAGGTGGAATGATAAAAAAAAAAAAAACTATGATCAGATAAAGGAATTCTTTAGTCCATGAACATGGAAGAGGAACACTTGTAGATGAGAATAATAATATGAGATGTATGACTGGAAAAGATTGGTGGGCATGTAGTGAGAGCGATGGATAAATGATAAGCATTTGTTGTTGTTTATCCTTTTGTGGGGTGATGACTTGTGTGAATGGGATTTAAGCGAAGCAGAGTAGCAGAAAGTTGGCAGTCTCACTCTGTCTTCCAGAGTCGTTGAAGTCCAGTGGCAAGACAAAAGTCAGGATGACTGGCCATGGCCTGGGATGCCATGGATGGCCTTGGCATATTATATTTGATGTCTGACCAAAGCACTCCACAGCTATCTTTATGGCCCTCGGAACAAATTGTTTTCATCTGCCTATTCTGCTGGGGGACATCTTCATATGCTTAAGATAGATATTCTCCTAACTCATCAACAGCTTTGAGGCATGTTGTTTACCCTCAACATGGTTTAGCATGTCTGCTGACACTGTTTGCTAAGGTATGGTTGCTGCATGTGTTTTTGCTTCTTGGAATCATAGGTAAAAATCAGGTGAATATGGACACCAAAGGTAGATGAGGGCTTGGCAAGCCCTGACACCAGAGGTGCTAGTTCTCCCTGAGTACCCTATAATATATACACCCCTCTCCCTAGAGAAGTGAGAAGTTAAGGGATTTGCTTAGGGTCACACAGCCAGTATGAAGTGGAACTTGAATTCTTGTCTTCCTTCATGACCTGTCCACTTTCCATTCTTCTTACATCATACTTATCTCTACATTCTCTGAAATCTAATGACATTGGACATCTTACTCTGCCATGAACACAGCACAACACAACCTCCTTACTCTGGGCCTTTTCACTGGCTGCCTGTTGGCTGGAATGCCCTCCTTCCTCCTCTTCAACTTTAGACTTCCCTGGCTTCCTAGAAGTCTCAGCTAAAATCCTACCTTATGCAAGGAGCCCTTCCCAATCCTTAATCTCAAGTGCTTTCCCTCAGAGCACACTTCCACTTTACTCTGTATATATCTTGTCTGTATGTAGTCACATATGTGTTGTCTCTTCCATTAGACCAAAAGCATCTTGAGAGCAGGGAATGTCTTTTGAATTTGTGTCCTTAGGGCTGAGCCCAGTGCTTGGTACATAGGAGGTACATCCCCCTTTTTCCTTTTGTTCATTTCCTCTCTGTGACTTTTAAAAAAAATGTTTTATCTCATCAAATGCTTTATTAACTTCTAGCTTACATCATTCATTTCCACAATATTTTGAGTTACAAATTTTTCCCATTTTTCCCCTACCCACCACCCCAAAATGGTGATCCCACTGGATATCCCCTCCTCCAATCTGCTCTCTCCCATATCTTCTCCTATACCCCTTCCAACTTTTCAGTAGGGCATTGTGGATCTCTATGCCCCAGTGCCTGTATATCTTATTTCCCAGTTACATGTAAAATAATATTGATAATAGTATACATATATATATATATTTTTTTTAAGCATTTGATTTTAAAACTTTGAATTTTAGATTCATTTCCTTTCTTCCTTGTCACCCACCCTTACTGGGAAGATAAGCAATTACAATATAGGTTGTACATGTGTAGCTATGCAAAACATTTCCATAGTAGATATATTGTGGAAGACTGACTATATTTCCCTCCCTCCTATCCCACTTGTTCTATTCTCTCCTTTGATCCTGTCCCTTTTCAAAAGTGGGTGCTTCCAACATCCCTCCCCCCACAACCTGCCCTCCCTTCCATCATCCCCCTTCTTGTCCCCTTCCCCCTACTCTTCTGTAGGGTGAGATACCCTATTTAGTGTGTATGTCATTCCCTCCCTATTCAATGAGAATAAGGTTGACCCATTCCCTTTTGCCTTCCTGTTCTTCCCCTCCATTGCAACCATTTTCCCTTACCTCTTCAATATGAGATAGTTTACCCCATTCTGTCTCTCTCCATTTCCTCTCATTATATTCCTCTCTTACCTCTTAATTTCACCTTTTAAGTATAATCCCTTCCCATTAAATTGGTCCTGTGCCCTCTAGTATACCTGTACATACACACACACACCACACACACACACACACACACACACACACACACACACACATATATATATATATATATATATATATATATATATATATACACACATTCAGGTATGTATTCATACACTCATAAACCCTCCTATATACTTATATATGTATGTTTATATATATATACATATATATGTATGTATGTATGTACATATATATGTGTGTGTGTATGTGTTTCTATTCCCTTCAATTATTCTCATACTGAGAAAAGTTTCATAATTTACAATTATTGTTTTTCCATGTAAGAATGTAAATAGTTCAACTTTGATAAGTTCCTTATGATTTCTTTTCTTTTCCCTGTTTACTTTCTCATGCTTCTCTTGCTTCTTGTATCTGAATGTCAAATACTCTATTCAACTTTGGTTTTTTCATCAAGAATGCTTGAAAATCTTCTATTCCACTGAATGACCATATTTTCCCCTGAAACATGATACTCAGTTTTGCTGGGTAGGTTATTCTTGGTTTTAATCCCAGCTTCTTTGCCCTCTGGAATATCATATTCCAAGCCCTTCAATCTCTCAGGGCAGAAGCTGCCAGATCTTGTGTTATCTTGATTGTGTTTCCACAATATTCAAATTGTTTCTTCCTGGCTGCTTGTAATATTTTCTCCTTGATCTGGGAATTCTAGAACCTGGCTATAATATTCCTAGGAGTTTTCTTTTTGGGATCTTTTTCAGGAGGTGATAGGTGGATTCTTTTAGCCTCTATTTCCTGCTGTGGGTCTAAAACATCAGGGCAATTTTCCTTGAGAATTTCTTGAAGGATAATTTCTAGGTTCTTTCTTTGATCATGGCTTTCAGGTAGTCTAATAATTTTTAAATTATCTCTCCTGGATCTATTTTCCAGGTCAGTGGTTTTTCTCATGAGACATTTCACATTGCCTTCTATTTTTTCTTCATTTGTTTGGATATGTTTAATAGTATCTTGATTTCTCATAAAGTCACTAGCTTCCATTTGCTCCAATCTAATTCTGAAGGAATGATTCTCCTCAGTGAGCTTTTGAGATTCTTTTTCCATCTGACAAATTTGGCTTTTTAAGGCATTCTTCTCCTCATTGCCTTTTTGAGCCTCGTTTGCCATTTGAGTTAGTCTATTTTTTAAGGTGTTATTTTCTTCAGTCACGTTTTTGACTCTCATTTCATAATTTTCTTGCATTGTTCTCATTTCTCTTCCCAATTTTTCCTCCACTTCCCTTATTTGGTTTTCAAAATCCTTTTTAAGCTCCTCTATGGCCTGTAACCAGTTTGTATTTTTCTTTGAAGCTTTTGCTGCAGAAGATCTGACTTCACTGTCTTCCTCCTGTTCCATGCCTTGGTCCTTTTTGTTCCCAAAATAGGAGTGTAAAGTTGGATTGCTCTGCTTGATTTGCTTCCTTTGCCTGCTCATGTTGCCACTCAATTACTTGACTTTTGGGCTTTTTGCCACAGTAGGATTCTGTCACCAGACAGGGAAGCTTTGTCTCAAATGCTGGGGTTTTCTCAACTGCCGAAGGTATTAGTTGGGTGTCCTCTCTGAAGTCTCCACACACTCTGGCAGGCTGGTCATATACCCCAGGACCTGTACCTTAGACAGCAATCCAGATCCAAGCAGGTTAAAGCAAGAGCAATTACCCCTCAGACTGGTCACTTGGTCCCCCTACAATCTGCAGGGCAGGAGCTGAAGGTGCCAACATGGCTGTGGCTGCAGGGCTGAAGCAGTGGCTTCTTGCCCTGGGGGCAGAGGCAGACCATGCTCCCAACTACTGGATTCCAAAGTCCAAACTGCACTGACCTCTCACTTTGTCACTGGCATCTGTGGGTTAATAATTCTGGAAACCGCCACACCTGCTGGTGATCTGAAGTCCCTCCAGCCGGCTGCTGGTCAGGCCTGCCCTGGGGCTAAAACCTCTTGCTCCCCTCGGGGCTGGGGTCAGCTCCCAGAGTGCTGTGTTGGCTGCTCCCTGCCAGCATCCCCGGCTGTCCTCAGCAGGAGGTTAGCTTCTCTGTGTCATTTTGTGGGTTCTGTAGCTCTAAAGTTTGTTCAGAGTCACCTTTTACATGAATTGGTGGAGGTGGAAGCTAGAACCCCATGGAAGTCCTGTTTCCATTTAGCCATTTTGACTCTGCCCCCTCCTCTGGTTCTAATAGGCCATCTTTCTCTGTGATTTTGTAAAGCACATCTCTGTTAAACATTATTGAGTTCAAAGGGACATTTCTTTTAATGTGTAATTTCTACTGATAATATTGTAGTATGAAAGACAACATGGTATGGTGTATAAAGAACTGGTCTTGGAGCCAGGGTATCTAATTAAAAGCAACTTATATGTTTCATTTGTATCCACATTATAAGAGATCCTTGGGAAGGTTATCTAGATGTTGCAGAGACCCAACGTGGAGAATTGATCTGAGAACATGGCCAAGAGTCTTATAGGATGAGAAGTTATGGATGTGTGATCTGTTCTGTTGTAAGGAGTAAACACATAACGAAGTCATTGATCCATCATAACCTTAAAGTGTTAAAGGCAGAATAAACAAGAATAACAAGGCTATCTTGCCCACCCACTAACAACATAATTTAAATTCTTTCCCTACTTTAGAGAGCAGCCAGTCATAAAGTATTCTGCCACCCCACACTGTTTCAAGGTGAACCTCATCTATACTTTGGTGGGATCATCATGGGTCCAGTACTTAAGTTTTGTATGCTCAAGAATGTCCAGGAATGACCCAACTCTGGGCAACTAATTCACAATTACCAAACTCATAAGAGTTCAGTGATAAACAAGACAGTCACTTTATTCATTCAACTTGCTCTGCTCCTGCCCAGAATGTTGGCAGGATTTTTTAATTTTTGCACAGGTGTTAAGACTCTCTAAAAATCTTGGGACTTCTGGTTCTTCTCTACACCCTCCCTTATTAACCCTGAATAGAGTTACTGGGGAGGAATCTGGCCAAATAGCTAGTAATCACACAAATGTCTTGCTTTATTCTCCAGCCCCCACAACCTTCATAGATCACTGCCCTGCCTGACATTAACCTCCCTGGACCACCCACCTTGTATGACTGGTCAGATGCTAAAGTTCTCAAGGGGTCTCCATTTTCCCTCCCCATCCCTAACCCCCAAAGTGTCTCCAGGTCAAAATATACTTCAACTCTATCTAATACCCACTCTATAAACGGAGGGAAAACTCTTTTTCAAAAAGAATAAATATATTTGGGTCAAGGACAAATAAGAAAGTGGTAGTCATAGAAACAATTCATGTAATAACAGCAAGCAGAAAATTAAGGACTAGTCAGAGGCAAAATAAAGCTCTTTCTTAAAAGGGTGTGGTAGTAATTGGCTACAACTAGTAGGTATCCTTTGAATCATAAGATATTGGTTGATAATAAACTTCTTCCACAGTCTTCACATAATACTTTGTCTCAGAAATCTTATATATCATAATTAGTTTATATGTATGTCTGTGTGTATGTGTGAATACACAGACACATATAAATTAATGTCCCACTTCAAATATACTATAATTTATATGTGTCTGGTTAACAGACATATAAATACAGACAGACACACATATAAATTAATGTACCACTACAAATATGCAATTGGACAACCAGGGGATACAATGGATAGAACACCAGGCCTGGAGACAAAGTTCTAATTTGCTGTGTGAACTGGGCAAATCACTTAATCCAGTTTGCCTCAGTGCCTTTACCTGTAAAATGAACTGGAGAAGGAAATAACAAACCACTCCAGTATCTTTGCCAAGGAAATAACAAACCACTCCAGTAACTTTGCCAAATGGAATCATGAAAAGCTGGACACACCTGAACAACAACCATAACAGTAAAATCAAGATGTTTTTTAGTTTGATCTTCCTACTAAATTATAAGCTCCATGAGGATGGGGTCTATGTCATCTAACTTTTGTATCTCAAGTGCTTGGTAAATATTTGCTATATGAATGAATAGATGAATGACTGAATAATTATCTACTCTGAATAGACTAAAAGTCAATAAATCGTGACCCAGAAAGTCAAAGCCCACAGTCTTTATAGTTGTTGCTAGCACAGGTCATAGGTCAGCTTCCAGCTCGTAGGCAAGGTATCTAAAGAGGAAGATTGATGGGAAGTTCAAGTCAGCATTTAGTGGTTGAGAAGAAAATCAAAGTTCTAGGAACTGTCTTACAGTCAGATCCATAGTTAACTCTAATACTTAAATTTTCCATTCCTACTTAATCCTCTCTTCAGTTCTGAGTCCACTGTTCTATGAGATATGGTATAATATAGGTAGCTAACTGTATAGTGCATAGAATGCTGAACCTGGACTCAGGAAAACTGGAGTTTTTGGCCTTGGACACTAGCTATGTAACCCTAGGCAAGTCATTGTTTGCCTCAGTTTCCTCATCTGTAAAATGGGGATAATATTAGCATCTCCCTCTAAGGGTTGTCATAAGGCCCAAAAGAGGTAATTGTAAAGTGCTTAGCATAGTGTCTGGAATATAGTAAATGCTATATAAATGTTAGCTATTACTATTATGTTGGACATCTCAAGCACCATTTCTTGCAACACGTTCAAGAAAACTACGTTCCAGGAAAATCAAAGAATGACTTTTCCATTTTTTTATTCACATATACTTTTGGATGCTTCATCTCAAATAACCTGATGTCTTCCATTAAAATCTCATTCTTAAATCCTTTCATTTCTACAACTTTTTGTAAATGCTTTTCTGTGTTGGCTATCTTGTTCATCCCTAGTTAATTGAAGGAACCAACCATCCCCTACCAACAGGACACAGATGTCTAATTTCAGGGAGGTGGAATTCAGTCCTTCCATGCTGGTCTGGCAGCTGTATACTTCAAATACTTAACTTTTTTTTAGTGGAGTTTCTTCCCTAACTTCATAAACCCAGCTGTGAAAAGGCAATGTGTAATTTAAAGTATTAATTGGCAGGTTGGTAAAATCACTAGTTGGTAGTTCTGATCTTAGTTGTGACAATATAGCTTCTTTATATGGCAGAACTCCAAAAGGTTATGGATCTAGAGATGATTCACATCTCAGCCATGAAAAATAATAAATGCACGAAAACCCTTTTTTTTTCTTTTCACAAGTTCATAACTCCTACCCCAGTATTATGATTAATTCTAATTACCTCATCTGATTACCATGAAGAGTAGCTTAAAAAATAGTCATGTATCAAAGAAATAGAATAGTAGGGAAAACCAAGGCACCATCATTTTAAAACTCTCCAAGATGAGACTTTCCTCAAGAACCACAATAACTGGTAATGATTGGTTTATAACAGTAAAGTGAGTTCTGTATGAACTCAGGGTATAAACAAAGTGATCAGGATGAGGTCTGAGCCACCAAACTGTAATAAGGGAAAGGTAAGGTCAAATCAATTTCAAGCCAGGTTTGAAAGGTTCCTCTACCTTTGTGAGGGTTACTAAGGCTCTAGGATTGGGTTTCCCATATATGATGTCAATGTTTCAACCTTAAGAATAAGTAGAGAAACACGTCCTCAAATATTAATTTTATTGCTTGTTGCTCCAACATTATAGTTTCATTCCTTTAGGCCTGTGCATTTGCATCTATAATCTTTAAAGATTTCTCCTTCTTCTTCAAGAGTCTTCTTGCAATTAAAATCTTTTTCCCCCTAGACTCCAAAGGACTACCACCCTATTAAAATGCAAATACTACAGAAAGCCTTATCAACTAACACCTTTATCAGCTAACACTTTACTTGACAGCCAGCTGAGAGCAAAACCCTTGGGAAAAAGAGACACAGGATAGGTGTCTGGGAGGTGGGGGAAGGAATGAAAAGAGGAGAAGGCCTAGGACTCAGGAAGTTGAGAGCATCAAAGTCAAACTAGCCTAATTCAGAATTTTGCCTGGGGCATTGCTGGTCAGCTTACCCAGAGGTGATAACATAGAAAACAAGCTCATACCTCTAAATTTGGACAAAATGCCAACTGAATACAAAATCTTGAAATGAAAAAAATTAATTTTGAACTGAATTGGTTAGTCCTGTTCACCATTTAGCCTTTCTAGCAAGAAAATTTGTAGGAAAACTAAAGTTAGGAGTAGAAGGTTATGATGCTGGTAAATACTAGTACTGCTACTGGTAAATACTCAATCAGGGCAAAGGAATTTGGATGATACTATAAACTATTTTTCTCCATTTGGTAACCTTGCCAAATCACATTTCTCCACTACAAGGATATTATATTTGCCATGAAGATCAAATATTTTTGTCAGGCAGCTAGGGTACCCTTTCTGTCTTATTTCAACAGCATTATTCTCTTTCCTTTGACCCTTCACTCTACTTCCTAGAAACCTATTCTGTCCCACATTCCCCTAAGAATTGTCTCCTTCCTTCAGAAACACAAATGCTTAGCATGAAATATAGAGCAAAGAGTTCTGGACCTTGGACGCTTACTTGCTACATCACTATATAGACCAATCTTTTTATACCTTTCCCTTGTACAAACTCTATGATACAGTGACACTGGACTTCTGGCTCCTCAAACAAGATAACTCATCTCTCAACTAAATGGCTGTCTTGCTCCCATGCCTAGAATTCTTTCCCTCCTCATTTTCACCTTCTTGTTTCCTTGGCTTTCATCAAGTCTCAGCTAAAATTCCACCTACTGCATGAAGATTTTCCCTTTAACGCTGCTGTCTTTCCCCTGAGAATAGCTGTAATTCATTCTGGATGTAGCTTGTTTTCATAGTTGTTTTCCTGTCATCTCTTCCATTAGGCTGTGAGCTCCTTGAGAGAAGGGGCTATTTTATTTTATTTTTTCTTTTCTTTGTATCCCTGGTACTTTACAAATGCCTGCTGATTTGACTTTGGACAAGTCACTTAAGCCCTTGCTTGGTTCCTTTATCCCATTTGGGGATAATGATTCCTATACAGTCTACAGCAGTGGTGTTAATAAAGACACACACACACACACACACACACACACACACACACACACACACACTCTCCCATATGCTATACTCTGCAAAGATCACTACCCTTATGTTAGCATTTGATGTTACAGAATCTTTTTTTTAAGCATGCTCTCATATATCAGCTTATGATTCAAAGTATGTAAATTTTTTTGTTGGTTGCACATAAACTTGGCTATTTTCTAATGATATACAATGAAACACACTAGTGTTATTAGTAAAATGTTTCAAAATCTCTGGATTATTTTTGGTAGGTCTTGAATAGAGAATCTAAAAAATGATAACTAGGTGACATAAAAATGTGAATAAAATTATGCCCTTTTCTGAAAAGCAGTGTGGTGTAGTGGAAGGAAAGCTAGATTTAGAGGAGTTGGATTGAATCATAGTTTTGTGATCTTGGACAGTTCATTCAGCTTCTCTGAACTTCAGTTCCCTCACCTGTAAAATGGGAGCATAATGTTTGCATTACTATCCAAGCTTTTGTCAAGGAAGTGTTTTTCAGACTTTAAAGGGTTATATAATTATACTTCAAGACAAAAAAGAATTAGTCCTAAGTCCTTCATTTCTCCTTCAAGACTAGGCAGATATCACCTACTTACACAATTCTGCTTCAAAATGAATGAACAGAAAGAAAGCCACAACATTTTACTGGAATGTTATTGATTGCTAATAAACTAGAATTTATTTGGCACTTAATTAGCAAAATCACAAAACCTTTTCCCAAAGGGTGTCTCATTTCCTCTCCCTTTAAAACCTGAGCAGTCCATTCAAATTAGATTGGGGTTTAGAATGGAAGTATCTCTTGGAAAAGCCTACTAGAATCACTGCAAAACTTTATCAATTAGCCTTGTCAAATTCTTTCTATCATTTGACTGAAAAGTAGAAGCTCTATATCGCAAATTTCTAAGCTATTATACCTGAATTGGTAAATATTAAACAAAACAGAGAACTCTAAGGGAGTAGTTAAAGGATCACTAAAATCAGCCACTACTGATTAGCCTTTATTCGCCAAACGAGAGGGAAGAAAAAAAAAATCTTCCTTAACTGTTCAGACTATAACTGCAAATGAGATTATCATTAGCCCATAATTCAGGAACTAACTTCTGATACTCAAAAACTGGATGGGAATGCCCATTATTCATCTAAATTTCCTTTTTCAAAAAACAGGCCCAACAAGCCTTATTCTACCAACCTCACATTTTGGCTGTTATAAGGATAAAAAGACATGGATGCAATTTATGTCCATTCATTTCTCTTTTATGTATGATCAGTTCTGATATAATTCGATATTGGTATTCTTAAAAATCATCCCACAATGCAGAAATTAAGCAATAAAAACCACAGTTCGCATGGGGAAAATGGGGCTAACAATAACTGCTGAAGCCTGAGATTCTGTGATCACCTGGAACAGAAGAGACCACACAGTGAAATAATTTGAAATCTGTCTGGAAAGGTAAGTGAGATACAGATCGTAAAGGGTTTTGAATACCAAGCTGAGAATTTTGTGCTTTGTCCTAGAAATGGTAGGAAGTCACTGATAATTTTTGAGCAATGGTAAGATCTGTTATAGGAAAATCAACTGGGCAGTGCTTAAGAAGACAGATTGAAAAGCAGAGACTGGAAGCAGAGAGATCAATTAGGACCTAAATCAAGAATGTCAATTAAGAAAAAAAAAACTAACAAAAACAAAAAAGTAATATATTATGTATTCCAGTGACTCAGATTATCTCCAGATACTCTCTTCCTTCTTTGAATTAAAATTAACTGGGAAAAGTCTTTGCAACAAGTTTCTCCAAATAAAGTTTTCATTTTCAAGATATATATATAAAGAACAGAATCAAATTTATAAGAAAAAAATCCATTTCCCAACTGATAAATGGTTTAAGGATATAAACAGACAGTTATCTTGGAAAGAAACCTAGACTATCAACAGCCTTTTGTTCCAAATCACCACTAATTAGAGAAATGCAAATTAAAGCAGTTCTGAGATTCTACCTCACACCCATCAGAGTGGCAAAGATGACCAAAAATTTTACAAATATTGAAGGGGCTGTGGAGAAACAATCCCATTGATGTACTATTGGTAGACTTGTGAATGGGTACAACTATTCTGGAAAACAATTTGGAATTATACACAAAAAGACAAGGTCTATAATGTATAAAAATTTTTATATCAGCTATTTTTTTGGGGGAAAAAAAAACCTGGAAACGAAGAGGATGTCCAACAATTGAGAAATGGCTGAATAAGTTGTGGTATATTAATGCAATGGAGTACCACTATAAGAAAATAGATGATTTCAAAAAGACATAGAAAGACTTACATGAACTGATACAGAGTGAAATGAGTAGAATCATACAAAAAAAAAACTTATTTTATAGCATCAATATTATAAAAATGAATAATTTTGAAGTTGTTTATAAAACAAGAGAACAATTTATACAGTGAAAATGACAATTTAAGAGCAAACAACTTTGAAAGCTCTTAAAATTATGATCAATACAATAACCATTTGTGATCCTAGAGGGGCAATGGCAAAAATATGCTATCCAACTAGGGAGAAGTGATGAATTTTGGATGCAGAATGAGACAAAAATTTATTTTTGTTTACAACCACTGGGGGTGAGAGTGAGAATTGTTTTTCTTGAAAAATCACTTTTGTTAAAAGAAATTAGTTTTTTTTTTCCTAATGGAATAGATGGGAAAATAGGGAAAAAAAGAAAATAGATTTGTTACTTAAAGAAAAAGGTGGTGGTGGAGTGCTACAGATGTGAAATGTTCCAATTACTTTCAGATGAGGTCACCTCATTTTAAGTTTTACTTTGTTATGAGAGACTTTTCACAAAGTGGAAATGATCTGTAAATATATGTAACATAAAAACAAAATACATAAATAAAACTGAAAGTGACCTCTTCCCCAAAAGAATTCTTAGCAACTCTAGTTCTCCTCTCTCACTCACTTAAAACAGCTACATGGGCCAGTGAGACTTCCATCTTTCACTAATCTGACAGAAATACTTTCTGTAAAAGGTTTATCAAGAAAGGATCATATTATTACAGGAAGGAATGGCTTTTCTGTTGGGGATCATAGTAATAAAATAATATTGTTTCAGATCCATGAACTGGAACTTCCTTTACAAGACAGTATTGCTCCAGATGGGAATATAAAGTTAGAGAAGGGTTAAGTGACAAAGTGAAGGTCAACAGCATTGCCCACTCTCTTCTGTCCATACAAAAGAAGGAAAATCTGTTTTTCTGATCTATTTACAACTTTCTGGTTAAGACATCTGACTTAATAGCATTTGCTCTTCAAAGATCTCTGATCAATTCAGTAAGAGACATAAAAATCCCTCATTATCTATGGAATCTAAATACCTAGTTTAATTAGTTTATTTTAAGACCTTGCCCCACTAATTTCCAATGTGATATATGTCAGCACAGCATCTTTCCTCATCTTTAAATTATTTTCAAATCATGATCCTGTTAAAATAAGAATCCATTAGTACTGAGATTTCAAGAACTCTATGGTGATGATGACTGTGGGAAAAGTATTCAGAGACTTTGCAGATTCTCTCTCCACTTTTACTTCAAAGAATAAAATATATTCATGGTGGTATCTATCTTCTTTCTAGGAAACTTGGTCCAAGTTTAAAGCCTCTGGAGCAGAACCCTAGGCTCTATTCAAGCCTCTACCATCAAAACTTTAGTGAATCCTACCCCCTCTCTTTAACTTTGATTCCTTCAGATAAAAAAGCAACATAAGATGTTTCTGCTCAATGACCACGGCATTAGATGTAAGTGATATGTATAAATAGTTCAGTGGCCAAATTATAGAAATAGTTTTATTAACATGTGACTGTAAATGATACTGTTTAATATGTGATGAATATATACATACATACATAGGCACATACATTTTAGACAAGCATGAATAGGCACAAGTCAATACACATGCACATACTCAAGAATAACATTACATAAGCAGCACATCTAGATTTCCATAGCAGATCCAGCCATATGTTTCTTGTCTAGGCTGCTGCCTAGCAAATGCATGCATGTGGACAACAGTTCGTGGAAACAGGCAGCAAGCCATATAAACAGATAACATCATACATAATGAAATAGGCAAACCAATAGCAAATTATATCATCACAGAATGTTAACCAATTTTGCCCTTGACAAACATAGAATGTAATCAAATAATATTATATTGAAAAAAATTAATCAAAAGGTTGATGACAATTAATTTTATATAAAATCCTATATACATTACAATACAGCATGAATGCTATATTTTTTCCCCAATTTCTTAACATTTTTATTTTAAGTTTCAAATTCCAAACTCTACCCCTCCCTGAGATGGTAAGCAATCAATTTTTAGTTATACATACACAATTATGTAAAAACAATTCTTTTATTTTCAGAGTGTTTGTTATAGTCATTTTAACTGTAATCTACTTGAGGGACAGTGATAAGCAGCCTGCCAGAAGAAAGGGAAATCCCCCAACTTTTTCCATTCTTCCACCCAGGTCAGCTGCCTCTTCCTTTCCCACCAGGATACACTCATCTGGAATTCTTTTTCACACCCCATGTCAAATACCTTTCCCCTTCTCCCCTACTTCATTGACTCATCCCTATCCCTGCTGGGGATCACAGTGCACTATGCATATACTTACATATTTATCATATGTTGCTTTCACCTACATACTGTTTCATGAAGGTAGAGAATTGTGTCTTTTTAAAACTTTCTGACTTCCCTAGTGCTACAATTTGCTTAATAAAGGTTTTCCGTTTTATTAAACTGAATGCATTTGGCAGGAGGTTTCAATAAGCCTCCACCCCTACTGAACCCAGTACAGTGTGGAACTGCTCAAATTTTATCCATTGGTGTATTACAAGAGGAAACAGAAACCTTCAAATTCAAAGAAGTAAAAAAGAACGGAACTTGAATTCTTTTCCTTTCTCCATGTTGTGAATCTAGGGTATAAATCATCCTGGAGAGTGTTTATAACAGTTTGTTTATAGGAGACAGTATTCTGCATTTTCATCTTCAGAGTAAATCTTGAGTTCCACCTGTTATCTGTTCCTTCCTATTTATAAAATCTTGCCTTCCTACTTAATTCAATGAGGAAACTATTTAATAATTGATGAGGATTTGGGGAGTTGAAATATTGTAAACAAAGTAGTATTTCAATATAGCAGTATAACAAAAACTAAGCAGCCTCCCTCAGTGATATTTACAATTTCTTTAGCACCTATCATCCTAATACCTAGACACTGCTGTGTTAGATATAGAATACAGAAAATACCTTCTCATCATTACTCCTCTAACCTCAAAGTGTGGTCTACCATAGTAGAATCTTCACAAGCACATAGATTTTTTGAGTTACTTTCTTTCCTCCAAATGACTGGGGGGAAAGGGCATTAATTATGTAACAAGAAAGGAAGTTCAGGAATTCCCCGGGATTCCCCTGATGTCCCCCATTACATTTACATACAACTATGTAATATTTGATGTAAAAGAAATAGGTAGACTATATTTCTTTTAGTGATAAATTAAGTCAGCATGTTAGTTAAGTACAAATAATACAGTTTAAAAGCAGCTAAAAGGCATATATCCTACTTTTCCTTATTTATAGTCTCATTCTTATCTTGTAAGAGCCCTTCTTCATTCCTCCTTGCCTCAGTCTTGAGTAAAACAGTGGAGAAACTAAGACACGTCGTCAGCTGGTGATGCTAACAAGCTGCTATAAGCCAAGAGAAGCCATATGGGAATGGTTTATGTTGTAACAGCTAATGACAAATCACATAAAAAGGATACAGTTGTAGCTTATGGGATACAGTGATAGGATAGATAGTATGAAGTGGGAGGGGAATTGTGGTTTGGAACAGTTTAACTAGTATGCTATTTTTAGGAAAATTTGGTATTTTTGCTGATAGATTTTCTTCAATTTATTTTATTTTAAAATCTTTTCCAGGTAGCAGAGTCATTTTTATATATTGCATAGAGAGTTCTGTAGGGTAATTTGTGAAAAAGGTGAACAAAAAATACTGTGGGTTGTAACCAGGGTTTTGATGATTGAGTTAACAACCTACGTACTTAATTCTGTTGGTGTCCAGCACCTAGCACAGAGTGTAGAATATGGTAGGTGATTTAGTGAACATTTGCTGATTGATCAATTGACTATTGAGACAGAGGAGAAAGTCATTTTCCCCTTGCTTTAATCTAGTTTTTAGTGATCAGCTCTTTATTGATTACAGCCCAGTTCTGATTTCTGCTATTTGCATTTCATCAGTAGTACTCTAAATCCAAGGGAAAAAAAGTCAGTCAAAGGAATACCATTTAAAAATTGGAATACATTTGATGAGAAAAATAGAATTAATCTTGCTCTTAGTTTCTACCGCATCATCTTGATATGCTGAGAACTCCTTGGGTTCCTGAGGCTTCTGTCAGTGCAGAGTAAGCCTTGACCTATCTTAGCCAATTTAAAGCACTAACATGATGTTTACTTGGATATCATCTAATGTCCATCACAGTTACATTATTAGGTCTGATTTGGTGGTGATTTTTCCTTCCAACAGTAATTGATAAAGAAATGGAAGGCGACAAAATCTGAATCCACCATGATGAAAACAGATCTTTAAGGTATTGAAATATGGCTAAGTACTGTATGGTACCAACCTCCTGGCCTGGCTTGGACTTCTTGGACAGAAATATCATTCCACTGGCAACACATACCTAGTGCCCTGGGGCAGGCCAAACCCACAAACATATTTAAACCTACCTGACCTTGTTCCTGGGTTAACAGACACCCACCCGGTCATAACCCTAAGCATCTCCATGATTCTGAACTGCTATATTCAAACCCTTTTCTCAATTCTTCACTGCATGTTCCCTTTTTCTCTATTCCTTTCCCAATGTTCTCTGGAATGAATGAATGCTCTATCTACAAATTACAAAATTGCCGTCTTCTAAAATCTTTTCCTTTCCTATTCCTTTCATCTCAGGCTCTCATGAGGCCTTGCACCCTCCTGACCATACAGCTTCCTTATTCAACCCTTTCCAGTACTTATTTCCCATGCCCTCCTTCCCCAATTCACTAGTTGAGGGGTGCTCCTTAGTCCCCTCTACCACCATTACTCAGCAACCCTCTCCTTTTGAGGTTTACTCAATCCATAACTACCATCTAATCAAATTTCTGGGAGATACTGCCTGACCTTCAAGACACTTTTTTCCTCATTCCATGGTTTGAAGTTTTCCTGTCTTCCCCAATTCTTGCCTGCATAGTTGGGAACTTCAACATGAATTATTAATACTCTCCCAATACCCTAACTTCCCAGTTTCTCAACTTATTCATTTCCCAAGACCTAATTTTCCCCCCTACCACAGCCACACACAGAGATAGATACCCTTGATCACTTCACCGCCCACAAACACACCACTTCGATGTTCAGGAATTCCTAAATCCACTTAACTCATCAACATCTGTTATTAAGATTGTTGTCAAAATCTCTGCCTTGCAACCCCCAAACCCTGTTCTTTGTCATCACTGTAGCCTCAAATCCCCAGACCCCAGTTCTTTCCCAACCTACCAGACTAGCATTGGCTATAACTCTCCTCCCTTCCCTATCTTCAATTCTTAGAGAACAAGTTGAACTCTACAGTCCTTTTCTCTTGAGCTTCTTGCTCCCTTATCCAATGGCTGACCTTGCCCTACCCATCCCCAGTCCTGTATCACTCCCACCTTTTGCTGTCTTTGCACTTGCTCAGGTGCTATTGAATGAACTTGGAGAAAACGACAAAACTCTACGAAGTAAACTACAAATTTATGTTACATAATCTTAATTGGGCCTTCACTGCAAGGTAGTCTTTAAATCTCCCTAACAGATTCACAAATTTAAAAACTGATGCCCAGAGTTTTAAGTAGTCATCCCCATAGGCTTGGTTTTTGCAGATCCACCAGGTAGGACCAGGTTCATTACTCTAGGTTTATATTATTCATGTGAAGCACCATATCCAAATTGCTCTCCACAAGCTTGCCATTCCATTAGAGGATTACAGATTCAGTCCCGAATGAGTGACTTTTAAGGATAATGCTGTGTATCTATACTACTAATGCTATAGTTCAGAAACCATCAAGATTGTGTTTCTTTTAAAAATCAGCCATTAGACACAATTAGCTCTTAGTAAAGGCATTTATTGTGATAACACAGTAAAAACAGCAGCAACAAACCATTACCCCACATGAAACTGGGGTGTAGTCTCCCACAAATAAACAAGGAAGCATGGGAAGATTGGTATCAAAATTAGAACGTCATTAGGGTGTTTCTGCTTAACAGGTGGACTTCCCTGGTCTTGCTTCAGGAAAGGTAGCTGAAGTCTCCACAGCCTTCATCTACAGCTACAGTATTATTCTGTTGGAATAGTGCTGTAGTCCTTCAGAGATCTGGCACCCTTAGCCTGTCTAGGACTTGGCAGAAACCTCCCCAGTTCAGACTGTCCATTGTCTACCTGACAGGTGAATCAGGGTTTATTATGGATTTCCTAAGTCTATCACTGGAGATATGGAAAAAAGTACGACAAGTGCCTGATCTCACGGAGCTCACAATCTATTCAATCCTAATATGTATCCTCAATATGGCATTCTAATAGAATTGTGGAAATGGACAGTTTTCTAGGAATGATAACTACATCAATGTTAAGAAGGCAATGTGACTTAACAACAGCATACACAACCCCAAGAATTATATTTAAATGCCCATGCATACCTTATAATTTCTTCCCTCTTTTTCTCTCCCCTAAAAAAATGAATCTCTTCAGAAAAGATTTTTGGCTGCAGTATAGAGAATAATTAGAGTATTATGAATATGACATAATTCGGTAGAGTACTTCTATTGATGAATCAATATCACTGGTTATACATGAAGGTTTGTTGAAAAATTCATTGGCAACATGTTTTAGACAGACATTTTTGAAATAAGAGGCAGGGTGTTTACTTTTATATTCGATGTAGAACATAAACTACTCAGTTTTAATTTAACTTAATTATGCTAATTAGTTGACTATTAGTTTTTTGGGGGGCCAGTGTAGTTTGTTATTCTTTGGTTATGTTTGGGTGAGTGAAAAGTTGAATGAAACATACATTTACCTCAATAACTCAAAACACATTATTACATCAAAGTAGCCTTTTCTTCTAAAATTCATCGCCATTACTTTCTCAGTACTCAGAATTCAAGTCACTGAAAATGTAAATTTAGAAAGTTAGAGAAATGAAAAAGGTGAGTTGTTTCTATGCGCTCTTCTTTAGTGATGTCCCAATGCCTTCCTCAATTCCTTTTGACTAGAGACCATAATTTCCTATAAAATGTTTCTGCCATTTGAATTTTTCTTTTCCTATAATCTCTCTTTTGATTATATTAATCTCTGTACACATAAGATAAAAAAGCAAATTCTGATTTCAAGTAAAGACAGGTAGTCTCAAACAAGGCATTGTAGGTGAGATGCTTGCTGTGGATTCAGAAAGATATAGGTTCAAAAATTGTCCAATACCATTATCAGCTGTGTGAGAGACTTTGTATAAGCAATATTTCTTTCGCTTTTTGGAGGGCAGTTGGGGTTAAGTGACTTGCCCAAAGTCACACTACTAGTAAGTGTGTCAAGCATCTGGGGCCACATTTGAACTCAGGTCCTCCTGACTCCAGGGCTGGTGCTCTATTCACTTTGCCACCTAGCCGCCCCTACAAGTAATATTTCTGTGCCTCAGCTTCCTCACCTTGAATATAAGGGAGGTGAAGTAGATAGCGTTAAAGGTTCCTTCCAGTTCTAAGACTATATGCTTCTTTCCTTTCATGTTTTAGTCCACTTTGATGGTCTAAGTCGTGGATTGGTTCACATGAAATGAGCTGAAAATAGGTATAAATTCAAATAATTCCTCAGTATTCTTTTTAATATCCCCTAGAATACAAAGGAATTAAATCTCCCTCTATTTTCTTCTTTTCTCCCACCACAAGCCACATAAATGGAAAATTCTATCACTATCTCAAACCTCTACCACTCTTCTTTCTCAGTTTTCTTCTGTCTTTATATTTGGGGCGTTGCCTTAATTCAGTAATTCCATTCCTTCTTATATGGTACCATTATTTTTTGTCTGCCAAGATTCCCCCCTCCCTTAAATCCCTGATGCTCTTCCCTCTCCCATCCTTGCTATTCAGACTCCAGATATTAACTTCGACCTCCCTTTAATTCTCTTACCCTCTGGACTAGATTTTTATATTTTATTTTCTGTCACCATTTTATTAACATGCCCATGTCACTGTAACCCCTAGCATAGGAATGAAGTGCAGCCTGTTATTCTAGATGCAGAAGCATTTCACATAAGACACATTTCCAGAACTGTCTCTAAGGAAAGTCTGCTATTAGAAAAACTGCCTGGTTGGCATAATTTCTTATACAGCCCTACTACAGCTACCTTTGACGTTTTTCTCTCAGGGGGAGTAGGGGAGAAAGTCTCCTCTCCCAACCACAATGGAAGTTATTTAGTGCAAAGTTTTTGGTCTTCAGTAGTGTGTGAGGCTCTAAAAGTTAAATCTTCAATTCTCCTCTTCTCCAGGTTGATATAACACATGCTATTTGACCCCAATGAAAAATGCCAGGAGCCAAACCTGCAGCCACCAACTCAGCCTTAAGTGCTTTCCACCTACTTTTTCATTCAATGTTCAAACTACTCTAAGAATCTTTGTTTCTCTGTTTTCTTTTCATTGGGGCTGCTTTCTTGGAACCCAATTATTTACCCTTCACCCTTTTCCCTCAATTCTCACAACCTTGTTGTGATGTCCAGTCTAGATTTAGAGTAGCCAATGAGTTAGGCAGGTGCTACTGATCCCTGTCTCACAGATGAGGACACAGTTAGCAAGCATTATTTTCAGCTTCTTCATAACACATCAGTGAATTCCAGTGTTGGAAGGGACCTGGGGAAGGGGGGAGGAGGGCTTTCTAGCCCAATTCCACACCTAGCCAAGATTTTACTCCACAATATGGCCAAGTGGTCTTCTAGTGTGTCTCCTGAGAAATACAAGGGAAGCAGCGAAAATATCCTAATAGGCTATGGTCTTTGTTTTAATTAATCCGTGTCACCACTATAAAAGTGTTTTGAAAATGCCAAAATGCTATCTAAATGTCAAACTCGACTTTCCCTACCTTTCATTCATTCAGCCTTCTCCCCCTCTTCCTGCTTTGTGTGCGAGCCCGCGTTTCTTCTCCTCCCCACCCTGACTTATTTCATGTTGCTGAAATATGAAATCTTTCCCTCGTCACATAAAACTTTCCCTTCGGATTCCTCTCTTCTTGGCTCCTACGATAACTGCCCTATTTGATAACTTCCAAGAGAGGAGCTCTTGGGAGGCTTGAAGGGTCTGTAGACCAGACTGGGGTGCATGGATCGGAGGGTCAGCTCACCTTGGTTGGGCTCAAAGTGGCAAATACAGTCTGGAACAATCGATGACTTATTCCTCTTTTCTTTGCCTCCTCCCCCATTTCTCTTCCGCTCCTCGTCTGCCTCCTCTCCCGCCCCCACCCAGCCCTGCTCCGATGACCCAGAGCCCCGGGAGAGCAAGAATAGCTGCGGGGCCACGCTGGCTCCAGCCTCCTTCCTCCCCCGCCCCAGAATCCCGCGGACAAACTCCCCGGGGCGCAAAGGAAGAGGAGAAGGCGGGAGGAGAGGAAAAGGGGGAAAAAAATCCTTCTAGGACTGGGCTGCAGGTCAGGGTCCTGGCTGCTCCAGGCAGCCGCGCTCTCCCGGGGGGGCTGGTCTCCTCCGACACCAGGAAGATTTACAAGTCCTTGATACCCTCTCATTTTGGCACCAATGGAATCCACATCTCTCGGGGCCCTTTCTTTTGGAAGTCTTGTCCCTCCCGTTATTATTCCCCACTTAAAGTGCGTCTTCTCCCCTAAATAAAAATGTTATGAGGGTGCACCCCAATCAGGGCTTCCCATCCAAGTCAGGAGCATATACCTCTCTCCTCTCCCCCCTATCCTTCTCGAAACAAAGGTTAAATGGATTGTAGGAAGGGAGGAGAGGCGGAAAAGGTGGCCAGGGCTCTAACGCTGCTGTCTGCAACATCCCAGCAACGTGCATTTCGTTTAGAACCCAAACACTCGTTTCCTTTTCTTTGCCCCGCTCATCGCTCATTGCTCTTCGGCTCGCCCCCATCCCCCATTTGCACAAATTCGCAGACAGCTGATCCTCCCTTGCCCGGGATGCCCCCAGCACGAATCCCATTGTTGCAATTTGCAGGCGATGCCCACTGCCCAGTGGCCAAGTCCCCCAGTGAAGCCAGCAAGTCAGCGGGCCGGCGAGCCACGCCACGCAGGCTCCGTGCAAAGCCCGGGGCTGCTGGTTCCGCCCACACCTTTCCAAGTTAGCTCGCGAGCTAGCTGGCCAGCCCCGGGGAGCAGAGCCGGCTTAACTCCCTCCCCCAGCCAGCTCCACCCCGCTCCACCCCAGCCCACCCCACCCAGCTCCGCTCCTCTCCTCCCTCGGGCGGAATGCTACAGCTCGCAGCTTTATTTGTCCCTTCCCAAATTCTTGCAATAACCGCGGTCTGGTGCCATCTGACACAAAAGAGACTTTCTCCTGGCTCAGCGAAAGTCTTCCTTTGGCGCAAGGAGCCCGCGGGTAGGATGGAGGTAGCTGCTGGTTTTCTTTTCCTCCCCGGGAACACCATGGGTCTCCTCCTCGCGACTGTTTAGACCTGACACCCGTTTAAAAATACATACGCACACATTTCGGTTTCCCCGCGGATGCGAGGGGCTGCAGGTGAAAAGGGACTGATGCTTCTGCGAGACTGGGGCGCAAGAAGGAGGCAGGGTGGAGAGAGCTGGAAACAGCAGCAAGCGTCCCCCCCACCCCCCAGCCTCTCCTAGCTTGGCTTTGCCTAGCCTAGCCCAGCCCTGCCCTGCCCAGCCCTGCCCAACCCAGCCCCAGCACCTCGCCCGCAGAAAGCAGCAAGACGTAGCGCGGAGCTGTGGGTGTTTCCTTCTACCTCTGAGGATGGGGAGGGGTTCATTTCCCACAGGGGATTTTAACCATCACATACAGATCCCTCCTCCTAATCCTCCGGTGGAGCGGTTTGGGGGACACATTTTATGGCAATAAAGCGACTTAGCGCCTGCTGATTGAACCCCTCCCATCCTACCTCCCCCGCCCCCAAACCCCACCCCAGGACTCGCCTGCATTGGCTTTGCTTTGTTTCTGGGTTGGAGGAACGGGAGCTCTTTTGTTTGGGGGTTTGGTTCTTTCAGCCCCCTCCACCCCTCCTCCTTTGGCCTCTCCGGTTTCCTGAGCTCAGTGCAGCAAGGGTAGGAGAAGCGCCGTCTTGCAAACCCCCCTCGGCTGGGCCCCAATGTAATTTGATGCGGGCCTGGTAAGACTCCCCACGCTATATTGTGTCCGCTCTTGTTTCGGAAGCCTCCACCCACCGGCCCACCCTACATTTAGCACATCATGTGATCCGGGTAAGTCATTTGCAAGTACAACAGTTCTCTGTGTTGCCCCCCATTCATTTCCTGAGAACTGCATAGAGCAGCTGAGAGAGACTCTGTATGTGTGTGTGTGCGTGCGTGTGTGTATGTGTGTGCGTGTGTGAGTGTGTATGTGTGACACTGTGTGTATGTGTGTGTATGAGAAAGGGAGCGAAAGAGGGAGAGAGAGAGAGAGAGAGAGGGGGACTGTATTAAGGGAAAGAAAACAATTTCTCCTGCTCTGCAGCTTCTGCTCAGGTCTGTGCCGATTCCGTTTCTTATCAAAATAAACAAACCTTTTTTTTTTTTGCCATCCCAAATCAGACCGTATTCTCTTAACATGTTTTATTTTCCTTCTGTCATCTGCTCAAGTTAAATCATTTTGGTTGGTCTGCCTTCTTAAAAGGGGAAAGTGTTGTTGGGAAACGGGAGGGGGAGAGGGCTAGGGGGATGCTATTGCAAAGCAAGTAGCTTTGGTCAGATTCGCGGAGAAGAAAGAAGAACGTTTAGGTTTTTTTTTTTCACTCCCGCAAAACTTATCAAGTAACGTATATTAAGCAAATGTTTTTCTACCCAGAGTGGAATTGTTTGGTTTACAACGTTTGTCTGACAGTTGCCATGGATTAAAAATAAAACATCAGTTCTGAATTTGGGGGTCTGGTTGAACAAGTTTCCCCTCGGAAACCTTTTTAAAAAATGTGTGTATACCAAAATTAGGTTTATGTCTGTGTATTTTTGAGAGGGTTTCGGAGGGTAAGGGGTTAAGGTGGAGATGACACTGCTGGCATTAATAGTGGTCCTAGTGCTACATTCATTATTGTCTCTGGTAGTAATGATGTGTAACTGTCACTTGCAACAGTGCATAGTTCATGGAAGTGGCCGGGGGCTGGCCTATGGCTGTTATTTTCAATTAAGGTGGACCTCCATAGAGTTGACAAGGGAGAACTTTGCATTTCGACCCAGTCCTGAAAAAGCCCTGAGAACCAGTTTGGGAACCACTTCTTGCCTTATAAGCTTGCTGTAAAGTGACGACTGAGTATTGACCTCCCTGACATTAGTTTGTGTGAATGTTAAACACTATTATATGAGAAGAATCAATTCCGCCTTTGTTCGGTGCAGAACTGACTATTAGAACTTTGCAAACTTTTATCTTTGGGGAGAAGGGTGGGGTACACTCAGCACTACATTTTAGGTTCAATGCATTTAAAAGTACCAATTCCTTTGTTATAAGCCCTGCAGCCTTCCCAGCCCCTCTCACCCTGGGCTTTTTGAGTTCTGCATACTTTAATAATAATAGCTTTATTTAATTCAGTTGATAAAAGCTGACTTGTGTTGAGTTAGAAGTATTAGTCCACCGGAATGTGTAATCTGGATAAACAGTTTGTATGGTTGGTTTTGTCATTCTCCCTAATTGTGCAGACTGTTAAGGTACCATTCTGTATAGATGGTTTAAAACAATTCTGCTAATAGAATTCTCTGCAAAGTGGTGAGATAGTTTCTTTTACATCAGCTTTAATATTCTATCAGCTTTACCCTCACACCAGGGAGATGAACAGCTCTATTTACATCTATGTGCATGTGCATCTAGTTGCTTCTGTAGATATGTGCCAATCAAATGGACGTCATTCTGTAAATCCACCTAGACTGTTCCATCCCCTTTTCTTACTGGAGGACGGAGTTGTTTAGATAAGTCAATGGTAAGATATGGATTTGGTGGCTTATGGCAGGCTGAGTGGTGCAGGAGCTTGTGATGTGAATAGGAGTGGTCACTTTTAAAGAGTGGGTGTATTCCATGGAGTGAGGAATGCTTCTTAGAATTGGCATTTAATAATAACAGTGACTTAAAAAAAACCAAACCAAACCAAAACGCAGTGGTGAGTGGCATTTGCAAACCTCCTTCACATGGTGTTTACATTTTTTAAACCCCACAGAAATTGGTTAGAGTGAGATATTTTTAGTCTTTGAAATTAAGAAGCTCTCAGAGAGTTAGGAATAGGATGTTGAAGGACAAACATTTCATCTACCTAAGTTATCTCTTTATTCCTGCAAGCTGGTCATTCTTGACAACAATCATGGCAAAGTGAGTATATTTAGCTTTATGTGAATTGGGGATGGATTGATTTGGTCACAAACGTATTGGCATATATTTGCAATAAATCAAGTGAATGATTTATTTTTTGCAGCTTCTAACAACTATCATTATGAAAATGTACTTGCACATAGACAACTTGATACTTTGAAATATAAAATACAATGATTGTAATAATTAAAATCATGTCATTAAATGTAGTTATGATTCTTTGATACTCACTTGACAGCACATTTTAAAAGCAAACAAGTCAGCTAAACTTTGTTTAGGTAAGGTTCCTATTACTTTTTAAAAATGAAAATGATTGTGTTAATGGTTCCTTGATGGTTCTTGAAAAATTTCCTTTCTAAGAAATTAAATATCATTTAGGAGAAAACTGGAATTGGTACAGCATTTGAAGACCTTGACCTTCTCAACTCTTGGCTAGTGGTTGTTTACTACAGCTGCAGTGTGTATGTGTACAGAAGGGGGAAGGACTGCAAACCCAAGTACACACACTGACTTTCCCTAGGCTAAGGGAAAAACAAATCAGTAGGCTTGACACTTTCTCCAAGCATCAGGGAAATAATATCAATAGTTATCTGGCAGATTTAAAAATATGTATTCCTGAGGGGTTTCTTTCAGTCTTATGACAAAAGCATATATGCTCTTTAACAGTTTGAAAAGTGAATTTCAGATGTTACCTCATAAAGCAGTCTGCCATCACAATAATAAAAGAAATCTCCCTTAAAAATAGAGGATTGTATTATCTTAGTAAAGACAACTTACAGTGCCCAGGCTTCTAGGCCTGTACTGAGGAAATTTTAACCCAGGCCAATGTTAGTCATTCAGTCTAGAGTGCTGTGTAATCTAACCCAGTGAGATGATACTGCTAAATAGTTGAATTTAGGAAGATCCTGTTTTCTCTACTAGATAAAATAGTGAGCTTGTAGTTTTATATTTATGTTGATGAGAAAAAAAGCAATCAGCAAAATTGAGATGTCTAAGCTATTTGTATTCCTTATACTTTCTTTTTAAATAAAAATTCAACAGAGTTAACTTTATGCCTAGTTCAGAATGGTTTCTTTACAGCATGGTTTGATGGTTCAGAATAGATAGTGGGTCAGCTTATCAACAAGAGGGGTTCTTAATCTGAAGTCTCTGATATTGTTTTTTATTTATATGTTTAAAAAATTTGATAAGTCTTTTTGGCATAATCAATTTCCTTTGTAATCCTATGTATTTTATTTTATGCATTTAAAAACAACCTTATGAGAAGGGGTCCACAAGCTTTGCCAGACTGCCAAAGGGGACTGTGACACAAAAAGAGATTATGGCCCCCTGATATGGAGAGGCTCACAAGTGTTTCATAAGTGAGTTTTCTCAAAGTTATAGTTTGTTCATAGGGAATAAAGATCATGCAAAAGTTTTATTAAAGATTTGCAGCCCACTTTTGGTCCATATTTTTCAAAAACCAGGTTGGCATTCTGAAACTGGTTAGAGGAAAAGTGTTTTTGTCATTTAACTTTTCACAATATTTTTGGATTCTAAATGGAAAATTTGCATATATCAGCTTATCTTAAACCTAATGTTTATCTATTTTTTCTTTTTAAAACTTATTCCTTTTTCCCACATGAGTATACAGAACTTTAAGCAGAAGACTGCATTTATAAGAACAAAATAATAATTTAGACCAAATTGTTGGCAACACCCCATAACCACAGCCTTAACTCATCTACCACAGCTACCCCTCCCTCAGGCAAAATACTGAGTAAACAGATGGGCCTTGCACTCTGCCCTGAAGGTCAACAAATTTAGGCTTTGTCAGCCCGAGGGGGAGGATGCATTCTAGATTGTAAGCCTTTCCAAAGAGTGGTCTTGTTTTAGTTCACCAGTTTTTTGTACTTAAGAGCAGCCGCACCCCATCTGATCCCAACTACTGAATTCTTGTGGTAAAGGACCCAGGCTGTGTGATTAAATGGTTACTTTCTGTATACATTTTCAGTAATTATATTACAAAAGGATTTTTCAATGTTTGGTGTCTATTGTCATAAAAGTGGTTGACTTGAGTCATCATGTCCCTGCTTAAAAATTTGTTTTGGTCTGTCAATAGATTATAGGGTAAATCATACCAAAGCATTCTGTTTTGGGTAAGCCTATCTTAAAGTAGTTTTCTTTTTTCTTTTTAAAAAATGGACAATTTTTACCTTTTTGAAATAATCTCAGAGTAGATTTTGAAGTGATCAGAGGTTTAATAGTAGCAACATAAGTCCTGTAGTTTTCCTGTTACATAGATATACTGAAAGTACCTACCTACTAGAGCTCCATACGAGGGCTCACCGAAGTAGACTGTGTGGTCATCAAAAAAGAACATTCTAGTATTTCCTTAGAATGTAAGTTCCTTGAGAGTAGGGATTGGTTTATTCTTTATGTTTGGATCTCTACTTAGTGGATAAAGACTAAGTGTGATTTTATTTGTATAGTGTTCTATCAGATGAGGAAACTCCCTCTACCAATGAAGGTAGATAAAGAGTTCCCTATTAATACCGGATGAAACCTCTCTGTGTCAGAAGGGAATTGAACCCAGACCTTTTTTGTTTTAAGACTGGATCTCTAATCAGCATGCCAATCCTGCCTCTTATTAACTATATTTAGGAGCAAAAAGAAAGCCATAAACTTCTTACCCCTATCACAAAAGAATACATTGACAGTACCACTGGCATTCACTTAGAGATAAAACAAACACACACAACCTAGGACAAATAATCTTGAACAAATAATATTTAAAATACTGACCCAAAAAACCTTTTCCAATTTCATCAGCAGGTGACTCCCAAGGACACTCTTCTTTAGGTTTCCTCTAAGAAAAGTTAAGGCTGTGCCCAACCTCTCCTCCTGAACATACATACTCTCCTTAGGAAGAAAGAATGTCTGGGGTGGGTAGAAAACTCTTCTGGCTTTCAGAGGTCATGGATTCCACTTTTGTGTCACTAATTACTTGTTCTGTGATCTTGGAAAAGTCTTTGTACTGTAGTTTCTGCATAGTTCTTATAAGGTTTACAAAACCATTCTTGTTAAGTTTCTGAACTTCTTGGGGAGAAAAGGAATTTAATAATAATAATGGTAACAATAATGGTGATAGGTAGTGCAGTGGATAGGGTAGAAAATCATTCTTGTAAAGTATCTGAACTTCTTAGGAAAAAAGGAATTTGATAATAATGATATTAATGGGAATAGGTGGTGCAGTGGATAGAGTGCTGGGCTTGAAGTCAGGAAGACTCATGTCCCAGAGTTCAAATCTGTCTTTGGACACATTAGCTGTATGACCCTGGGCAAGTCACTTTACCTTGCCTACCTTAGTTTTCTCATCTGTAAAATGAGCTGGAGAAGGAAATGGCAAACTACTCCAGCATCTTTGACAAGAAAACTCCAAATAAGCTCATAAAGATTCAGACCCAATTGAAAAACTGACTCAACAAAAACAACAATAAAAATGACAGTTGAATCATTCATTCTGTCCCTTGTAATAATTTGGAAGGCATTAATAAGCATCAACAATTTATATAGGTTGCAATTTATGTAAATTAGCTGTGAAAAAACGGTTGTGTTTCACATAGTACCATTAAAATTTGTGAAAGTGAAACATAGCCCAATGAAACATATATTATGTATCAATGACCTCTCAGCACATTAAGTTTGGCCAAGATCATATAGATTAAGTTTTGCCTAAATTACAGTTCAAGTAAAACAAGTTTGATGAGATTTCTGTGTTGGTTATGCTGATTTAGAAAAAGGAGAATGCCACTAGAAGTCATAAAAACTAAAATAAAGGACAGTTTGGGTAATGCATAAAGACAATGGATGATGATTTGAAAAGCTATTGAACACAAACTTTTTTTTTTTTGTCTATATATTGGTATATATTCTCTTCCACATATGTATTTGAAAAGCTTAAGGAAAAAGTTTCTTTATAATTTCCCCTACTACTTCCCCGCCTTCCTCCATTTGAAACAGAAACTTCATTGGCAGCAGAGGCTTTCTTAAACACTATGCCCTTGTTAGGGGTAGACAGAAAGTTAAATTGAGTAGCCACAGTCCTGCCACTGACTGGAATGATGGGGAGTCTAGTGAGGACTTGTTCCTTCAGCCTTTCATTGTTTCCTCCCACTCTAGATTTCTTTCCTTCATACCTCTTATGCACTGTAGGGTACATAGGACTTTTGGGGCTTTCCAGTGTATCTTCAAATGTATCAGAAATGACTGTTGTTTGATCTGGGGCTGTAGAAGAAGTCTGGTCCTTCTCTTGGAATTCTTGGTACTTAAGCTATAAACCTAAATTCTGAGCATAAAAAAAATACAGACTATAACCCTTTTTCCCCTTTCCCTTTCAATCTCTTGCCTGCCATTTCCCATTTCCTTTTTCTTCTATCAATTGAGAAAGTAATTTCTGCCAAGTTTAGGCATCAACATTTAATTTTTCATTATGACTCAATAGAGAAATTAGCATAATTCTACATATTACCTTGAAAAAATATTTTAGAAAATAACTGCTGCAAAGTTAAGTTGGGATTGAGCTATCACACCAGGCCAATATACTGGCTCCTCTGTTATTTAATAACACTAATATGAGCCTTGTTCTGGAGTCACTGGGTCTGGATTCAGATCCTACCTCTGTCATTTTAAACCCCCATGTGTCCACAGGCAAAGTCACTTATCTTCAGGGGGCCTCAATTTCCTCATCAGTATAATGAAAGAGTTGAACTAGATTGCTTCTCAGGTCCTTTCCATTTCTAGATGCATGATTCTTTTATCTTAATAGGATAATAGATCTTATTTCTCTATAAATTCATTTAGTCATCTGACAAATAGACATATACCACATGTATGCAAGACACTGCTGAATTCTCAGGAATTTACAGAGATGATTAAATCAGTATGTTGCAGTGAAATAAAACAAAAACCAAAACCCAACACTAATAAGGAGAGGAGAGCTGGGTTTGAGCCCTGGTCCTGACACTCCCTTCCTGTAGGATATCTTTCAGGCTAATCTTTCTAGATCTGAGTTTTCTCATCTATACCACAGAGAGGTTGGACTGCTGGATTCTGAGGTTCTTTTTTAAATCTCACATTCTGTGATTCTGTAATTTCTGCCCTCAAGAAATTTATGGTTTAGTAGAAAAGATTTGTCTTTGATACAGATGTAAGGCCAAGTGACGGAACAAGAGTTATCAAGAAAGTGTAGTAGAAATTCAGAAGAGGGAGATGGAGGTCATTTTCTGGATGGAGGAATCAGGGAAAGTTTCATAGACAAGGTGATATCTAGTAGAAGTTTTATTTTAAAATTTTATAGTAATTAGACTATTATGTTTATTCTCCCCTACCTCCCACTTTCTCAGAGAAAGATCTTGTAAACTCAAACCTCATTATTTGATGCTACTTCATCATGTCTCCCTGGCAACTTGTTCTATCAGTCATCCCCTTTCACTACTTAATTTTCAGTCTCTCCTTTTTCCACTAACACCTTCCCTACTGCTTACAAACATGCCCTGATCTCCCTCATCCTTAAATTTTCACTTGATCTTACCATTCTCACCAGCAGCCATCATATATCAAGCTGTCTACACACATTCTCTCTACTTCCTCTGCTTTCAGTCATTACTCAACCCTTTGCAGTCTGTCTTCTGACCTTATCATTCCACTGAAATTACACTTTCCAAGGTTTTCAGTGATCTCTTAATTGCCAAATCCAATGGCATTTTCTTATCCCTCATCCTTTTTGACCAGTCTATAGCATTTTACATGGTGGACCATCATTCCTGGATTTCTGTACCTCTGTTTCTCCTAGTTCTTCTACCTGTCTGATTGATTTTGAACTCCATGCCTTGTCCTTTGTGTATGGGTTAACCCAAGAGTTCTATCCTGTACCCTTTTCTCTTCTTTCTTTATAGACTCTTTCTTGGTGATCTCATCAATTCCTATGGGTTCAGCAATAGTCTCCACATGTATGTTTCTCTCTCTCCCTTCCTCTTTCTCTCTTTCTCTTCTTCTCTAACACACACACACACACACACACACACACACACACACAGTCAGCCTCTCTGCTGAATTCAAATCCCAAATTACCAGATATTTATTGGATATATCCAATTGGATGTCCCATAGCTATAAAACTTCTACTAAATATCCCCTTGTCTGTAAAGCCTTCTCTGAATCCTCCACTATGTTTAAAACAGCTTGTCATCTTTTCTTCTGAATCATCCCTTCTTCTCAACTTTCTTATTTCCATTAGGTACTCCAGTGTCTTTCTGGTTGCTGAGCTTTGCAGCCTCAGAGTCATATTTTACTCTTCTGTGTCCAGTACTCCATATATCCAATCAGTTGCCAAGCCTTGTTAATTTTGCTTCTGTGGAATATCTCACATTTGTTGTCGTAAGATTACCACTTTTTCTCAGACCCTGATCACCTCTTGCATCGACTATTGTAATAGATTCCTAAGAAGTTAGACTTCATCCAAGCTCTCCCTTCTTCAGTCCAACACTAGAAGCCAAATAGATATTTCTAAAGCATAGGTCTAACCACACTGCTTATCTGCTTAAGAAGCCCCAGTGGCTCCTTGTCTCTAGAATAAAATAAAAGCTCCTCTCTAGGTGGTTTTTAAAGCCTTTCATGGTCTGCCTTTGGTCAACCTTTCTGGGTTTATTACACTTTGTTCTCTTTCACACCCTACCCATTCCATCCCAAATAGTAATTATTGTTGTTCCTAATATGTAGCATGCTGGCTTCTCTATTTGGTGCCTTTATATAGGATATTCTCCTTGTCTGGGATGTGTGGCCTCTTGGCCTCTGCCTCAGAGAATTCTTGCCCTCATTCAACGCTCAACTCAAGTCTCATCTCCTGCTTGAGGCCTTTCCCAAACCTTCCCACTTTGTATATATTTTGTATTTATTTGTTTTTCACCATTAGAGCATAAGTATCTTGAGGACAGGGACTAATTTTCATTTTCTCTTGTTGCCTAGCACCTACACCTAGCACACATACTAGGTAGTTATTGAATTGATTGAATCCAGTGGCTCTTTTCCTGCTGCCTATAAGCATGCCCAGATTTCTATCTATCATCTTAAAAAAAAACCCCAAAAGAACCCTCACTTCACTTTGCCATCCCCTCAAGCAATCACTTGAGAAGGAAATGGCAAACCACTCCAGTATCTTTGCCAAGAAAACCCCATGGACAGTATTGGACTGATATTGTCCATGGGGTCATGAAGAGTCAGATAGGACTGAAAACTAAACAGTAGCAGCAGCAACAACAGCAAGCTATCATACCCCTCCTTGCCTCTTACAAGCTTACAAACTTCTACACACACCCAGTAAGTCTCTCTGCTGAATCTGAATCCCAGATTACCAGATATGTATTGGATATATCCAACTGGATGTTCCATAGCTGTAAAACTTCTACTAACTAGTCTGTAAAGCCTCCTCTGATTCCTCCACTATGTTTAGAATAGAGATTATCGTCTTTTCTTCTAAATCATCCCTTCTTAACTTATTGCTACCATTTCCTCATTTTCCATTCAATATTCACTACCTTCTAGTCCAACTTGAAATTGCACTTTCTGAGGTTATAAAGCTTCTCAATTGCTTAAACCATCAAATAAGATGAGTACTTAATTTCTTTTATTTTTTTGAGGGGGATATTTATTACTTTATTTGATTGAAATTGGGACCCCCTATCTTGCCCAGGCTGGAAGGACAATGGCTACTCACAGGCCCAATCCCTAGTATTTTTTGGTACAATAGCCTTGAGATGTTCCATCTTTGACCTGTTCCAGTTCATCCTGTCTCAGACTACCTGGTGTCCCCCTGCCCTTGGAAGCTAGCCATATTGGTGATAGAGTTAGTGAGGACACTTATTTGGCTTAACTCTATATTAGCTCAGAGCTCCCAGGTTCAAATGATCCACTAGCCTCAACCTCCCAGTAGCACGGAGTATAGGCATGTGTGGTGAGAACTACTTTTACTAGTCCTCATCCTTCTTGACATCTGTGCAGTTTTTGAAGCTGGTCCCCTTCCTCTCTTAGATGGTTTCTCCTCCCTTGACTATTTCAGCATTGTTTTGCCTTGGCTCTCTTCCTTCTTTTGATTGCTCTTTCTTAATCTCCTTGGCTGGGTGATAATAGGAAGAACACTATTTGTGCAGTCTGGGGACCCAGATTAAAATCTTTTCTCTGGAACTGCTTGTGTGACCTTGATGAAGTCACTGAACAAACCTTTTTGGGCCTCAGATTTCTCAGCTGTGAAATGAGGGTGTTGTATAAGATGCACTTCCTAGCTCTGTTGTTGTTTAGTTATGCCCTTTCCTTTGTGATTCCATTTGTGGTTTTCTTGGCAAAGATACTGGAAAGGTTTGCCATTTTCTTCTCCAGCTCATTTTACAGTTGAGAAAACTGAGTGGCTTGCGCAGGGTCACATAGTAAGTATCTGAGGCTAGATTTGAACCCAGGAAGATGAGTCTTCCTGACCTCAGGTCAGCAGTCTCTTCACTGAGCCCCTAGCTGCTTTAGCTGATTGAGATCTAGGTCTATGATCCTATGGTCGTTTTCACTCATTTTCCTCCCCGAACTCTGTTGTGCCCTCCATATAACACTCTCACTTAGGTCTGGGTTCAATGATCATGTCTGTGCAATTCACTGAGATGTCTCCATATACAGTCTTCATCTCCAAAATTCTGGTCCCACATTATCAGCCAATTGTCTGTTGTACATCTGTAACCAGATATCCTTTTTATATCTCAATCTTTTTTTAAAAAATAGATTTTTATTTCTTCTGTATTTTATAGCCCTTCAGTCTCCCCCCTCCCTGAAAACCTTCCGTTATAATAAAGAATTTTTTTTCAAAGAGGGAAAAAACTCCAGCAAAATGATTAGTACATTGAAAAATACGGGATTACATGTAATTTTCTACCCTTATAACCACTCATATCAAGGTAGCTCAGTGGATGCTGGGCATTGAGTCAGGAAGACCAGGAGTTCAAATTCAGCCTGAGACACTAACTAGCTGTGTGGCCTTGGGCAAGGTACTTAATCTCAGTCTGCCTCAGTTTCCTGAATTATAAAATGGGGATAATAGCAACACCTACCTCCCAGGATTGTTGTGAGGATCAGATGAGATATTTGTACATAGTAGATACTTAACAAATGTCTCCTTCCTTCCTTCTTTCCTCCCTCCCTCCCTCTCTTTGTTCCTCTTTTCCTTCCTTCTTTTCTTCCTTCCTTCCTCCCATCCTCCCTTATCTTTCTCCCTCCATTCCTTTTTGCTCTCCCTCCCTCCCCTTCAGAACAGAATGAGGGATGTCTCTTAAATCTTTTCTTTGAGGTCAAACTTGTTCTTTGTAGTTTTACAACATTCATTTTAGGTTGTTTTGTGGTGGTTGCTCTATTTATATAGTAGTAGAAATGGTCAACATTTTTCCCCCTGGCTTCACTTACTTCACTTTATATCAGTTTGTGTCAATTTTTCCAAGCTTCTTCAGATTAATCATGTTTATCATAGATTATAGTAATATTGCATTACATTCATATACCACAACTGATAGTTGTTTACTTTGTTTACAATCCTTTGTTACCACAAAGTGCTGCTATAAATGTTTTAATGTATATGCAGTCTTTTTATAAATGATCTCTCTGGGCTATATACTTAGCAGCAGAATCCTAGTATCAGAGCTTATGAACATTTTATTTTCATCATTCCAAGTTGCTTATTCTAGTTCACAGTTCCACCAACAATGCATGAGTGTGTCTTTCCTTCCACAGTATTTCTTTATTTTTTCATCTTTGGCAATTTTCTGGGTGTGAAGTGAAACCTCGTGTTTGTTTTGCTTTGCATTCATTTTATTATTAGTGATTTAGAGCAGTCTTCCATATGGTTATCAATTGTTAATAGTTCTTATTTTAAAAACCGTTCATACGTTTTGAAAACATATAGTGGAGAATGGCTTTTGTTTTATAATTTATCATCGTAAATCCCAATCTTAACATGTTCAAAAGGAAACTCATAATCTTTCTCATCCATTTTCCAAACCTTATTTTTGTTGAGTCATCCAGATTCAGAGTTAATCCTTTACTCTTTTCTCTTCCTCAGTACCTGTATCCGGTCTCTTGCCAAGTCTTGTTAATGTTACCTTTAAAAGTCTTTTGCATTATTCTCTATTTATACAGCAATCACCCTTGTTCAAACCCTTACTACCTCTTGCCTACACTGTTACAGCACTCACCTGATTGGTTTCCTGCTTCTAGGATCACTCTGCTAACATTCAGACTGTACACAGTTGCCAAATTAATAATCCACAAATGCAGGTCTAACTATGTAACTTGAGTGATCAAAAGTTTTCACTTGACTCTAGGATAGATTATAAACTCCTTGACCTGTCATTTAAAGTCCTTCATAAAATACCTCCCACCTGCTTTTCAGTTATTTCACATCATCCCTTCTTTATGCACTTATCATTCTAGCCCAGCAGACTGTTGCATATTTCTTAACTCATTTGTCTTTAATCTCCATGCCTTTTCATTGTCTTTCCCCCATGCCTAGAGTACATCACTCTCTAGCAACCTTCAAGGCTAAGCTCAGGTGTCAATTCCTAATTGAAACTTTTCTTGGCACATACTGGATGTTTAATAAGTGCTAACTGATTAATGCTATTGCATTTCCTCAAATTTTCTTATTCGTCTACATCTTCTGTCTTCCCTACCCCCAGTAGACTGTAAGCTTCTTCAGGGCAGGGTCTGTTTTGTTTTTATCTTTGTATCTTCATCATCTCACACATTGCTTTGTACGTAAAAGACACATGATAAGTGAGTGCTGAATTAAGGTATAAAAGCAAAACAATAATTTAATGAAAGAGAAACCATCTATAGGAGAACATCTAATGAAATCCTTTCTTATTGCCAGTGGGTATCTGACACTAAACTTTTTTTTTTTTTTTGCTTTTTGGAGGGCAATTGGGGTTAAGTAGCTTGGCCAAGGTCACAGCTAGGTTTTTTTGTTTTGTGTGTGCATTAAGTGTCTGAGGTCGGATCCGAACTCAGGTCCTTCTGACTCCAGGGCCAACACTCTACTCACTGTGCCACCTAGCCACCCCCTGACACTAAACTATTAATGATAGAAATTTAAGCTTTAATCTCAGAATATGAAATCTAAGAAATATGCCTACATATGCATACATACATATGTGCATGTTTGTGTATAAGTTATGCATTTACCTAGGTTAAGGAATTTTTTAGGATGAAGTTTATAAAAATAGAATTAATCACAAATCCATTATTACTAGCATTATGTCAAATTTAAAAGTCTTGTTTCTGAAAAGGACAATAAAGAAATAAAGGACAATAAAGGAGAGTAAAGAATAAATCTTTTGTTCTGAGTGGGCAGTACAGTTCAATTTTTCAGATATTTATTTGAGCCCGTACTCTACCATACTATTTAGGTTTGGTGCTACGGGTGGTTAGTGGGTTAAGAAAAGATGGATAAAATATGATTTCCAACTTCAAGTAGTTTATAATCTAGGAAGGAGAAAGAGAAAGAAGGCATATACCCAAATAAATGCAAAAGTCAGAATGTCAGCACGCATCAAAAAACAAATTACTCTGAAAATTCACAGAAATGGAGAGTCCTGTCTACCTTGGTGATTAGGAGAATCTTTTTGATTTAAAGTCATGGGGTGATACATTTATTTTCTTTATTTTACAGATGAAGGAACAGAGACTGAAGGATAGAAGAATTTCCACTGGCAGAGATGGGAGACAGGGCATATGAGACATTGGCAATAGCATAAATAAGGGAGGGCACAAAGGTGTAAAAGACAGGATTTGGCAAGGAAAATAGAACAGTGTAAGATGAAACTTGGAAGTGAAATTGGAGCCAGGTTGTGAATGACCTTGAATTCTATGCTCTGAATGCCAGACCAAAAGTTTGAATTTTATTTTTTGGGTAGTAGGGAGCTATTGAAGGTTTTCCTATGGAGGGAGGGAGGGGTTTGGTGTAATGTTTTCAGAGAACTGTCCTTTGGAAAGATTAATCTGGCAGCAAGAACATTTAATAGTAATGTAAACCATTAAATAGTAATGTAACAAATACTATTTTTGCTGCTATGAAGTTAAAAATGTGGAAAATAGAAGCTTTTCAACTTATTTTACACATCAAGAAGATGGAAACCCCTTTATATGGCAAAAACTTTTGTTTGAGGGTTTATTGTGTTCTTATCATACTACAAGACAGTATTGCTTACCTTTATTTTTTTTTTCTGCTTTTTTTGGAGGGCAGTTGGGGTTAAGTGACTTGCCCAAGGTCATACGGCTAGTAAGCGTTAAGTGTTTGAGGCCAGATCCGAACTCAGGTCCTTCTGACTCCAGGGCCAGCACTCTACTCACTGCGCCACCTAACTGCCCCCTACCTTTATTCATAGTGTCTTCTAGTGACAGTTTACAAAGTTATGTATAGCTTTCAAAGTACTTTCCATAAAAAGATTTATTCCTTTGGATGATAAAGTAATTAACTTGACTTTCACTGAACAAATTGGTGACTAAACCAGGTTCTAATTCCATGATGTAGGAATTTGGCATTGAAGTTTGTAGTCTGATGTGGCAGTTACAGATAGAGGAAGTGTTTTTTTGAGGAGAGAGGTGTCTGTCTCTCTTTTAAGTAATAGGCTTAGTAGATGCACTTTGTGCTTGAGAGTCTACAAGTAATTGCAGATCTGGGAGAACTTAGTGAACCCTGGGGAAAGAACTGTGCAAGCTGAGAGGATCCAGTGTTCTCTGGTAGAAAGCCGAGGAAAGGATTTAATAGAGGCTCAGTGACTTTTTAGCCCAGTTTGTTCTCTTCAGTTAATTATTAATTTTTCTCCTAGACCTTTAAGCTATTGTGTGAAACAGAAATAACCTACTTTCCATTCAAATTTTACAACTTATTCTGAGTACTATTGATTTTAAGAGAAAATTGTTTTTCCTTTAAACCTGTACTTTTAAAAGATTTGCTGTAGTCTTACCTATGGTTTTATTATTTCTAATGGCCTTTTCTCCTCCTCGGAGCTACAGTCAGTGGGAAAATAATATTCATTGTATAGAAATTCACTTTGTAGACAGTGTCCAGGAACTCATCTATTTCATAAAATAAAGCAAACCTGTACCCTTAGTATTTCCACACCATTTTGCATTTCCATTACATTTTCATTCATTTCACCCTTATCTTGATTGTCAGCCAGTTCACTTTCATTCAGTGTCCTCACACCAACTCAGCTAAAACCAAGGTAAATTGCAAAACTACATGGTCAGAGAACCATATATTATAGGTCTACAGTTCAAATGTCTTTCTTTTCAAAGAGATTTCTGTAAATACTGAGTAGGATGGGTTCAGTCATCTCTGAAGATGAAATCATTTAAGAATCCCTAAAAAAGTAGCTCTGTCTATTCTAGTCAAATCTTAATGGAATGATACCCTCTGATAGTCAAAGTTGTAGAAAAATTCTATTGTTCAGAAATTTCCAAATTAATAATCAATGACGAGAAAAACTTTCGGAGCCAATTTGACTCAATCTATATTTAATCTTAAAATCGGATTACTTAGAATTGAGTGAATAAAAGAGGCAGAGATGCATCTAAAATACTATTTCTTCCCCATATTGAATCTGGCGTTTCCCCACTACCCTCAAAAAAGGAAGAGAAAGCCATAGTGTAGAGATTATGATTGTAAAAACAGCAATCACAAAAGATGATCTCAGGGATATATGCCTAAATATTACCACTTTCATGACTATTTTGTATTGTTAGTTTCTTTTCCTAGAATTAAATTCGAGTCATCCCTAGTTGCTTACTATGTTTAGCAGACAGCTTAGATTTTGCCTATTTAATCAATCAGCAAGCTTTTTGTTGAGCACTGAGATATGCCAGGCAGTGTGCTAAACTCTGGAAATGCCATGACCCTTCCTTCCCCCCCAAACCACCAAAAAAAAAAAATAGACTTTTCACACAAGGGCTTGTATTTGAATGGGCAGGATTCTCTCTCTCTCTCTCTCTCTCTCTCTCTGTCTCTGACTCTCTTTGTATAAAATTATAGATATGTATATCTCCACACATATATAACACATGTATGTATATGTTCATATATAAAAAATCAGAACATGTGAGATAAAAAACAGAAGAGATGGAAGGTAACTTTAGAGGCAGTGGTATTGGGGGTGGGGTATGGTAGAGGGGAGAGAGGGATGAACAAAAGCCTCCTGGAAAAGTGGCGTTTAGGCTAAGTCTTGAAATCAGGGATTCTAAAGAGTTGGCCGATGCAAGGGAGAGTATTCAAGTCATGAGGAGTAACCAGTGCAGAGACGCAGAGAAACAAGAGTAAGTGTCCTGGCAGAGGGACAGTAAGTAGACCAGTGTAGATGAATTGTAGCATGGGTGGAGGGGAATAGAATGTAAACTGGAAAGATAAAAAGAGGCCAGGTTATGACAAGCTTTTTTTTTTTTTTTTTTGAGGGCAATTGGGGTTAAGTAACTTGCCCAAGGTTACACGGCTAAGTTTTTGTTTGTGTGCATTGTGTCTGAGGCCAGATCCAAACTTAGGTCCTTCTGACTCCAGGGCTGGCGCTCTACTCACTAAGCCACCTAGCCGCCCCTATGACGAGCTTTAAATGGCAAACAAAGGACTATAGTTTTGGTTTTGTTTTTTTGGAGGGCAATTGGGGTTAAGTGATTTGCCCAAGGTCACATGGCTAGTTTTGTGTTAAGTGTCTGAGGCCAGATTTGAACTCATTCTCCTGACTCCAGGGCTGGTGCTCTATTCACTGCTAGGACTATAATTTTGATCTTGAAGGTAATGGGCAGCCACTGGAGTTTACTGAGCAAGGGATTGATGTGTTCAAAAGAATTGAGTTTTATTAAAATCACTTTGGCAGTTGACTGGAGAATGGATTGGAGTGGAGAGAAAATTGAAGCAGAGAGACCAATTATAAGGTTATTGCAGTAGTTCAGGTCGGTTTAGAAGTACTGAAATAGGGTTATAGTTGTGAGTGGGGAGAAGATGATGTCTACAAGAGTTGTAGATGTACAATTGACCATACTTGATAACTGAATTGATGTATGGGGTAGGTGAAAGAGAGATGTCAGGAATGAAACCTGACAAATAGGAAGGATGTTGATTCCCTTGATAGTAAAGGGAACTTCAGAAGCTGAGGTCTTGAGTAAAGATAATGAGTTCTGTCTTGGGCATGCTGATTTTGAAGTACCTGTAGGTAGGATATCCATTTTGAAATGTCTAACAGGCAGTTAGTTGGTGAGAGAGACAGGGTTTGGACTCTAGGAGTCAGATTCATAGAGATGATAATTGAACCACTGGAGATCACCAAGTGGTTTGAAGCAAGGACCAAGGACAGAGCCTTTAGAGACACTTAGAGTTTGTGAATGATAGGAGACTAAGAAGGAGTGATACTGTAGGCACGAGGAGAACTAAGAATAAATAGAGTCACAAAATCCAGGGAGGCATGAGTATTTGTAAGGAGAAGGTGTTCAACAGTTCAACAGATGCTGCAGAGAGGTCAGGAAGAATAAGGGTCAAGAAGAGGTCATTTGAGTTGGCAAATAAGAGATCATAGGTAACTTTGGAGAGAGCAGCAACATTTGAGATTGGAAGCCTCATGGCATAGAATATCTGGAAAGGGTGTGTTAATGCAGAGGGTTTAGAAGCAGGTGAGAAGAGGAATAGTGGAGGCACCAATTATGGATGACTTTGTTGGGGAGTTTAGTTGGAAAATGGGAGGAGAAAAATAGGACCATAAATGGTTGGCACAGTTGGACCTAATGAGGGTTTAAAAAAAATAGCATTTACATAGTGCTTTAAAGTTTACAAAGGGCTTTTCAAATATTATTTCATCTCATTCTCACAACTATGGGAGAAAGGTGATATGGGGGAGACGGGTGTGTTTGTAGGCTGGAAGGAAGGTGTGGGTAGATAGAAGAAATAAATGCTAGTTTTTCTTCTGTTCTTTTAAATCAAAATGTTGTAGAACATCTTTCTTTATTGCTGGTTCTATGACCTATTTACCCCACTTAGAGCAATCATGTATTTCTGTAAGCTCTATCCATTTCAAAAATGAAAATGAATACCATCTATTAAGAGGCATAAAACAGCTATACACTTGGAAACTTCTGCTACTTTCATTTTGTTTCAAAAAGATGAATAAAACCACCAAGCAAACTTAAAATGCAGTTGTCACTAATTTGTTTAACAGACTTTTATTAAGAACCTATTATGTGGAGAGTAGTTTCCCACTGGTTGGTTGGAGAAAGATACAGAGTTTACATGAGACAGCCTCATGGAGCTTACAGTCTAATAGATATTAATGTATCAAGTTTGTTCAAAAACAGTTCACCCCTTTGAATGATTTTTAGAAAGGAAATGACAAGACCAGTATTTGAAAAAGAAACTGGGTGATGAAGCAGTCACATTTGTTCAAGATGTGACCTTTAGAATGTAGTATGGTAGAAATGCCCAGCATTCTCTTTGTTATCAATCTTTTGTACCTTATAATTCCTCTGTAACCTGGCCGTGGCATATCTGGGAAGTGTGTATTATTGAAGGTGCTTTAGTGGCAGTTAAACAACAGAGAGGTGTGTGTGTATGTGTGTGTGTGTGTGTGTGTGTGTGTGATGACTACATACAGTTAGTAACTATTGCATAACTCACTATAGATTTCTCTTTTAGTACTGGTTCATCATTGTCTTTGAATTGACCAACATGATAAATCCTTAATCTTGAACAGAAATAGTTTATAAATCCTGATTACAACCCAGATAAGATGGTGGTTGGAGGAGAACAAGAATGCTTATTTTCTTATACTCTAAATTTTTCAACTCTTTAGAAGATACTCTTCAATGTGTTATTTCTAAAAGGGTAAAAAAAAAAAACCACATGCCAAAAAGTCCACAAATTACCTTGGGGAATTACCACTTACTCAACAAGAAGTTTCATCACTGTGATGTCATCAATATATTGAAACAAAATAGAAGAGTAAAAATTTTTACATGGGCATACCTTCTGGGATTTTTAACAGATTTCAAGAAATCTAGTAAAGGAAATGAGTAGAAGTAAATATAAAATGAGTCCAGTAAATGAGGTCAGCAAGTTCCAGAATCATCAATATTTATGATTATATTTAATTTTATTAATTAGATTATATTTAATTAAGATATAATTATACTTAAATTGATAAATTATTCGAATGTCTACTGTCTACATAGAACTGTGCCATTGTATGTGGTATGGAGGAATAAATACTCAATTTTGAATAGGAGAGTTTGTGTTCAAATCCTATCTTTTCTTCATATAATTATATATTGCCACATGTCCTCATATCTCAAGACATCTTTGAAATGAGGGAGTTGGACTATATGATCTCTAAGGTCCTTTCCAGGTCTAAATCTAGGACCCTATAGATTAGGATATGCAATAGCATATAAAATGTCAATTTAATTGGAATATAGATCTAGAATGCCTAGTGAAGTATTATTTACTGTTGGAATAATAGGATCACATAATTTTAGAGACTTAGAGTCAACATGGTGTAGTGGATAGAGTCAACTTCTCAGTCAAGGAGATAAGAATTCAAATTCTGTCCCTCACACTTACTGTCAGCATGACGCTGGGCAAGTCTCTTAACCCCTCAGTGCTCCAGGCAATTCTGATTCTCTCAGACTATACATTTCTTAATAGCTGCTAATCCACATTGCTGGAAGGAGTTTTGGGTGGAAGAATTCCCTTATGATAGTATAATCACAGGTTCAGTTTCCTCTTCCTTTTCTAAAATTAAATTTTGTAGTTTTAATTGAGCATTTTTCTTTTTTTGGCTTTCACCTCTCACACTTTAAAACACACAGAAAAAAAACCACAACACTTATAATAAAACTATATGTTAAAGCAAAAGAGATTCCAACATTTGTCAATCCAGTATTTGTCGATTTTCTGTTTTTTTCTTTTCCAACTTTGCCAGTCTGAATAGTGTGAAGTGGAACCTCAGAATTGCTTTAATTTGTATTTCTCTAATTGTTGATGCTTTGGAACATTTCTTCATATCTCTATAGTTAGCTTGGATTTCTTCACTTGAGAACTGCCTTCCATATTCTTTGACCATGTATAAATTGGGGAATAACTCTTCGTTGTATAAATTTGAACCAGTTCATTATATCTCTTGGAAATGAGACCTTTTTCAAGAAAACTTGTGAAAAAAAATTCCCTCCAAAGAAAATTAAAAACTGTAATAGTCTATAAATGAACTAATTCAGCTATCTCATAAAAGAAATCTCATTTGATCCCCCCAAGAAGTCTGGGAAGTAGGTACTCTTATTATCCCCATTTGACTGTTGAGGAAACTGAGGCAAACAGGTTGGTTGACTTGTTCAGGATTATATAGCTAATAAGGGTCTGGAGCCACATTTGAACTCAGGTCTACGTGATTCCAGGCCCTGTGCTACCTACCTAACTGCCTCTAATATAGAAGAGAAGACTGAGGCTTAAAAACAACATGGTCACCTGTAATGACTGGAGATGGGATACAACCCAGATTCTCTGATATTCAATCCACTGCTCCTTCTACTACACCACATTATTAATCTGTCTGATTTTGTTGTGCATTGGAGATGAAAGTGCCATAAAACTTTTCTAGCTTTGTGTAAAGAAGTGCTAGGATTAATATATAGACTCTTCTCTGTGGGATCAGAGATGCTCCTGGCATCAATGCTTTGCTTCCTTGATCCTTGGGTTACAGAGAAGAACTTTGAGCATTTTTCTGGTGTCAAAGCAATATTCTCTAAGGACCTTCAGAAGATACCCTGGAGACAAAATGTTTTGACTGATTATGGCTTAGTGGGGTCTTTGCCCAAAGTAGAAATGAGCCATGTTTTTGACATTGAAATCAGAGGAGAAGATAGAAATTTTCTTTCCATTAATAGTCCTGAAGAATAGACTTTTCTGTGGTATAGATCCAGAGGAGGAGAAATGAACAGATTATTTGGTAGTGGTGGTGGTTGTTGTTGGTGATGAATAACAGATACTCACAATTTAGTTTAAGTGATAAGCCTCTATCATGTAGTTGTTTATTTTCCACTAATAATGAATCCCTCCTATCCTTTCCTTATTCTTAGACAAGGCATATGTCTTCAGTAAGGGATCAGTATTCCCTGTAAATTGCATATAACTTCAAATACCCCTGTGTATATGCCTTACATTAGTTAAACATATTAGCCAAGTCCATCCATTTTCAACCTCTCAGTATCCTGTTCAGTCCATCACTGAGGCTACTTCCTGTGCAGGTGAAGAATAGAGAAAGAAGGAGAGGAGGGGAGTTTCTCAGATGTGGTTAGGACATAGACTTGGAGACTGGAGAAATAGAGGTCTATTTTTTACCTTCTGAAGGTCCGTAAATTCAAAGTAAGTAAATTCAGAAATTAAAACTCTATAACTATTTCTAGTATTTGCTATGTGCCAATACCCTGTGTGACCTACAGCAAATAAGGCAGAAGTTTTTTGCTCATAAGAAATTTACACTATAATTGGGACATTTGGAATGTTAAATAAGTAGAAAAAAATAAAATAGTATTTAAAAGACAATTGAAAAAATGACATGAGCTGCTAAGTAAATGATTACTTGCTAAATTAATTATATAAACAATAAGTGATTTAGGAATTAGGAGGACCAAATTCTTGAAGGAAGTACAAAATCTGAAGAGTCGGTAGAGAGGAAGAGTGAGGGAATTCAGTATGAGTAGAAAGAATATCTGTAAGGCCATGCACGAGCAGCTTTCCAGAAGAATGCTACTGTGAACAGCTTTTCAGGTTCTGATTACACAGTATAGTGAACATTCTATTTATTCCATAATAAATCAAAGTAAAACATTCACAGAAAATCAAGGTACAGCATTCACAGTGTTACAGCTTATCACAGATTATCAAAATACAGCATTCACAGTGACTTATTAAAATGGCCAGATAGTTTCCACCATAGTGGACACAAAGTTTTGAACAAAGAGCAATCATCTCAAAGTACAACAGTCAAAGTCTTCACTCATGGGGCACACTAAGTTACCAGTCCCTTATTCAGCAATCAATTACTAAGTATCATTAATCACTAAGTACAATCATTAGAAAATACACAGACCTTCTACCCCTAGGTCACAAGATAGACCACAACCGCCATAGAATTTAGGACTAGTGGAGAGGAGTTTACATAAACAAATACATAATAACTGAGGTGAATAATAGGACACATAGGGGAAGTACGAGGTACACCATAATATTTGAAGAAGAAAAAATTTTAGGATTATACATATAGAGCTAGAAAGGACTTTAGAAGCATCTAGTCTGAACCCCCCTCATTTTATATATGAGGAGACTGTAAGAGTAGGTTTCATAGAAGAGGTGATATTTGTCTTGACTTTGAAAGATGAAGTAGGATATAAATAGGTAACTATGGGGCAAAAGCATTCCAGAAACAGAAAATGAAATGGGTAATGGCAAACGAGCAGGTCTTGAATTCTAGTTGTTTAACCTTTGAGGAACATTCTTTTCTGTATCTTTCTTTTGTATTCCTGAAGAATAATGTGTTCTCATGTTGCTTTCTGATTGCCATTAAGTTCTCCAGGTATGATGTCCAGTGAAAGCCTGCCTTCTTTCTCTGCCCACACCCTACCCAATGTCTGTGATTCAGAATTACCTCTCTCCTTTCCAGCCCCTACCCTGCATCAGAACTACCATTCCCTCTTTGGGATCTCTGATGTTAGTTGAAAAGTAATTTGATTAAACAAATTCACTTTAAGCATATTAAGAAATGATTGAGGTTTCCCTTAGCCCTTCCTGGGGCATTTATTTGCCTTACCTGACTATTCTGGATGGCAGCTTTGGCAGCAGGGTTGGTTGGGTTCAGAGTTGAACTATTAAGGTAGCTGTTCCCTTTCCTAATCCACTTATTTAACTGAGTTCATGTGTAATTTGTCTTGTGATCAGAATTGCCTGGGGCATGGAGAGCATACCCAAGGTCAACTAAGTAGTGTGTGCCAGAGACAGGACTGGAACCCAAGATTTCCTCATCTTGCCATATTCTATCCCATATGCTATCTGGCCTGTAGGGTCTGACTTAGAAATGGAATAATAAGTAAAGTTAATACTAAATTCGATGACTACTGCTTTTACCCCTTCCTGATCCAGCCCTACCTAGGAAAGTTTAAATAAGGCAAGAGTTGCTAACACAAAGCAACTGAAAGTATCTCAGAATCTTTAGCCAGCAAAACTTAATCTCCTTGTTAAAAAGAGAGATTAGCATAGCCGTGGTAGTCAGGGGAGACCAGTTTATAGTACAAGCTTTGTTACAAAATATACAAAGGAGGTGGGCAGAATATTATAATCCATATCACTTCAGAAAGCAGCAAAAAGGGCTTGAAGAGGAATTAGAACTATGGGCTAGCTTGGGGTGACAACTAGCAATGCCAAGCTATTCGACAAGAATTTCCAGAATAAACTAGATTGAGGTCAACAAACACATATGAAATGGAACAGATCTAATGACATTTTAAGAATTACCTGTTATTTGTAATCATGGTGGAATGCTCATAGTTATACTCTACTTCCTCTGTAGAAAGCTGCTAAATTATGTAGGTAAGTGGCAAAGGCATTTAAGAAGATGAAGCTGAGAAGAGTAGTTGAATGGAAAAGAATAAAATGTGCTTTTATAAAGAAAAAAAAAGAACAAATGTAAGATTCTTGTTGCTTTTGAGAAAACATTTGATGTTAATAGAATAAAATGCATCCAATGAAGTCTCTCAATAGATAAGTTAGTCCATTTTTTTATAGTTACTAAACTGGTAAGTCAGAAGAGTGCTATAGATATACTTTATCTAGATTGAGCAAAATTTAATCAAGTTACAGTGTGGTATTTTTTGGGGAAAACAGAGAGATGTGGGCTAGTTGATAATATGACTAGATGGACTGGAACTTAAATGTTTGGATTCAAATAGAAATTATTAATGGTTCATTTTCATCTTAGAAGATATTCAGTGCAGTGCCCAAGGTATCTGTATGTGTGTATCCTGGGGACTTGGATAAAGGAATTGCTGCCACCTTTATCAAATTTTTAGCAGATTAAAAGCTCGGAGGAAAATTATTTGTTAACAGGTTGTTTACTCTTGTTTGTGTTAATTCTGCCTTGACAGTGCTGATTTTCAACCTAATTTCCATCTTCAAATTGTACTTAAAATTTTTTTTTTTGCTGTTATTCCATGACTTCTGGATCATTTTCAGAATTATCTTTATTATTGGGGATGTTTTTGTTCATTTTCCTTAATAGTGTAATACTTGCTCAATGTTCAATTTTAATTTTAAAATTTTTACTCATTTTTTTTCTTTATGAATCTTACTGTTCCTTTATCTCCTTGGAGCTAGCTTTATTCTTAGACTTTCTCTAGTGGACTTTTTGTCTTACTGCCTTTTCCTTGTAGATATAGAAATTTGTTTCAGGTTTCCCTTGTTATTCTTCCTTCTTCCTCTTCCTTCTACTTTTTAATACTTTTTATCCTAAACCTGATCTTCGAGGTTGGTTATCCTAAGTTTTATTCCCTTTAGTTGGGAGGTTTGATGGCCCTTCTGGCTCCTTATGCAAAGTAAATTCATAGAGAATGAACTGATAGCCCTGTCTTATCTCAGCTCAGAAGACACTTCCCCTCTAACAGGCTTGATGCTGCTGCTTCTTCCACTAAACCTCTCTACTCCCATCCCAGTTGCATTCTCTTTGCTTCATGTGACTGGGCAGAATTGATGTCTTTTTCCTGTTGTGTGGTGTGTGTGTGTGTGTGTGTGTGTGTGTGTGTGTGTGTGTGAGAGAGAGAGACACACACACACACACACACACACAGGCAAAGAGAAAAATGTGCACATATAAATATATATGTATATATACCTGTGTGTATATTTATACATATAGTGTGTATGTATGCATGGAAAGAGAGAGACACATACACACACAAAGGGAGAGAGACAAAGAGAAAAAGATGTATGTATACATATAAATATATACACATAGGTGTGTGTGTGTGTGTGTGTGTGTGTGTGTGTGTGTGTGTTTGTGTTTATGGACGGAGGGAGAGAGTGCAAGGGCATGTGTTGGATTGAACCAATACCATGAGGTAAGGGGCAAGGGTGCTTGTAATCAGACCTGTAAACAGAAGCCTCTGAGGTTGCTAACTGGCTCCACCCAGCCCACAGAATGAGCTGGGATAGAGGCAGTGAGTGGGAGTTTTAAGTAAATACTGCTCTGATGTTATGTCATGAGAATTCTGCCTTATGTTGTGTTCCTGTCATTTTATATATTTAGCATTGAGACTCAAGATGTGGTACATATTTCCTTCTCTTGAAGTCCTTAAGTTGGAAACTTATGTGGAAAATAATTACTCTTCCATGTCTCTTATCATGACTTGTCCATTGACATAAACTTAATAAAAAACTTAATAATAAGAAGCTTAATAGGGACAAGTAGAAAAGTCTCGGTCTTGGACCCCTAAAATTAGCTCCATAAATAAAAATGGGGGAGGCAGTTTTTCTGGAAAGGCTTTGTAAAGTTTAATGGATATACTCAGTGTACCTCGATCCTATGCTAAGGCTGCTAGGAAAGTTTCCCCAGTCTTGCATTCTGTTAAGTGAGACTTAGTTACTGGAAATGAAAAAGGTGATAGTTCCATAGTACTATGCCCAGGGCAGAACATATGTGAAGTATTGTGTTGAGTTCTGGTCACCCTAGTTTAGGAAGGATATTGATAAGCTGAAAAGTATTCAGAGGAAGGGACCAGGAAAGTGATGGGCCTGGAGTCTAGTGCTGTATGAGGATCAGTTGAAAGAACTGGGGATTTTTAGACTGGGAAGAATCTTATCTGAGGATGCAGTTACTGTAATTTTAAGGCAATCATGGAAAAGGATTAGATTGTTTCCTCTTCACTTTTGCCAATTTTCCAAGTGTCCCTATTTTCAGAAGATAATATATAAATTTTGGTAATCTCTTGAAGACTGCAAAAGGAGCTCAAAAGAGATGGTGCTGACTAACATATCACAGTAGAAAAGCAAAATTGCTGAAAAATTCTTATTGCTTACATAATGAAACATAGCTGTATAGGCAGCACCTTGAACCAGTCAATCAATATGAATGCCCTGAATAAAAAGTATGGATGGACAATAAGCTGGCTCCAGAACTGGACTAGAGAAGGCAACTGTGCTAGATTACATTTTGGAATTATGATGTCAGTAATCAATAAACAGTAAGTGCCTACTATGTCTCAGATGTTGTGCTAAATGGTGGGGATACAAATATATAAAAAGACCCTCCCTGCCCTTAGGGAGTTTGTAGTCTAAGGGGGGAAGACCATACATAAGAGAAAGCTCTGGGAGGAGAGAGTACCCAATGTAGCGGCGTGGTGGAAAAGTCAGAGAAGTCCCAAGGCTGTCTCATCAAATCTGCTTATTTTTCCAGTAAAGAAACTGAGATCTGGAGAGTTTTAGTGATTTGTCCAAGATGGCATAGTTAGGAAGTGACAGAGTTGATAATGTTTGGACTATCTATTTGACAGGGTTGTTAGGAAGAAGCTCTACATGAATTATTATTGTTAGGGTCCACGTAGGCAATATATAGTATTTTAGAGAAATAATGTAGTATTTGCTCTCATCATTCTCCATTAGCAAATGTTGTGAAATACATGACATAAAGGTTGAGACTATTTCTCCATGTCTGCAGAATGGGGCCCCTATTGTGATAATGTTAAACTCCAGAAAAATCTAAATACTAAGTTTTCAGCACATCCTTGAAGCCATTCTGAGTTTGGTGCTGCCAAAGCTCATGCTCCAAGTAATGACCTTTAGTTATATATTAGAACCATAAATGAATAAATGACACCAATGAAATAAAGAAATATCACTCCTTAGAAATCTTATTTCTTTAACACCCCAACAGCATAATTGTTATATAAAGCAATTGGCCAAACAACTGATACTGCACAATAATTAGGAATATGATGTATGATCCATAGTCAGATCTAAGCAGCGTGTCATATTTCTTTTAAGAAGACACCTATGTATTTGTGCCTTAAAACAATTACAAATACATCTCAAATCTCAAAGACAGTCAAAGATCTGGCTAGGGTTCAAAGGATTGGAATTCATGGCTAGCAAGTATTATTTTTAAAATATAAAAATAGTTGGTAAATATCCAAGTTTGCTCTAAAGCTCTTGCTGTTTGTAAGAAAATTTGGATGAGTAGTAAATTAAAAAAAAAAGACAAGATTCTTGTCATATACTAATAACACTCTAAAGGACTACCTTTTTTACTGGGACTCTTTCACTAGAAGTGAATCTTACTCTACCTAGAATGTTCTGCAGAGAATTTTGAAAGAAACCTAAATAAAATAGAATTATTTGGAGTGAATTCTGTAATTTGATATTTGTTATTTGAGGAAAGAGCCTTGGGTATTAGATCTCAGTCCTGCTTTCCAAAGCAAACAGTTTATTCCTTTAGGTATTTGCTATAAATTTAATTAAAATTTTTCTAAATTCCTTTGAGGATTTAGTTGATTTGGTATTTTCAAGATGATATGGCTTTAACAGAGAAAAATTTAAAAACTGGACCTACGTATAAATTGGACAAGGCATCAAATTCAAAAGACTTTTTTCCCCTCTAAAATTTTTTTGATTTTATCCTTCCTCCCCCCCCCCCCCCCCCAGCAAAAGCTAACATTGGGAGAAAGACCTGGGGAAAAGTGATTGAAATAAAATCTGCCACTTTTAAAAAAAACCCTTAAGAGCTGATAGTTTATTCATAATGAGGTTATTTGATAAAATGGGACATCTTATACAGAAGGACAGTTCCCAAGCAGGCTTCTTCAGTTGGAATTCCTATTCTAGTGAAGATAATATTACATATTTTGCTGGTACCACTTAAAGATATATATTTTTTCTGTTGGGTATTGGGTCTTGTTCAACTCAACTCTATTGGAGTAACACTTGTACTCAGCTAACACTTAGTCACATGTCCACTCTGATCAAAAACCATTGTATTAGATTCTGAGTCATGGATTTTAATTACTTTTTATTTTTTGATAATGTCTTTCTCCTAGCTAGTCAGTTCACTTTATAGTACATAGGGTTCAAATGCACAATTAACATTGATTACAACTTAAGGGAATTAAGAGGTACAAACTGTGCAACTGAGCTAAGTTAAAAACAGTCACATATTAGTTAATTAGCTTGGTAGTGGTATAAAATATTAAGTAGTCTCTTCCAGATGACTTTTCTTCGCCTCTGTTGAGCCATCACTCACTTTTCTCCTGGTTGGACTTTTTCTAGACTTCTGTGTCTCTACCAGCTAACTTTCTACCCACTTTGCCTCACCATTTCCCAGCTCTCCTTATGTATTATTGTTTCATATTAGAATATAAGCTTCTTGAGGGTAGAGACTGTCTTGTTTGTATTTATATGCCAAATGCTTAGCACCATATAAATCCTTAATTGATTCTTTTGTAAGTCCCCCTGCTCTTGGGGTTATGATTCTTTTTTTTATAGTACATTTTACCTCCCACTCTCCATTATGTACTTGTCATTGACCAGCCTTACTAACTTAGCTGGTGTCCCCTTGAAATCTGTACTTAGGAAATTGTTTTTTTTTTTTTTTTTTGGGAGGTCTTCTCTCTTGCCCTGGCCTTTTAAGTCCATACATTGGGCCAGTTCCATAGTACTTCTCTGCTCTCTAGCCTCTTTCTACAACTTGTTAAGACTCTATAGAAAGTCTCACTGCTACTGTTAATAGCCATTTGGCTCAAACTAGAGGTCATCTTCTCTTCCCAGTATCCTAGTTGCTTTACCAAATTCTTTTTCTCAGATATACAGTACACAGAAATATATTAAATATAATACTTTGGGCCTGGTAAATCCCTTAGTGTTCTTTTTTTTTGTTGTTATCCAGGAGTCTTATGGGAGGACTTTTTGGGTCTTCATTTCTTTGTCTGTAAGAAGAAAAGATGGCATATGAGATCTCTTCCAACTTTGAAATTCTACATTTGGGGAGCACTGAGTAGTCCAGTTTAGCTAAAGCTTACTTATACTTGTCTCTGCTGAGGAATAATAATAGATAGACTGTAATGGTAATGGTAATTTAAAGATCTTCCTTGCCCCCTAATAGGCTGAATGTAATCACATGGAGCCTGTGGTGGGAGGAACTTGCTGAAGGATCGAGCAGAGCCCACAGGAAGTTGGGAGTCAGAGCAGTTAGAGTAGAAGGGGAGGAGAGGACCTATCTACTGTATTATGGTGTATTAACTTGTGGCTATGGTGTATTAATTAGGCTTTCTGAATTTGGAATTTGGTTTTCTGGTGTCTGAATAAATGTTTTGCTTCTGTATTCTGTTTGGAGAGTCTGCTATATTTTGCAATTGAGAACTATGCCAACATATTTGTAGTTACTGTGGGTGCTGTGAATATTGAATTGGCACTACATAGACAAAGGAAGAAAAGTTGAAGCTACACTGTTATTTGGGTGAAGAATTTCATCTTAATTTGATAAGTGTTTGAAAGATTTTCAAAAATGATAGTGGCATGTGCTTTAGGAATAAAAGATGGGTTTGATTAGAACAGAGACTGAATGGGTATAGGAAGTCCAGCTGAACAGAATAGTAGTTTAGGCAAAGATAAAAATAATAACTGATATTTATAGAGTGTTTTATGGTTTGCAGAATGTTTTACATATATCATCTCATTTGATTTCTCAAATAGTTCTGTGATGTAGGAATTATTGGAATGCATTTTCCCATTTTAGAGGTGAGGGCAGTGAGGCTCAAAGAGATTAGAAGACTTACCCAGGCACACAGAGATAGCAGGTTCCTGAGGAAGGATTCAAACTCACAATTTCCTGATTTCCATGTTCAGGGCTCTAACCTCTCCTTGAGGTCCTGAAGTAGATTACTGGTAGTGGGACTGGAAAGGAGGGGATGGCCATGATGAGCGAAACATGTAAGGAGATACATTCTATAGGACTTGTACCTCATCTATTGAGGAGAAGGGAAAAAGATGAGTCAAAGGTGATTCCAAAGTTTTGAACTTAGATGAGTGGAAGAATTGTGGGCTCTATAGAAAGAACTTGGAAAATTGTAAGGGGGTGCTTTCACTTGGGAACAGGGAGCAGTGATGACTTCAGTTTTTCAGATTGAAGGTAGGTTGAATTTGAAGAGCTGGCAAGGAAAATACAGATGGAAATGTCTAGCAAGCAATGAGAGAATCCAACTGGGGAAAGAAATCTGGTACAGAACTATAGTTAGTAAAAAGCCACTGGACTGGGTAGTACACCTGGTAAAAGTATCACCTAGAGAGAAAAGAGCAAGGGTGAAACCTTTGGAGAGTCATATCTGTGAATTCTGGTTACAAATTTAACATGAGAGTGAGAGAAAGCAATAGAAAGAGGAAGTGTTTGTGTATTATCTCCTTTCCTTTCCCTTTAAAAAAAGTCCAAGGGAAAAATTGTGTTATATTCTGTGCCCTAGATGTTAGCAGCCAGTAGAAGCAAATCTATTTTCTATGAATCTCCTTGAAATTAAACACCAATGTGATCATCAAAAGCTTCTTAACTTTTCTCACCTATTGCAGAAGAATACTGGAAAAGAGGCATCTGTAAACCATAAGCAGTTTCAAAATGGGAAAACAAGCCAAAAAGGTCAGAAAAATAATGTTACTAGGTTCATAATTATCCACTTAGGAGCTATAATACTCTATTGATAACATCATCAAGTAATTAAGTGGCCATCATAAGTAGTAGCAGTCTAATTCACATCTTTCCTTGGCTTCGTACTCCCCAACTGTGCATTTCTGAGGGATTGTTTTTAACTAAGAACTTTACTGAACTTACTGGAGAAAGAAACTATGTAAATGAAAGCTATCTTTATTATGTAATTAGACTGGTCCCCTTCATGGTGTATACAAGTATAGAAGCACAGGAAATAGTAGATAATTTGCTGGATTAAATTAGACCATAGGCACAGTTCTCTAGTGGACTGACTTCATTGCAAATGAATATCCAAACAGAATGCATGACATTGACCCGGTATTATGTAATCAAGATATAGACACCCCGAAAAGGAAGGATTCAGCTGTTGAGGAAGGTACAGCTCTAACCTAATTGGAAAAGGGCCTTTCAATCTGGGTTCTGTGTACATTCTGTATTGCTTCTAAAATGAATTCTAAATCCCTCTGCCTAACTTTTAAAGCCCTTTACAGCCTGGCCTCAACTTATCTTCCTGTCCTCATTGCACATTACTGTCCCCTCCAAACTCTGCTCTCTAGCCAAATCAGCCCTCTCTGTTTTTCTCTATGAACATATATCTCCCATCTTTTTGCACTGTCTCCCTTGCCTGGAGTAGTCTCCTTTTCCCTTATCTCTGTCTCATAGTATCTCTATCTTTATGATGTAGCTCAAGCACCACCTTCTACAAAAAGCCTTCCCTGATTTCCCCTATTAGTCATGTCCTCCCTTTCAAAATACCTTTTAGTTAAATACTTTTTATTTATTCTCTTTATAATTATTCTCTCTCTTTACATCTCTATCTATCTATCTATCTATCTATCTATCTATCTATCTATCTATCTAATTCTCATCTCCCCCATTAGAATAATTTTCAATCAAGGATTATTTCCTTCACTGTGCTTTTATCCTCAGTGCCTAACACTGCCCGCCATATAAGCAATAATAATAAGTAATAATAATAATAAATAATAAGTAATAATAATAACTTATTTTTAAAATTTTATTTTAAAATTAGATTTATTCAAATTTAAATTTTAAATTTGTTTTCTCTCCTTCCCAGTCTCTTCCACCATTAAAAAGGAAAACAAAGAAAACAAAGCCATTGTAACAAATATGCATAATAAAAATTCCCACATTGCATATATTGAATCCATTATTTTCTCTGCCAGGACGATGGTCGTATTGATTATTGTCAATCGTTTGGAATGATAGTTGGTCATAGAATTGTTCAGAGATCTAAAGTTTATCAAAGTTGCTTCTCTTTAAACTCTTACTGTTTAAAGAGTATTAATTGTTCTACTGGTTCTGCTTCTTATACTCTGCATCCATTCATATATCTTCCCATGTTTCTCTGAATCCATATGCATCACTTATTATAGCACAATAGTATTTCATTACATTCATATACCACATTTTGTTTAGCTATTCCCCAGTTGATGTGTACCCCCTTATTTCCAACTTTGTCAATACAAAAAGAAATACTATAAATATTTTTGTTTGCATGAATCCTTTTCCTCTTACTTTGATCTTGTTATAGGTCTAGTGGTGGTATCTCTGAATCAAAGAGTATACACAATTTAGTGTGACTTTTAGGGCATAGTTGTAATAGCAGCACCGATTTACAGCTCCATCAAGATGTATCAGAATGCCTGTTTTGCCCTACCCTCTTCAACATTTTTCATTTTTTCAGCTTTGCCAATCTGATGGATGTTAATTGAAATCTCAGAGTTGCTTTAACTTATATTTCTCTAATTGTTAGTGATTTAGAGCATTATTTCTTGCGGCTTTTCATAGGTTGGATATTAGGCATTTAATAAATGCATGTTGGGGTGGCTAGGTGGCGCAGTGAATAGAGCACCAGCCCTGGAGGCAGGAGGACCTGAGTTCAAATCCAGCCTCAGACACGTAACACTTACTAGCTGTGTGACCTTTGGCAAGTCACTTAACCCCAATTGCCCTGCCTTCCCCCCCTAAGAGAAAAAAGCAAAAAAAAATTGTTGATTTGTTGATTAATAACGTTCTACCTCCTGTCTTTGTATCTTTGGCTCTCCTCTGTGTCTAAAAGAGTCTCACTTCTCATCTATGTCTTAAAGAATCTCTGGCTTCCTTCAGAGGAGAGCTCCATTGCCATCTCCTACCTCTAAGGATCTTCTTGATCCTCCTGGTTTTTTAGTATTCTCCTTGAAATTATCTTGTATATACTCAGCTATGTGTAGGAGGCTTCCCTGTTCCCCCTCCCCCCTCCCACCCATTCCATGTTATTAAAAAAAAAAAAGAAATCTCTTTTCCCATAAACTTTCTCTCATCTCTTAATATCAAACCCCAGTTTCATAGGCTTAGACAAACATCAATATTACTGGTGATAAAATTTATTAATATAACAGATAATGCAAAGATAAATGTTTCAGCAGAGTTATCAGCTGAGTAAAGCTATTGCTAGAATGAACTCTGACCATACACTACAACCGCTGACTCTTCCACAGAAACCAGAACCACAGTCCAACAATTCAACTCTCTCAGGATGGGCAATCAAAGTCTCTTAAGAATTCTCCTCAGGATATCTTCTTCACAGCATGCCTTCACCACAGGATGTTTTCTCGAGACTTCTCTTAAGATGACAGTTAACTCCCTCAGTCTCAGTCTCTTTTAGAGAATTAAAGTTAAACGTTCCCAGGTTCAGTCTCTCACAAGATCCTTCCTAGAATGATGGTTAATGTCTTTTCAAGATCACAGTCAAACTCTTTTCCCCCAAGATTCTGTTCCTTTCTTCCTTAAAGCTATAGTACCAAATTATCAATGTGATGAGGCGGGGACATTTAAGCTAGGGTTTTGTGTGTATGTATATATGTACTTCTGTGTATGTATGTGAGTAACTGAACTGATTTCTACATGTAAATATCCTTAGATCACAGGTGCCAGGGAAGCTTACTGTTGTATAAATACAATATAAAGTTGTCAGAAGCAAAAGAACATCACAGTGGTTTTGGAGAATAAAATATTAAATACAAAAAATGCAAATTTGTAATAATACTTCACATAAAGAGCCAGTCACTCTTTCCATTCAGTGGAAAGTTAAGCATTTCTAATATACTTTATTGACCTAATGATATCCCCAAATTATGTTGTCTAACATGACACCTCATGACTAAACATTTTGGCCTCGGCCAAATTGCTTTAGCAGATATTTATTTCCCCCTGTAACCTCATGAAAGATGTAATCATGCATGTTTGATTTCTTAAAGCTGGAAACTCAAAGCAAGAGCCATAGTATTTTTCCTTTTGGTTCCTATCTTTCCTCTTGCCCCAACACAGCTTTAGTGCATCTACCTACAAGGGACAGTGCTGGACTTTTGTTTGCCTTGGTTTGCTTTATGGTACCTTCTTCATGGTTTATTTTTCAGAGTTATTTTGTATTGTTTAAATTGGTACATATCCTGGAGACCTATGTGATGTGTGTGTATTTAAGCAAGTTGAATACACATTGATAAAAAAAAAGTGAACTGGAAGGCTGACAAAAATTTTTTTTGTAGAAAAAGGCACCCCATTTTGAAATTCATGTTATTCTTTTTTTTTTACATGTGCAGTTATGTCAAACATTAACATATTAGTCATTTTGTATAAGAAGATTCAAATAAAAGAAAAAAAGAAAGTGAAAAATGCCATGCTTCAGTCTGTATTCAGTAAATATCAGTTTGTTCTCTGGAGGCGGATAGTTGGCTTCCTTATTAATCCTTTGGGACTGTCTTGGATCATTTTATTGCTGAGAATAGCTTAAGTCATTCACAATTTTTCATTGAACAGTGTTGCTGTTACTGTGTACAGTGTTCTCACTATGCATCAGTTCGTGTAAGTCTTTCCATGTTTTTCTGAATTCATCCTGATTGTCATTTCTTATACCATGATGATATTCCATTACAAGGATATACCACAGCTTATTTAGCCATTCCCCAATTGATGGGCATCTTTTTGATTTCCAATTCTTATCCACCACAAAAAGAGCTTCTCTACGTATTTTTGTATAAATAGATCTTTTCCCCTTTTTTTGGAAGTCTATGGAATATAGACCTAGTGGTGGTATTGCTGGATCAAAGCGTATACACAGTTTTATGGCCCTTTGGGCATAGTTCCAAATTATTTTCTAGAAAGGTTGAATCAGTTCACAAATTCACCAACAGTGCATTAATGTGCCAGTTTTCCCACATCCTCGCCAACATCCAACATTTTCCTTTTTTGTCATATTAGCCACTCTTAATACATATAAGGTGATACCTGCGAGTTGTTTTAATTTGCATTTCTCTGATCAATAGTGATTTAGAGCCTTTTTTATGTGACTATAGATAGCTTTGATTTCTTTGTCTGAAAATTGCCTGTTCATATCCTTTGACCATTTATCAACTGGGGAATGATTTGTATTTTTATACATTTTATTCAGTTCTCTAAATATTTGAGAAATGAGGTCTTTATCAGAGATACTTGTTGCAAATCTTCCCCCCCCCCAGTTTTCTTCTTTCCTTATAATTTTGGTTGTGAGATGTTGGTCTATACCTCATTTTTGCCATACTAATTTCCAATTCCTAATAGTTTTTGTCAGATAATGAATTTTTGTTCCAAAGTTTGGATCTTTGGGTTTACCATATGCTGGATTACTGTTGTCATTTGCTATGATGCATTTTGTACTTAATCTATTCTGTTGATCCATCACTCTATTTCTTAGCCAGTTTTGGATTGTTTTGATAATTACCTCTTTATAACAGTTTATAATACAGTTTGAGATTGGGTACAGCTAATCTAACTTCTTTCACATTTTTTCCATTGACTCCCTTGATATCTTTGAGCTTTTGTTCTTTCAAATGAATTTTGTTATTATTTTTTCTAACTCTATAAAATAATTTTTTTTTTTTTTTTTTTAAGCAATTGGGGTTAAGTAACTTGCTCAAGGTTACACGGCTAGTCATTTGATTTATGCGTGGGTGCTCATTTTCTGAGGCCGGATCTGATCTCGGGTCATCCAAACTCCGGCACTCTTACTGCGCCACCTAGCCGCCCCTTTAGGGCAATTGGGGTTAAGTAACTTGCCCAAGGTCACACGGCTAGGTTTTTGTTTGTGCGGATTAAGTGTCGGAGGCCGGCTCCGAACTCAGGTCCTTCTGACTCCAGAGTCGGCGCTCTATTCACTGCGCCACCTAGCCGCCCCTCTATAAAATAATTTTTGAAGAGTTTCATTGGTATGGTACTGAATACGTAGATTAATTTAGGAAGAATTTTTATTATATTCGCTTGACCTATCGATGAGCAATTGATATTTTCCCGATTGTTTAGATCTGGCTTTATTTGTGTGAAAAGTGTTTTTTATAGTTGTGTTCATCTAGTTCCTGGGTTTGTCTTGGCAGGGAGACTCCCAAGTATTTTATATTGTATACAGCTATTTTAAGTGGAATTTCTCTTTCTATCTCTTGCTGCCAGACTTTGTTGGTAATATATAGAAATTCTGGTGATATATGTGGATTTATTTTGTATCCTGTAACTTTGCTAAAGTTGTTAATAATTTCAAGTAGTCTTTTAGTTGATTTTGTAGGATTTTCTAAGTATACCATCATATATGCAAAGAGTGATAGTTTTATTTCTTCATTACTTATTCTAATTCCTTTAGTTACTTTTTCTTTCCTTATTCCTATAGCTAACATTTCTTCTGTTGAGATAATCATATGATTTCTGTTGGTTTTGTTATTGATATTGTCAGTTATGCTGATAGTTTTCCTGATATTGAATCAGCCTTGCATTCCTGGTATAAATCCCACCTGGTCATAGTATATGGTCCTTGCTGTAATCTCTTTGTTAGTATTTTACTTAAGATTTTTGCATCAATATTCATTAGGGAAATTGTTCTATAATTTTCTTTCTCTGTTTTGATTCTCCCTGGTTTGTGTATCAACACCACATTTGTGTTGTAAAAAGTATTTGGTAAGATTCCTGCTTCACTGTTTTTCCAAATAGTTTATATAGTATTGGGATTAATTGTTCTTTAAATGTTTTGTAGCATTTGCTTCTGAATCCATCTGGTGTTGGAGATTTTTCTTAGCAAGTTCATTGATGACTTGTTCAGTTTCTTTTCCTGAACTTAGATTAATTTTCTACTAATCTGGGGAATTTATATTTTTGTAGATATGTATCCATTTCATTTAGATCGTCAAATTTATTGTCATATAATTTGACAAAATACTCCTAGCAATTGTCTTAATTTCCTCTTCATTGGTGATGAATTCACTTCTTTCATTTTTGACACTTGTAATTTGGTTTTCTTTCCTTTTTTAAATCAAATTACAATGGTTTATCTATTTTATTGTTTTTCTCATAAAACCAGGTTCTAGTTTTATTTATTTCAGTGGTTTTCTTACTTTCAGTTTTATTAGTCTCTCTTTTATTTTCAGGATTTCCAATGGTGGTTAATTGGGGATTTTTTTTTTTTAACAAATGTTTTATTAACTTCTGGTTTACATCATTCATTTCCGCCAGATTTTGAGTTACAATTTTTTCCCTATTTTTCCCCTACCCACCACCCCAGAATAACAGTCTCACAAGATATCCCTTCATCCAATCTGCTCTCTCCCTTATCTTCTCCCATACCCCCTTCGATTTTACCATTAGGGCGAGGTGAATCTCTGTGCCCCAATGCCTGAACATCTTATCTCCCAATTACATGCAAAATAATATTAATAATAGTATTTATATATATTTGAAACATTTAATTTTAAAACCTTGAATTTCAGATCCATTCCCTTCCTCCCTTGTCACCCATTCCCTCTGGGAAGATAAGCAATTCAGTATGTGTTGTACATGTATAGCAATGCAAAACATTATAATTGGAGATTTTTAATTTGTTCTTTTTCTAGTTTTTTTTGTTGCACATCCAGTTCATTGATCTGTTTTTTCTCTGTTTTATTGATGTAAGCAATAAGATGTAAATTTAAATTAGAGATGTATATTTGCCCCTAAGTACCACTTTGGCTGTATCCCAAAAATTCTGGTGTATTGTCTTGTTGACCTTTTCTTTAATGAAATTATTGATTGTTTTTTATGATTTTTTCTTTGACCCACCTGTTGTTTAGGATTAGATTATTTAATTTCTAAGTAATTTTTTATTTTTCTTTTTAATTGTCCATTCTGATCTGAAAAGGATATGTTTTATGTTTTCTGATTTTCTTCATGTAGTTGTGAGATTTTTATGTCCTAATACATGCTCAGTTTTTGTGTAGGTGCCATGTACTACTGCGAAAAAAGTATATTCTTTTCTATTTCCATTCACTTTACTCCAGAGATATATCATGGTTAACTTTTCCAGAAATACATTCACCTCCTTAACTTCTTTCTTGTTTATATTTTTGTTTGATTTATCTAGTTTTGAGAGGGGAAAGTTGAGATCCCCTAATATAGTTTTATTATCTAATTTCCTCCTATAACTCATTTATCTTCTTCAAAAATTTAGTTGGTATACCATTTGGTGCATATATGTTAAGTATTGATATGACTTCATTATCTATGGTACTTTTCAGCAAGATAGAGTTTTCTTCTTTATCTCTTTTAATTAGATTTTTGCTTTTACTTTGTCTGAGGTCATGATTGGCTATCACAGTTTCTTTGCTTCAGCTGAAGCATAATGGATTGTGTTATATTCCCTTACCTTTATCCTGTGTGTACCCTCTGCTTCAAATGTGTTTCTTATAAAAACCATATTGTAGGATTCTGTCTTTAATCCATTCTGCTATCTACTTCCGTTTTATGGGTGAATTCATCCCATTCACATTTATAGTTATAAATAACTATATTTTATATAATAAATATTTTATATTTTATTTAATAAAATTTTATATAATAATTAACTATAAATGACTGTGTATATATATATATATATATATATATATATATATATATATGTATAAATATATTTTCCTCCATGGTGTTTTTTTGCTTGTTTATACCTCCATCTCTCTTACACCTCCCCTCCCCCTGTACCTGTTCATAAGGGTTTTAGTTCTGATCACTGTCTTCCCCCATATACCTTCCCTTTTGTCAGTCACCTCTCCCACTTTTGTTCTCCTCATTCTTTTTAAAATTCCTTATAGGATAAGATAGATTTCTGTATCCAACTAAGTGTGTGTTATTTCCTCTTTGAGCAAATTTTTTTTTTAAAGCAATTGGGGTTAAGTAACTTGCTCAAGGTTACACGGCTAGTCATTATTTATGCGTGGGTGCTCATTTTCTGAGGCCGGATCTGATCTCGGGTCATCCCAACTCCAAGGGCGCTCTTACTCACGGTGCCACCTAGCCGCCCCTTTAGGGAAATTGGGGTTAAGTAACTTGCCCAAGGTCACACGGCTAGGTTTTTGTTTGTGTGGATTAAGTGTTGGAGGCTGGCTCTGAACTCAGGTCCTTCTGACTCCAGGGCTGGCTATTCACTGCGCCACCTAGCCGCCCCGAGCAAATTTTTTTGATAAGAGTATGGTTTAAGGTTTGCCTCCTATCCTCCTATATTCCCCTCAATTATAATAGCTCTTTTATGTGCAATAATTTACCCCATGTGGTCTCCCTCTTCCTTCTTCCTGTGCAATTTTCTTTCTCACCTCTTTATTTTTTTGGGGGGGGAGTATCATTCTATCAAAGTCACTTTATATTCAGATGTTCTTTCTATATATACTCTTTCTAATTGCTCTGAAATAATAAAGTTAAGAGTTGTAAATATTTTTTTGCCCTATAGAAAGATTAAGGGTTTAACCTTACTGAATTTTTTATGTTTTCTTTTTTTACCTTTTTATGTTTCCCTTGAGTCCTGTATTTGGAAGTCAGCTTTTTTATTCAGCTCTGGTCTTTTAATTAGAAATGCTTGAAAGTTCTTTATTTTGTTAAATGTGTATTTTTCTTCCCTAAATGATGATGTTCACTTTTGCTGGATATGTGATTCTTGATTATTTTTTTTTGCTCTTTTTGCTTTCCAATACATCATATTTTTTGCTTTCCAACTCTTTTTGCTTTCCAGTATATCATATTCTATGCCCTCTGGTTCTTTTATGTGGAAGCTGATAAATCCTGTGTAGTCCTGACAGTATTTCCATGATATTTGAATTGTTTCTTTTTGGCTGCTTGCAATACTTTCTCCTTGATCTGTGAGCTCTGGAATTGACTATGATTTTCCTGGCAGTTTTTATTTTGGGATCTCATTTAGAAGGTGATTAGGGGCTTCTTTCAGTGTCTATTTTGCTGTGTGGTTCTATTATATCAGGGCAGTTTTCAATGTTAATTTCTTGAAAGATGTTTTCCAGGCTTTTTTTTTTTTGATCATGCCTTTCAGGTAGTCCATTGATTCTTATATTATCGCTCCTGCATCTATTTTCTAGGTCAGTTGTTTTTCCAGTGAGAAATTTCACATTTTCTTATATTTTTAAACTTAAAAATTTTTTTATTGTATTTTGATGTCTCAGAGTCATTAATTTCCACTTGTTCAATTCTAAGTAATTATTTTCTTCTGTGAGCTTTTGTACTTCCTTTTCCATTTGGTCAATTCTATTTTTTAGGGAGTTTTTTTTTTCTGTTAGTTTTTGTATATCTTTTCCCTTGCTATTGGCTCTTTGTTCCCATGATTGTCTTGTATTACTTTCATTTCTTTTCCCAATAGTTATTCTACTTCTCTAATTTGCTTTTTAAAATCCTTTTAAAGATCTTCTAAGGATTCTTAGGCCTAAGACCAAATTACATTTTTCTTTGAGACTTTACTTGTAGCAATTTACTTGTAGCAATATTGTCCTCTTCTAACTTTATGCCTTGATCCTCCCAATCATAGTAACTTTCTATACTCGAGCCCCTTTTTGTTTTTTGCTTATTTTTCTGCCTTTTTTGGTGACTTGATATTTGTATGTGAGAGTTGGGCTCTGGTCCGGCACTGCCCCAAGCTTTTTGTGCTGGGGCTCTGGGTCTTACTGCTGGCTTTCCCTGGGCTTCTGGGCTTTGCTGCTTACTTTTATGGAGGGTAGGCTTCCCTTCTCACTTGCACTATGGGATGGGGTCTCCCTGTTGGCTTCCCAGTGGCTGTGGGGGTTAGCTGCTCTTCTGTTCCAGGGGTGGGATCTTAGTGCTGGGTTGCTACAGTAACAGAGTCTTTCTAGTTGCTGGCCCTGGAGGATGGATCTTGTTGCTAGCCTGCCCCAAGAGTGGGAACTTGCTGCTTGATTGCTATGGAAACAGGGCCTCTTTGCTAACAAATCCTGGAGGAGTAACTTTGTTGCTGACCTGCCCAAGGGATGGGACCTTGCTGTTGGGTTGCTATGGAAGCATGGTCTCTCTGCTTGTGGGCCTCAGGGGTTGGTTCTCACTATTGGCCAGCCCAGGGGAGGGATAATCAGTGGAGTCTGGGCCTTACTGGTGGTTTGTGCTGGGGGTGGGGTCGCTGGGGTGGGACCTTGGTGTTTTGTACTGACTGCTCACTTGACTAGGGGGTTGCTGGCTTGTAGGAGGGTGGGGCCTTGCCTGTGAATTTCTCTAGGCTTGGAGCCTTGCTGCAGACCCCCTGCTGTGATGCTTGCTACTGCTACTGTTCTTGAGCCTTGCTTCCCTCCTTAATGAGACAGACGTCTCCTGCTGGCTTGGTAAGCTGCTTCCCTGCTCCTAGATCAATTTTGAGGTAGTTTTCTGGTTGTTTGGAGGGGAATTTGGGAGGTCTGCAGAGGGTTCCTTCCTTATGCTACCAATCTTGGCATCAGACTTCATATTATTTTCCTTCAGCTGAGTTAGATGCTAATTAGAATTTTCAGTCAGAAAACTTGGCAATGAATTGCTTGTCCAGTGACCCAATCCGGGATGATATTTCTTCCTAGAAAATAATCCCTGCATCAGCTGGTATCCCACAGAGAAATCTCTATCCTTTTTCCTATAAGCATTTCTGAGCAGGAACTGACTCCTGAGACAGACTTTGTGCCATGATGTGGGAAGTAAAAGATGACAGTCTTGCTTGAATAGCAGCCTGGGCACATTGTTTCTAGAAAATCAAAATTATGGACTTTGGATTATTGCATCTGAGTCATTAACAAATTCCACTAGTCCTAGATATACTGGCATGACTTTACAATACCAGTGTTGAGGGGCAAGGAATCAGGCCTTTGTCCTAATATTTCAGTTTCTGTTGGCCTTTTTTCCTAATGTAGTTATGATTTAGAAGATAGAATTAGATGTAGACCTGATAACTGTTCATGTACCTGAAGAGATTCTTTGAGCACATCAAATGATGTTATACTGTGATTGTATAGTCAGAAAAAAACACCATGATTGAACCCTGTAATTTACCAAAATTAAAGGTATTGCTAACTTCAAAAACATTTTTTGAAGCTTATGTCTTAAAATATAATTCTAAACATAAGTCAGTTGGAAAGTACCACAAATTTTCCTTATCATGTTTTAGAAATTATTGCCTTTCTTTTGTAGTTAAATATATTGCTGCTACTTGTGATTTTGGAACAATGAATTTAGTTATGTGAAAAAAAGAAACTAAAACATGCCTTGTAATGGGGCTAGTAAGTTAGAATGTTGGCAGAGATAACAATTGAAATATCAATACAGCCAGGAATGCCATCTTTAGATTGGCATTTATATTATGTAGGTGTTACTTAGTTTTAAGTAAACTATCTTGGGATGAAATCCTAAATAACAAGCAAGTATCAGCAGTGTAATTATGGAGTATCAGTTAATTGACTGAAGTTGAAAGCTGAAAAATAAAGTATACCTTTGGAAAAGGGGAAGAATTAAATGATTAAAAATGATCTTATGTTTCCAACTTAAAAAAAAATCCCCTTTAAGCAAAATTACAAATAATCCTAAATTACAGGGTGTTCATACTACTTTAATGCTTTGAATTTTGTGATCTTTCATGTATGAATTAATATCTCATTTATTTAGCATTTTTATGATTTGTAAAATGCTTCTTCCAAACTACTCTGAGAATTAGGTAGTAAAAATGTTTCATTCCTGTTTTATGTGAATAAGAGTTTTAGGTTGAAACCTAGGCTTAAAGAGGTCAAGTAACCTATGGTCACACAACTGGTATCTGGGATTGACTAAATGTGTCTGAGAAAGGAGACCATTAGGTCAGGGTGTCTAATGAAAGAAGAGATGAAATATTTTATATCCAGGCCGTTTCCGTTTTTCTGCTTCTTAACTTTGCTATACCACTGTTTAAAAACAATTACTTATTATTGAACTATTGACTCAAGAAATGAAGAGCTTCTGAACAGTCATAGTTGTCAGAAATGAAAAGGTCTATCTCATGACGTAGCTAGGTTGAATGACTTGTTAGGGACATTGGGAGAGGGGATGTCTTTTTAAAGTGTGGGTTGGATTAGGTAACTCCAAAGGCCTCTTCTGGATTTAAGAATGGTATAATGGGTACACTTCTAGTTTTGGAATCAGATCACTTGTGCTGAAACCTTCTGATATTTACTACACATAAGAGCTTGGGTGAGTCATTAAATTTCCCTTGACCTAACTTGGTTTCTTCATCTGTAAAATGAAAAATCTGGATACCAGAGAGGCTCAGAAGGTGTCTTATAATTGTAGGTATTTGATATGAGGGTTTAGCTTAAGTATATCATTGATTAGAATTTGTGTACTTTTGTGCTGAGAATCTAACAGATGAATGGTTGAACTTCTGGTTCTTTTTCAGCGCTTTCTTTGCCTTCATTGTGATTCCTTTCCAAAAGTGTTGAACTAGAACAATTTATATAATATTTTATGATCAGATCAATGATCCTTAGGTTCTTTCTGGTACCTATTTTTAAACCCACTATCCCAGAGTTGGACAATTTTATAACTGTATATTGTCCTCATTCAGTTGGGGAGAGTATCAGACATAGTACTAAAAAGATATTCTTTTATTTTCAAATGTACTTGAATATTTCATTGTTCAGAGGTCTTAGTTATCTTCCTATGGAAAGGTTTTGCTACAGAGGGCTCTTCTGAAATTATGGTGTGTTTTGTTATCCAACTGTTACTACCCTCAACGAATCATTAACATCCTGTGGCTACTGAAAGAACTGTCTACCTCTTAGATTAATTTGTTTTTCAGATCTATTATAAACAACAGCAAAACAAATAGTCTTCTCCTTTCCCTACCTTGGATTCTCCCTCTTCTTCTACCTTCTGTCTTCTCCTCCTTCACCTTTTTCTCCCCTCCTCTTCTTTCTCCTCCTTCACCTCTTTTTCTTCATCTTCTTCCTTTATATTTAAAGTTGTCCAGTGTGAAAATGATGCAATATTAAGATATTAAATTTATATCTTTCCTCCTCCTATTTCATTAATGAAACCTTTTAGAAATGAAAATGAATCACTGTTGACCCCTTAGCTACAAGTACTCAAAAATCTATTTTGAAGAAAGTTTTTTATGGCTCTGCCTCTGGGAACCACCACTCTTTTGCATCAGTTCTTAAATTGCTAAACCAGCAAATATTTGAATGACTGAAATCCCTTCACAATCAACCTTCTAATCTTTTTTTCCAAACCTTCCTGAAGTGAATAAATATGTCCTCATTTTGCTCAGGAGATTTATAAATGCATCCTATGATTTTTTTTTTTATTTGCCTTGTAAAGTAGACATTTCTATGTTGTTTTTTTCCCAGACAATTCTTTTTCTGAAGGTGTTAGTGTAAGTACCATCTCTTCCCTAAAAATCATGTAGATTTCATAACGCTCACCCACAACACACTACTCATCATTGTTATGAGGCACGTTTGACAGGTAGCTAGTCACCAGATAAGAAAGTCTAGATATGTATATTCATGAATACATGCTCTACGGCCACAAACCAAAAATAGTGTTGACTCATAAGGTCTTTGTACTTTTAAAGAAAGTGAATTTTAAGCTGTATTTTGACAATTCACTATTAAAGGCTACTTTACAGATATTTTTTAAACACCTATTATAAATCTACGACTGTGCTAGTTGTCATAGCCTTCAAGAATCCTGTAATCTAGTTTAGCCTTCAAGAATCTTATAATCTAGTTTAGGAGACAAGTGTATACAAACATTAAATGCTTAAAAAATCTTTCATATCACCTGAGTATTCTTTTCTCTGGCAAGGCAGATTGTAACCTCTGTGACTTAGTTCATGGTCTTCAAGAACTGTTGTGGCTGAAACTTCATTATCCTATAGCTAACAAGGTGATAAAACTTGCAAGTTCGCTATCCAAAAATATCCTTTCGATAAGAGCCTTATAGTCCATTACCAGGCTCTGCCAAAGCTCGTGTCCAATGTAACCTCCATATCACAAGGAGTAGGATGTTAGCAGAAGTATGATACAGATTTATTTTGGACACACCTATAGATTCATTTGTGTGAGGTGCTCTGTGATGCAGAATGACCCCTGTTCTGCAGTGTAGACTTAAAAGGGTTGTTTAGGGACCCAGATTGTTCAGTGACTTCTTGTTTTTCTATAAAACTTGAGCAAAATGCTAGTATAAATAATAATAGTAGCTGACTTTATATGTTTCTTTAAGTCATACAGATACAGCTTTATGTCAAAGGCATGATTTGATCCTGACTTCAAGACTGAGACTCTGTCCACTACAATGTGCTGCCATTTACACATATGATAAACTTAAATAATAAATTTGGTGCCAAGATGATAGGGGCAACCTGTAAGTCAACAGAATTTCAGATAAGGGAGAGATTAATGAATTACAGAATTAGGGAGTTTTGCAGTTGGAAGGGACTTCTATGTGTAGTCTAGTCTAGCTCTTGGAGTCCAAACTGGAAAAAGAATCCTCTTCAACCAACTTCAGATGGTTATCTAGTGTTTGCTTGAAGTTTTCCAATCTGGGGAGACCCACCATGTCTTGGAGTGATCATCTTGAGTTTTGGACAACTTTCATTGTTTGGATTTTTTAAATTTGCCCTCTTTGCAGCTTCTTTCCATTGCTCCTAATTATACTTTTGGGGTCAAACGAAATAGCCCGATTCATCTTCCACATGAAATTTCTTCAAATATTTGAAGACAACTGTGTTCCCCCTAAATCTTATCTTTCCTAGGTTAAACATTCCTCATTCCTTCCATTGTTATCACATGGTATAATCGCATGTCTGGATAACCTCCTTTGGACATTCTCCACCTTATCAATGTCCATTCTAAAATGTCATAGCTAGAACTGAGCATGAAATTCCACATGTTGCCCGGCCAAGGCAAATTACAATGTGACTATCACTTTCCTGGTTGTGGACATTATTCCTTTGTTATTGTAGCCTAAACCCACATTAACTGTAGTAGCAGAGCAAGTTTAGAGGAGCAGGAAGGAACAAAGGAAACCTTGCAAGGATTGGTAGGACTTGGACAGACAGAAGAGGCAGCAACTTTCATGAAATGAAGTGTGTTTGTAGGACACTCAGGAGGCTGGTTCCACCAAATTAGAAGTTTGCTTTTGGGAATAGAGAAGAAGGTTGAATAATTCAGGTGGGTCAAATTAGGCATTTTCTTGAAAGATAATCAGAGGAGTTTAGACTATATCTTGAGGCAGATGTAATCACTGAAGGTTTTTGAGCAGAGAGAAAGCATCATTTTAAGTAACTTGAAGAGGCAATACAAAGTACATATTGGATTTTTGAAAAAGTCTGGAGATAGAGAGGTTATTGAAAGTTGTCCAGGTATGAGGTGATAATGGTTTGAACCAAGGTGCTAGCCCAAGTTGTTTCTTTTATTTTTTCCAAATGTAGTAAGTGTAGTAATCATTTTGTTACGCCGATTAGTCATTCTTGAACATAGAACATAGAAGCTCCAGAGGAGAAATACAGAAATATTTATGCAACATAGATTTTTACCCTTGCATCCAGATAGACCTAAGCAGTTAAAAAAATAAAAAAAATTAAGAGCTGTTAGCTATGTATGAACTGAGAAACCATATGCAGAACAAAAAGTATTGGGGGGAAGGGGAGTGATGGAGAAAAGATGGAATAAATGGATAGGCAACTGAATATGAAGGGTGAGAGAGAAGGAAGAGTAAAGATTGACTTCAAAATTTCAAACCTGTGAGGCTCAGAGAATGGTTGTGTTATCGGCAAAAAAGAGACTTTCCAAGGGAGAAATGACTTGGGTATAGAGAGCTATACACATTTTTAAGTTCAAATGCATTTCCACTTTAATAGCTACCATGAGAAGGGCTAATCAGATTTTTTTAAATCTTTACCTATTATTATAGATACAAATTTTTCCAGTGACTTACATTGAAATTAAAACAATAATGGGCATAATTTAATCTTTGATGATTCTGAAGGTACTTCAGGAAGCTGTAGTGTTTAAGTAAATGAATCAGCAGATAAGCTTTTATTTTACTATATGTCAGGCACTGGAGATAGAAATACAGTAAGTGAAACCATCACTAGCTGCTGGGAGTTTACATTTTGGTGGGGGGAGACAACTAAGACATATCTAAATAGATGCAGTACAGATATAGACAAAAATGAAAATAAATGCAAAGTGATTGCTATAGATGGTTAGCAGAGAGCCCCAGCAGTTGTAAGGCTCATCAGAGACTTCCTGGAGAAGGAGGTGCTTGAGGAGATGAGGAAGCAGTGCATCCACTGTTAGAAGGCAGATGGTAGAATGTACAGACACAGGAGAGATGAAGCAGAAAGGGTGAAAAACAGAGAAGTAGGTCTCCGTCATGGGAATGAATGGGTAAGAGTGCCAATTCATAGACATAGGTCTTCTGGATAACAGAATTTCAGGGAATTCAGTCTCTCCTTGAACATTCTTCCTCCTTAAAGAGGAACTATAGTGTAACACCCACAGCTTCTTTGGAATAAAATGTACAGGTGACTTAATGTACTGTACTAAAAGAATATTCAAGTAAAATAGAGACTTAAAGAAAAAAAAAACACCACAACAACCAACTTGTCTTTATACCTTAGAGGGCTGTGAAAATCAGGGTATGTTTATCTTTTTTTTTTTTTTAAAGAAGTACAGTGTAAAACAAATGTTATATCTCTCTACTGAAAAGCTAATTACTCCATTGGGAAAATCCTTATCACCTTTCTAAAATTAAATCGACCTTTCTCTGATGTATTACAATACTATTAGCCTATCCCCATAGCCTTCTAACAAAATCCCTTTCAGTTTGCTGCTGTATCATGATTTGAGCTCCATGAAATACTCAAACAGGGCCTGTGTTGGGATGGGGAGTTGCTACCATTTGTGATCTATGTTGATTTATAGACTGAGGACTATATGAAATGGAGTTTTTTAGAGCTAAACTTTGGTGAATTGGCTTATCAGCACATTCTCATTGGTGCTTTGGAAATTGGTCCCTTAGTTATTAGTCATTTCAAGAGAATAAATGGGGAAAGTTCTCTTAATTTCAATTATTGTTCATTTCTTGTTTTCCTGCAAAACATGAGCAAGATTTTAATATAGATAATGATAGTAGCTGACTTTATATGGTTCTTTAAGATTCACAGAGCACTCTATATTCCCTCATTTGGTCCATATGAGGTCAATATGATCATCCGGTTTTGAATATGATGAAACTAAAATCCAGACGTATTTTGCATTATGGTCAGACAGAACATAGTGCAGTGGAGATAGTGCTTGATTTGGAATCAGAAGACCTGGGTTCAGATCTTGGCTCTACCACTTATTACCCAGGTGACCTTGGACAAGTTACTTCGCGATTCTCTGGCTTTAACTTCTGTAAAATGAATGTGAAGACTAGTAGACTGGCATCAAATTCAAACAGAAATGGGGCCACTAATCCATATATAACAATCTCTGCAGGCTGTATATTGACCTAGTCTAAAATGTAATTTTCTGTGTTTTTAAAATATTTTTATATATTTTGTTAAATATTTCCCTACTGCATTTTAATCTGGTTGGACAGCAGTTGAAAGTATTGTAAGTCCACTGGTTCTGTTTGACATCTCTGAACTAGACTTGTAAAGGCATATTCCAACTCTAAATCTTTAATCCTGTGATATAATCTGGGTTACGTGAAGCAGCTCTATGGACATGTGGCTAAGACCTCTAGTGTAGCCCTTTGACTGAATTTTAGCTTCACTGGATAATAAAAGTATTTGTTCTGTAAAACTTGAACTCACTTAGAAGGCTGCACCCAAGGATCTAGAAGGCCATAAGGCCACAGCTTCACCTACCCCTGATCTATATTATCCTGCCATAGTGAGGATTTGAACTCAGGAAAATCCAGCTGTTGTCTGATAGCATAGTACAAAATCCAGCCATGACTACATACCACGAAATTACTGAAATTACCTTGAGCTATGCAGCACTTATTTGGTTTGGATCTAGTTAATGTCTCAACTGTAGTTACTGTTGTTGAAACTTAATTCACCGATCTGATGGATCATGGTTGGGAATCTAAACTGAACATATTCTGTAGAAAGCTCTTGGGAAGGTGCTAGGTTTCTAGACCACTCTTGTTCAACACCATTCTAGCTTACTTTAAAAAAAAAAAAAGTCTTTTCATAGTGTACAGCATTTAAAATTTATTCCCTTCTCAGTGGAGAAATACATTTTCAAAAAGAGGAAATCAAGTCTGTTTTATGCTGGAAATATGCCACATATAACAAGTATTTTTGTGATATATATTAAAAAACCCTACTCTGATGCTTGCTTGTGGTGTGACATTGATCTTAGCTACATCAATCAGTCAGTCACTAAATCAACAAGCATTTCTTAAACATCCACCATGTGTCAGGCATTTTGGAGAACAGGCTGTCAGATCCTACCAGGAATTTGGACTTATTGCTCAAGGACTAGCCTAGCTTTGTTCTAAGAGGATCATCATTAGAAAACTAGAAGCTTGTGATTTTTTTTCTCCCCCAAACCAACTCATGAAACTTTATTAAAGCAAGCTGATCTATGATCTGTGTCTTTGGAGGAAGATTAATGAAACTATGTGCCTTTTTTGATGTGTGGAAGAAGACCAGTCAAGACACAGAACAATTAATTGATTAGCTGGAAGGCAATATCTTTTGGTTGTATTGTGTTATTTTTTCATCATTGCATTTGCAGCACCTAACACAGCCTCTTGCAAAAATCAGGGCATAAGTGTTTATTGAAATGAATTGAATTATTGCTCATTTGTGTTTTTGTATCTGTAGTGCTGTGCACAGAGCCTGGAACATAGTGAGTGCCTAATAAATATTTATTGACTATTGACTATTATCTGTATCTCTCTTGGAATCTTATCTTTGGTTTGGTAGCTTGATAATATTTTTTCAGTACAGGAATTTTTAAAAAATCAAATAATTTATTTTAGTAAAAAATCGACACTTGACTCTTCAGATATTCTTACGTCTTACAGAATTAACTGGCATTTATGATACATTTTTTTCATGTGTGGCCAGATATAAACTTGACTGAAGGAATGAATATGAAAATTTCAGAATCTTAGAAAGAAAAAATGGAAAAAGAACCACACTGTTCTCTTCCTCAGTTTTTTTTCTCTTTCCAAGAACCCAGTGTCCTACTTTGACCCACTAACATTGCCTACCCCCAGGGTGTCTCCACAGCTGTTCATTTGGTCTTTATTTTCCCAAGTCTCCTTGGAATTTCTAGTTTCCCCAATTAGTTATTTCTCTGGAATGACTTTTTTTTTTCCTGCTAACTCAATAGATAATGCTTCCAGAATTTTAGATGTAATGGTTAGTAAGTCGAATACTAGGGTCTGCTCGACTTAAAAACTATCTAAGCCATGTATTCTCTCAAGGAATTAAAATGTGTTGACTGTTGGCAGATTGAACAGCTGACATAGCTGTATTTTCTTGTTCTCTCTTACTTACATTCTTTCACCATCAAGTCTTTAAGAAGAAAAATATTAGAAAAGAGAAGATGGGATTGTTAAATTTTTGGAAGAGTTTTTAATGTATATAATTAAAACAGGTCATTTAACTGATTACAGATAGGATATACTTGGTGTAAAATATACTACTATAGTGTCTAATAATGTTTTTCTCCTTATTCTGTGTAATAGTTAATAATTAAGGATGAAGATTTTAGAAGTTTTTATTTTTCAGAGATGAATGTCACTTCAGAATGGTTTTTAAACATATTTAACTAAATAACTGATTTTCTTGGTTTTAGAAAATTTTAGTGGCTTAAATTTTATATATAAAATTACTTTCTAGGTCAGAATAGCTAGTTTTGGCTTAACTCTGAGTGAGAGAGATAATATTTCATATTTTGAGGAAAGTTGAAACTTTTATGTAATGGTTTTGGTTATATATGTAGTACCATAAAAGGTTTATGGACAGCTAGGTGGTGCATAGAGTGCCAAGGATAGAGTGTCAGGCCTGAAGTCAATAAGACTCATGTTTCTGGGTTCAAATATGCTCTCATGCTAACTAGCTGTGTGACCCTGGGCAAGTCACTTAACCTTGTTTGCCTCCATTTTATTAATCTGTAAAATAAGCTGGAGAAGAAAATGACAAATCACTCTATTATCTTTGCCAAGAAAACACCAAATGGGGTCACGGAGAGTTGGAGAGGACTGAAACAGCTGAACAACACCAACAAAACAAAATGTTTACATGCTTTTAAGGATGGAGGCAGGGTCAAAGAATTCTTGCCTGACTCCTAGTAGAAAGCTAACCAGGAATAATAAGTCTGTTGGTAAAGGAAGAGATAACAAAAATTATTCTTTCCTAACCTTCAGAAAACAAACACAAGAGAGTAGGGCAATTCTAATTTGTGCCACAAAATACATGCTGCAAAATACATGAGAACATTAGAATATTGAAAAGGTTTAAAGCATTACATAAAATGAACTTACTTAATTATTTATCTGAATATGTGTTTTTTAAGTGTGAGGATAATTGTTTAGTAATATTTGAGTATTGCCTTATTCCAACAGCATATTTACTAAAACCTAAATATAATTTACTGTGTGAACAAATGCAGAACCAAAAGCTTCACGTTAAATTTTGATCTTAAATTGAGATGTAAGATGGGCAGCTAATACTAACAAAGACTTTTTTTAAACATCTTGTATTTCATATGTTAGCATTTCCTAAACTAATTTTTTTTATGGAACACAGTTCAGTATGAAATATCTAAGAAAAATCTATGGTGTGGGGGTGTGAAATAGCAGTAGGAGGAATATTAAGAAAATTTGGGAGCAAAATAGAGGAAATAAAGTATTTTATGCTGAAAAAGTGAAATATGTAATATTTTTTCTGTATATGAAATTTCATATTTAATATTTTAGAAGGAAAAATCTTTTTTTTTAATTTTTCTAATGGAAATGCTTTTCGAGATCATACAGAAAATAGGAAAACATTTCTGTATATATGAAACTTTTTAAAAAAATCAGATAGTAAAATTGGTGGTGATATGAAGTTAGTGCTGTCAGCTAATATTAAATATTCATAATCCAATGAGCTTCAATGAATATTTATTAAGATCCACTGCATTCAGAGTCCTGTTCTTGCCAGGGTGAAATAAAGTAAAAGGGATATAACAGAGGGTCCCTTGTATTCATGGAGCTTATAGTCTACTGGGGGGTGCCATATAATTTCATTTCATAATAAAGGAACAAGAGAGATGCAAACTTAGTACTTCTGAGTGTAGCCAAAGAGAGTTCAGTCAGGGAATATTAAGAGAACGAGGTGGGACTTAATTTGAGATATATAGGTTGGCTTGAATTCAACAAGTCAGGATCATGGGGCAGGAAATCAAGCAGTTTAGGTGTAAGAAGTAAGGTGAAAAGAGGTTGGTAGGGATGAAAGCACAATCTTGTTTAAAGAGGTGCTGACTGTGCCAGTATGTATGAATATATACTTTGTCTCAAGTGGAGGGTATGTAGGAAGGGTACTATGTAATGAAGCTAAGGTGGGAGAATGGTATGACATTATTATGGGCAATCTTGAATGCTAGGCTAAAGAATTAGAATTCTACTCAGTAGGCTTGCAGAATTCCAAGCAGGACACTGATGTGACCAGGACTTTTTTGACCCAGAGATTAGATAGAAATCTGGTCGTATTAATGCTCCACTCAGACTTCCTCATGATGAAACTATGTTTACTTCTGGGGAAATTTCTCCAAAAATCTCTCTGGCATATGACCCCATTCAGGGAAAACCTGGGAACATATATTTGCTGTCTTTCAGAAGGCTCATCATTTCCCTGTAAAAAGTCAAGCTCCGCCTTTGTAACCTGACTAATGTCTAATCTGAAAGTATTTGCAGATCCTGTACTGGATTGTATGCCATCATGGGCGGGGAGGGGACAGAGGGAGAAAAAATTTGAAACTCAAGGAATTATGGAATTGAATCTTGTTAACTAAAAGTAAACAAATAAATTAATAAAGAAAAAAAAGCCAAGCTCATCAGACACTGAATATTGGATATGTTTTACTTAAACTAAGGTGGATGGTGGGGAAGGAAGAGGAAGACAGGGAAACAGGACAGGTTCATGCCTGAGTCCAGTGATCATAAAGAACATTTTCCTTCCTTTCCTGGAGGGTGTCAAGCAACTCTCTCCTTTGGTGGGTCCTTCCTTTTTTCACTATGTGGACTATACATATTTTTATCTTATTGCCAACGAAAGGACATATACGAGTGACTCCTCGGTGCCCTAAGTCCCTTACTGTTCCTAGTACTAGCAATTACAAGGTTCGTGGCTAAGTGCTTTGACATGCCTTAGCGCCTGTTGCCAGTTGCTTTGCTGTTAGTAAAGTCAAGATCCAGACCTGAAAGTTTATCCTCCTTGTTGCAAGTTGTATCTACTTCAGTGCTCTCTTTAGTTCTGGTTTCTTGTTGTATGTGGTTCCCATGGGAGTTGTTTGTGTGAATGAATGAGATTTCTAAGGGAGAGAAGGTAGAGAGACAGAGGAGATAGCAGCCAAGAGTGTTCCCTGAGGAACATTCTTCTTAAGGAGTGAGGAAGAGGATCCAGAGCCATCCATAATACATGAAGCATCGTAATGGAGAATAATAATTAATAGCGTATTATATTTTGTATGACTGCAGTTTATAAAGAAGCTACATTGTCTTCTTGGATCCTTGTAGTAATACTCTCTTAAGTCTGGGTAATGGGATACAGCAAATTGCTCCTCCCTCTGGTTGGGAGAATGCTTATGACTAGGCAAAGCCAGCAGATTTCGACACATTTGTTCTTCATAATATAGTGACATCATGGGTAATGAATTGAGTGCTTGGCTTGCAGTCAGGGGGACCTGGTTTTGAAAACTAGACCTCTGACTCTTACTAGCTTTGTGACTTATGGGAATGGGAAAGGTGGAATGATGGGTAATCTTCATGGGCCTCAGGAAATCCCCTTGATTTATCTAATAAAAACAGAGCCTGGGCCATAATCTGTAATGGTGAAGAGAATTCTGATAATTGTCTGGTTCTTAGAGCAAGTGATAAAAAACATGAATAAATTCAAATATTTTCAAAGAAACTACTTCAAAGAAACTACAGGTACACTTCACTAATAGCTGCATACATCCTGTGTATTGATAAGTAAGAACTGGGATGGCTAAATGTATTTTCTGGCACACAGACACAATCCTTTCCCTTCATCAACTTACAGACCAGTTGTCACAGCACATTGTAGTCAGTGGGAGCTGTATATGGTAAATTGGAGCCAGAGTAGTCTTAAAGTATGTCAGAAATAGGCTCAGGACTTCTGGGACTTAATGGGGGAGCAAGGATGGTACCCAAGGACTTGTTGAGAATACAGTTGTTGATGTCAACCATAAGTGAAAGAACTTTGAGCTTATATGAAATAAATTGGTTGCCGTTACTTTCTGCACCCCTTTTCTCTCCATCAAGTTACATGGTGATGGAACATCAGACATGTTTGGTAATGGCAGCAGAGGCACAAACAAGACAAGAACCAATAATTATTTTTGAAGCAAAGAAACTGGGTAGAAGAATAGAAAATAATGAATTTTGAAGCATCATGCTGTGTCATAGGGCTTGTTTTAACCACAATAACCAGACTTTTTCAGATCAGCTTTTTTGAAAATATTTAGATTTATTCCTGCTTTTATACTTTGCCATAAGGTTTTTATCTAAACTTTGTAATTATATAAAAGTTGTTAAATCCTGCATTGGCATCTTAATAAGCAGTGATGCCCAGGTCAGTTTATTTTTACTGTTGCTATTACTACTCCTGCTACTCCTACCATTACTACTATTATACTACTACTCCTGCTACTCCTACCGTTACTATTACTACTACTGTACTACTACTGCTACTGCCACCACTACTACTACTACTACTATACATGTCATCTTTTAGAATTTAATTTCCTTGAGGGCAGAGACTTTCACTCTTGTCTTTATATCCCTTGAAGGAATAAGAGAGACTGTTAAGTGTTTCCTGTGTGCCTGACACCGTGCTGAGCGCTTTGCAGACATCTCATTTGATTCACTGTAGGAGGAATGTTATACCCATTTTACAACTAAGGAAACAGAAAGACAAAGGTTGAGTCATATGAAGTCAGATTGTCTTAACTCCAGGTCCAGTGCTTTACTCTGTGGTTCAGGAAGATTTCTTTTTTGCCTTTCTGTTGCCAGTTTAGCACTTTTCAATGGGAAAAAAAAAGATTTACAAAGAAATATTTTGGGCTTGGAATGGCATATTTTTATTTTTTGCTTTTTGGAGGGCAATTGGGGTTAAGTAACTTGCCCAAAGCGACACAGCTAGGTTGTGTGTGTGTGTGTGTGTGTGTGTGTGTGTGTGTGTGTGTTAAGTGTCTAAGACCGTATCCGAACTCAGGTCCTCCTGACTCCGGGGCCAGCACTGCGCCACCTAGCTACCCCTGAAATGGCATATTTTTAAGGCAGGGAATAAAAAGGTGTGAAGAAGGCAAGTTTCCTTACCAGTCTAGGACTTAAGCCCCATTTTCTTTGTCTTTTCATATCATAAATTGAATTGGACATTACAGTTAAGCAAGTTACTGCCAATTGTATGGTCTCCATGGACCATTAGCAACATGAGAGATCCTAAAAATTAGGATTCTTCTTTGTTATCCCAGGATAAAACAACTAGCAAATTCCTGGGTCAAGCAAAGGAAATGAGTCCTCAAATCAACTTTATTATTTACGATGTGAAAATAATACAAGAAACCTTTAAGACAAATCCATTTAAGATGGAGAGGAAATTTGTTACTAAAGCACATGGATTCTTAACCTTTTTTGTGTGATGGATCCCTTTGGTGGTCTGGTGAAACCTATGGATCCGTTCTTAGAATAACACTTTTAAATGATAATGCAAAAGAAGAAAGCCTTACTAAAGAAATCTATCTTATTTTTAGGTTTATCTATATGTCCATACACACACACTTATATACAGCTGTACATACACACACACACACACACACACACACATACATGTTCATATACATATACAGTTAATGTAGCCCAGGTCAAGTATCCTTGCCTCTCATATCTTGTGGAAGGGTATTATGTACTATGTGTGTTATCTGGAAGCTTCCTAATATAACTAATTATTATCACTAATCAATTTTAGATAATAACTTGAATGGCAACTTTTTTTCCCCTTTTAATAACCACGTTGATGAGTCAGGGATAAAAAATATAATGACAGTGGTGGAGTTTTCTTGCAGTAGGCATTACCTACTTAGTTTCCTTGGTAACATGAAACATGACTTACAAATATTGATTTGAAAAGCTGCAGCTTAAGGGAGATCCCAAGTTATTGTTTCAGGCTTTAGCTCTGAAGAGTTTCTGGGTATATCAAAAGAATCTTGAATGACCGCAGCATTTTATTTAGACTGACTTTAGATTTGAGAGAGGCAGTGTGGTATAGTGGATAGAGGACTGATTTTTGACTTAGGAAGAACGAGGTTCAAATTTTGCCTCGAAAACATTGGTTGGGTGACTGTTGTCAAGTCACTTGAGGTCTTAGGGTTGGCTTTCTGAGACTAGAAGGAGCCAGCCTTTGTTGGTAGAAGAAATTCCTCCCTGGAAGCTCCCTGTACTGATAAAAAATGACAGGTATTATAAAAACAAACCAACACAAATTTTAGTTTTACATGTTAAGTGATTAAATTTAGTTTGGACGAAGGATGATTGAGTTCAGTGAGTACTAGATAACTTTAATTGGTTCCTACATGTAGGAGAAAACAATGACTTTTTTTCTGCAACTGTGTTGCTTCTTCTGGTTGAGAGGCTCCAAACCAGTAAATCAATAAAGATTTATTAAATACTAATTGTGCTAAGTATAATACAGAGGCCTGTGGAAAGCAGAAGAGATACATGGAAAATCAGACCTTGTCTTTGCCCTTGAATGACTCAAAGCCCAGGTAGACATGGAGACGTGGTTTGTTTCCTTCTGCATCTCTCTCCTTCTCCCTTCCTCCCTTCCTCCCTCCCTCCCCCTCCCCCCTCTCATTGCTGCAGTAGGTTGAGCCTTCCAGTGCTCTAGCCTAGTTTTGCTGAAAGGGCCTTCTTATTGAATATAGTCAAACATGGACTTTGGAAACTTGAGGCTCCCCAGTAGCTCTGGACCCTGAAGTACCTAAAGCAAAACCTCTTTGGTGCCAAAGAAATAGCCTCTGAATACCCAGCAGTAAGCAGACACAGCTGAAGAGCTAAAGATACAGAAGATTTTATCTTAGGCCCTTTGATCGATCATTTTACTACAAAAAGGAAAGAAAGGGAGGAGGCCAGCTTATACATGTAATAGTCAAAAAGTTTGTGAGAAGCCGCAGGTGAGCAAAGAAACAAAAATTCAATCCATATGAATTCATCAAACATTTATTTAGATTTTATATCATCAGAGAAAGCTATTGACTAAAGAAGAAGGTTGACTGGTCATGTGGTGAGAACAAGGGATCATACCAGTGATATCTTGGACATACAGAGTTGAGGTAGGACAAAGTCCCTTTCTTCTAGAAGTTTATAGCATGATAGGAGGAAAAGACATCAATAGAAATCATATCACTCCCAGGATAGGGACCTTAAAGGTCATCTAGTTCAAATGACACATTTTACAGGTGAGGAAACAAGTTAAATTGTTCAGTAATGATCAGGCATTAGAGAATTATGGGACAGACTACTATGTGAGGTCATTGGGGAAATTTGCTACTGATTGAATGAGGGAATGCCACTGATTTGTGAAAGAAATGGTGCTTCAGAAAGACTTTTTAGAATTTCCAGAGGTCAGTATAGATTTAAGGAATGGTGAAAGCAAAAGTACGGTATTGTGAGAACAAAAGTACCTGAAAACAGACATTTGTTCATTTTTTCTGGAACAGAAATTCATGAGGAAGTGTTATGAGAGAACGTTGAAAAAGTGGAGGGATAGCAAATTGTTGAGAGCCTTGAATGCCAAGCAGAGAGATTTGAATTCTACTCCTTGGCCAGCAAGGAACCATTGAAAATTTTTCTTCAAGCATCATATAGGTTCTTAAGATCTAGATCTGTAAGGGCAGTCAGATGTCAAATAGTCAGTGTGCTAATCCAAAAGATGAGGAGTTTAAGATGATTGCATCTATACATAAGGAAGATTGTTTTAGGCAGCAGTATGCCTTGCGAATTGGTGGCATGGGAAATGGAGGTGAGAGGAGCACCTGTTGGTTTTATAGGCAAACAAACAAGAATAGGAATGGGAAACTAAGAAGAGATCATGCCGTTGAGTGTTATTAAAGGGAAAGGTTAAGTTTATTGTGGGTTCTAGGGCAAAAGAGGTAGAGTGAAGGAAGGTTATAGGTAGGGAATGTAATTTAAAAGTTTTGAATCTAGTAAATGGCACAGTTCTGAGGTATGGTAAAGTCTAAGGTGTGACTGTGTTGGTGTGTGGCTGAAGTGGGAGGCTAAGGAGGTCATTGGAGTTGGAGGAGTTGAAGAATTATGTGGTCAGGCAACTAGAGGTGTTCTCAGACTGAAAATTTCCCTCTCTAGTGTCATGGAAGGAGATGGGAAAGAGAAGACTGCCTTATTAATGTCACAAAAATGTTACAGAATGACCTGGAGGTAGAGAGAGAACCACAACAAGAATAGTGCTAGGTTGGTCCGAGTAATTGCATAGTCTTTAAAATTAGACAGTTACAGGGACAGTGAAATGATAGATGACAAGAGGGAGCTGGTGGCTACCAGACTGTATAGAGCACAGAACAGATGAGGGCCAGCAGAAAATAAAGCCTTTTGGTACTCTGGGGTCTGTACCCAAATAATCACCTGTACCTCAGCATTTAAGACTTGGAAGGCTTTACCTACTCCTTACCTGGAAATTAGGGAGAAAAGGAAGACAGGTCCTTTTACTGCATCTCAGAAATTCTTGAAGGTCTTAGTGTACTGTGATGAAGGCAACCAATCTCCAATCTTCAATATTATGTAGTCTTGGAAGGAAATTCATTGGAAGCAACAATAGTGAATGTTCATTAAGGCCTCTCTGAGCCATTAAGAAGAGGTGTAATCTTTTTCAGCAAGAGGGCAGGGTTCTGAATAATACAGATTAGAGAGACTGCCATAACAGAGAATCTTTTGGCATCTAAAAATGTTAGCTTTCAATTTTCTGTCTGGAAGACAGAATATCACTTGTAGTGTGTATGTACCTAAAATATTATGTGCAGTTCTGGCTCCTGTCTCTCGAAAAAGACGTACCTAGGGGAAGGTAACTAAAGGGTAATTAAAATGATGTAGAAAATCATTGTGAGGACTGACTTTGAAAGGCCAAGCCTCTTAGGATGTGATGGAAGTCTGTAATACTTTGCACATAGTAGACCCTTAAATATTAAACAAGTACATGAATGAATGACCTGATAATAAAGATCTGAGTCCTTATGATAGAGTACGGAATATGCTTTAGACCTCGAAAGCAGTAAGTTCCTAAGTATAGGAAATACTTCGGTACAGCACTAAAGTGATGTAATTCATTATGCCAAGAGGTGGTAAAAGCCGAAAATATAAATAGCTTCAAATAAAGCATTTCTGGATGAATTAATGGAAGGATAGCTTTATAGTGGAACGGAAGATGTTTATTATTAATAGGACTCCATTCATGAAATGAAGTATTTTTCCCTTAAAGATTTTTTGGGAGGGCTTTTTAAAAGCCAAAGACTATGATTCACTAGGTGTTTACAGAGATGTAGGTCTGTAGTTCATATGAAAGCCCCTCTGTCCCTTTTGCATCCCGAAGGAGTCTGTACTTACATAGGGTTTATATAAGTCAGGATTCACAAATTTTCATCATACAAGGAATGACCTATATAAAGGACAACCCTGTGAATTAAAAACCAACTTTGCATTCCTGAACACATATTTGTATGTCTGCAAAGGTAGCAGTTAATATGGAATGCTTTCATTTACCTTAATCCCATTCGTGTAAAACTGTGATCTATTGATGCATTTAGTGAGCTTTGAAATGTTGTTTGAGTGAAGTAGGAGAAACAGTAGAGAAAGAGTTCATTCTACCTTTTCTGGGGATCACCTAAGGTCTAAGTCAGTGATCATCATGATCGCTGTCAGAAGACTTTATATATATATATATATATATATATACTCTTCTGGAATTTCCTTAGACAAACAGCTGAGTTGAAGTATTATGGATTTCAACCCTTGTCTTTCAGGCAGTAAGCTATCCAATATTATTACCTGGTGGAGGAGGAGGGGTGGAAAAGCAAAACAGCTTTCTTCATTAGAGATCAGAAACTGTGTGCCACGATAAAAGCAAACCAACCTAGTATTCTGCAGTCTTTGGAAGAAATTCACTCTAAGCAACAATAATTGTTGTTCATAAAGGCCACTCTGAGTCATTTAACAAGAGGTTTAAACACTTTCAGAATAGTCTGTGAGAGGGCAAATATTATTAATTGGTGTCACAAAAAAGGTGACTTTAGAGAAATAGTTTTTCAAGTTCCAGCTAGTTCCGTAACAAGAAAAAGAGTCTTACCAACTTACTGGAGAGGGATGGTCCTTGAGATTCCCCTCACTGTAATATGTTAAGATATAATTTGAGATTACAAGTCTTAGGTGAGTTTGGACATCCAAAAATCATACTTGGGAATGGACTTGTATATTCATAGAATTTGAAGAGTAATAGGATTTTATATCTGATTTTGTTGTAAAACCAAAAGATGTCTCCCTTTTCCCCTCTTAAACCAGTTATACTTTAGTTTAATCAGAAAATCAGATCAATAACCAGAAGAGGTCAGCGTCCAGGGAATTACAGTTTTTATTGGAAAGAGGAAGGAAAGTTTTAAATCAAAGGGAACTTCTGGGAGATGACAGGCCAAGGTGAATTGGACAGTCTGAAGGTATCTTGAGGGTATTGAATGCCTGGTTACAGGGGACAGGAAGGGAGAGAGGAATTCAGAAAGTGAGGGAAAAGGAATCAAAGAAAAATTTTGTTAACTTTGCATTTTTTTGTCCTAAAGCCAAAGCATTAGCAAATACAGTTTCCCACACCCCCCGAAAACATCTCACTGGTCTCTTTGGTACCCTTTGCTGCTATCTGAGTTAATAGGACTGATTTGGAAAAATATAAAATTTGACAACCCTGTTTAGTCAGATGCATCTATTTAGGATAGGTGGTTGATAGTTGTGTAACATAAATATACTCCTGGCCCATGTGTGACAGGATAGATATATGATCTGGGGTCTGGTCTAACTTGTCTCTACTGGAGACTGATTTCTACCTTTGTGAGGGAGGACCAATTAGGGGACCATGCTTGCAACATCAGTAGGCTAGAAGGTGGAGGGGCAGGCAGGACCCAGGGCTAACTACCTGGGCAGTCTCTCTTTATATCTCGTCTCCAAGAGGAGTATCAGTATAGAATTAAATCTGTTTATTTGGAGAGTTACATATTTAATATCTGTAGTCTTAGGGGTACAGTCAAGGGGTTAAGAATAAAATAAAATAAAAGTTAAGAATAAAAGCCCCTCCCATAGTTGTTCTTAAATAGAGAGTAATGTTTAACTTACTTACAAGCAGCTTAATGCCCTACCACCAAATGCTGGTTTCATAAAAGATCGTCACAGAAAACCAGTAAGCAGTAGAATAAATCACTTCTTTAGATGGCAGTGAGAGAGGGTCTTGGCTCATAAGGAGAGAGAATGATGACACCTGGAGGAGTCTGCTTTTAGCATTTTCTAGGGTTGTAGGCACTAAAAGTCAAGGGACATATTGGGGTCTGGCCTTCCACATGTCTACAACTCCAGGGAGATGTCCCATTAGTGTATGACTGTTAACCTTTCCACAGTGAATATTACCTTTTGGTTCATTACCACAAACTGAATATTTGAAAAGTCTTTCATTGCTCATTTAGTAACTTTTGATTATTCATTCAGCAGATATTTGTTGAGCCCCAACTATGCAAAACACTGCATTTTCTAGTTGTTAAGGGAGTGTGGAAGCTCTTTACTTTTTAGTTCTTCACAATTACTTTGATGGTTTGTGAGCCTGTGTTTTGCATTTCTGTCAGGCTAAGTAAAATCTGTCCTGTATTCTTAATTTTGTTAGCCTAAGTACTTGCATGGGAGCTAAACATTAAAAGTTTTCTTTAGAGACATAAACTTAGAGTAATAAAAAATTTATGCTGCCAAGAGGAAACCCTGGATGGGACCTCAAGCCAAAGAAGGATTGTCTGAGATTAAACGTGTTTTGTGTTAACTCAGAGCTTTAGTACTGGGCCTCAGGTTATATCTCCAAGAATTTGAGGAAGTTGGCAAACCTACTTTAGTCACTTTTCTGTTCTGTGTCCTTATGAGGAATACACTTAGGTAGAACCAATTAAAAATTTCATCAGTCCATCACCTTAGGAACATGTACGTACTTAGATGCCTTTATAACAACAGAAACCTAAATACTCCATTGCAGGCATTGGGAAGCAAGCAGTTTATTGCACATTGGTTCCATTTATCTGAAAGGCTTTGAAACTCTTTATTAATGAGTCCAATTCTCCCTGCTTTACCTTTGGTAAGGAACTAACAACACATAGATGGGAAAAAATACTTTCCTTTCACCACTTAACTTTTTCTAGCTTGGGTCAGCACTGCCAGAATAGTTTCATTAATGTTCACTTTGGAGTAGACTTAACAGAGTTCCTGTGAAAAGCTTAGCTTAGTACTGTGCATTGAACAGAATTGATATTGCAATATGGACTAATTCTCCATCTCCAAAACTCCTTGGACCACACACTCTTTGATGGTTACATATGTTGTTGTATTTAATCAAAGTTGGAAACACCAGCTAATATAATAGCCATTTTCTAACTCCTTCCAATTTCTCAAAAATAAGATGCGATTTAGAACTTTCTGAATAATCACTCACACACACACACACACACACACTCACACATACACACACACACAAAGGAAATTTATCCAGATATAGGAAAATAGAAAATTGTTCTTGGTTTTTGTCTTGTCACAGGCAATTATAAAGTACTTCAATGGAAGTGTCACTCCCATACTTATACTGGTCATGAGATCATAGGTTCATAGATTTTGGGTCGGAGAGGATGTCAAGAAGTCAGCTCATCCAGTTACTTATTTTGCAGATGGGGAAAATGAGAACCAGAAAAGTGAGCTGACTTACTAAAGTTCTCACAGATAATATGTATTAGAGCTGGTATTAGAATCCAGGTTCCTTTGAAAGAAACTCAAGGTTCTTTCTGTAGCATGTACCTTTTCTCATTATTTTTATTCGTTGCTTTTGCTTTTTTTGGGGGGGAGGGCAGGGCAATTGGGGTTAAGTGACTTGCCTAAGGTCACATGTCTAGTTTTTGTGTTAAGTGTCTGAGGCCCAATTTGAACTCAGGTCCTCCTGATTCCAGGGCCGGTGCTCTATTCACTGCGCCACCTAGCTGACCCTACTCATTATTTTGACTGTTATAACTTTTTAGTTACTTTTTTTTAGCTGAAAAAAAAATCCCAAAGAAATCATCTAAAAAGTTTATAATAAATTTGTATTTTCTAAAATTCTAAAGTCAACAAATAGGCATAAAACACACAAAAAGTGATTTTATACCTTAGACTATGATAATAGGAACTCACCAGGTTTAATTATTTGCCTGGAATATCATTTCAGCATTTAAAATCTGACTCTAGTAGTCATACAGATGGTAAAACAGCCAAGAGTATTTATAGAGTTTTCCGTCAATAAGCTTAGAGCAGAATTGCGGTATAGTTTGGAAAATGTGTTAGACTTGGAGTCAAAGGACCCAGGTTCGAATTTTAGTACTTACTAGCTCTGTGACTCGGTTTCCTCATCCGTAAAGCGAGGATAATAATGTTTATATTGCTTACTCCATAGTGTTGTTAGGAGTATTAACTGAGATAATGAATGGGAAAGTTTTTTATAATCATGTAAGTGTTTTTTTAGTGGAAGATGTTATTACTGAATTCCTATGAAAACACCCTTGAGGGTTATTTCCTAAATAACATGACATACCATAAAGATGTCTTTTTCTAGGACCACTGCATACATGATTATTTATAAGAATAGACAAGACTATTAATTGCTGCATGTCATCTAAGTAGGAAGCATCCTGGAGTAGTGGATAGAGTTTGACCTTGAAGACTTTTTAGCTGTGTGATCCTGGACAAGTCATTTACCCTCTAATACTCTGAAAATTTCCTGCCATTGCCTCCCCTACTTTGCTAGGGAAAATGGAAGCGACTTGGGTAGAGGAAGGACTTTTGGACACATTTAGCAGGAGGAAACTCTTCTGAAGAATTTGTTGTAGGATGATGAAGCTAGGCAGTGGGGAGTCCCTTTCAGGCTGAGAAGAGGAGAAAGGCTCTTAAGACACACAGATGATTTACACTAATTTCTATTAGTGGGATCTAAGAACTCATTATCCTTCCTCTCCCATTGCCTCTAAATTAAGAAGTGGGAAGAAAACCAGTGGCCACACATTAAAAACACACACATGCCTCTTGCATTAAGACAGCAAGACAGTAATATGAACAAAGCAAATTGAGTTACTGTTATTTATAATGCATTCAGTACAGCTTAGTCCTTGAAGCGAGGAGTAAATGCTATAATAAAGCAATCAGTTACTTCTTATAGTTTTTAAAAAAGATGATAGAATATTATTGACCAAAGAAGTTTTATATTGCTCTTAACTTTTATGACAAGCAAAATTAGTTTGCTTTTTCACATTGAACTGCATTTGATGTTATCATTATAAATTATAATTTATTCTGTTTTGAAAGCTTCTTTTAGGCTTGCTTCCAAGAAACATCTAGTTACTTGTCTGCATGACCCTGGGCAAGTCACTTAATTTCTGTTTGCCCCAGTTTCCTCATTTGTAAAATTTCCTCAATCTGTAAAAATAGTACAGGATGGTCTTGAGAATCAAATGGGAAATTAATTGTATTTATTTATTTAATTTTTGGAGGGGGTGGGGAAGGCAGGGCAGTTGGGGTTAAGTGACTTGCCCAAGGTCACACAGCTAGTAAGTGTTAAGTGTCTGAGGCCAGATTTGAACTCAGGTCCTCCCAATTCTAGGGCTGGTGCTCTATTCACTGCACCACCTAGCCACCCCAAGGGAAATTAATTGTAAAGGGCTTAGCATAGTTCCTGGTACATAGTAAGGGCTATATAATTATTATTATTTTTTTTTCTTTTTGGAGAGCAATTGGGGTTAAGTAACTTGCCCAAGGTCACACGGCTATGTTTTTTTTTGTTTGTGTGTGTTAAGTGTCTGAGGCTGGATCTGAATGCAGGTCCTTCTGACTCCAGGGCCGGCAGGCTACTCACTGCACCACCCAGCCGCCCCCTAGGGCTATATAATTATTAACCATTTTTATTTTAGAAATATATTACTAACTCCCTTCTGAAGTATAGTGTTATGATAGGAAACAGGCAGCTTTTGGTGCAAAGCTAACCTTTAGTTGAATTGCATTAATTCCCTGGAACAAATACTGAAACAAAATTCTTTGAGCCTATATAGTTGCAGAAAAACAGTGGTGCTAAAAGCCTTTAGTCATTATATTCTAAAAGACCACAGATAGGGAAGCAGATCTTCTGTATCTGATTTTATTAATCTTTTCCTCGGCCTATGTGCATATATTTGTGTATCTCTCTGTTCCTACGACTTCATTTCCTATTACTACTACTAACAGTTTATAATCATTTAGCATTTTAAGGTTTGCAACTGTCCTTCCTCACCACAATATAAAGGAAGTACAGCAGTGATTATTATTTTCATTTTATTGATGAGAAAATGGGGGCTTTTAGGTGAAATGACTTGTCTCTTATCACACAAGTACTTTGGCAGGAGCTGAAACTAAGGTTCCCAGTTCTTCCCCCTTTCTCTCTTTCCTCCCTTTTTTCACTTCCCCATTCTCTCTCAATTGGTCTAAGTATGAAATTAGAAACAGTTCAAAAATTGCATTTATTAAACCGTTTAGTGTTCCCCATTCAGAATTCATTTAGTAGATGAGGAATACATTTTATAGTTCTCTCTTTAAAAAACCTGTACAGCAGCATTCTGAATTAAATTACTTTTTGATTCTGTGAGGTTCATGTGATTTTAGGGAGTTTGATTAGTGACCTCTGATAGAGAAAATGTTCTCCACCCTTGCTTTCCAGTCTCTCTGTGTCAACAAAAGAGGATGCTTTATTGTTTGATGAAGTAGATAACATTTCCCTTCTGTTTCCTACTCATTCTAAATTTGGAATACACCTACATTACATTCTTAGGTTTTATTGTTTCCTAAACTATTTATTTAAATGTAAGCCCTAAGTTTAGATGGAACAGTTATTGTAGCCAAGAATAATGTGTGTAATTCAGCAGTGTGTTAGATTCTCATTGCCAGCTTGATTTCTATCTGGAAAAAAACCCCCAACACAAAACAAAATAAAACAAAAAATACTAGGAGGGCTGGGCTGCCTAAGACTAGAGTGCAAATATATCACAGGGACCTAATTGTTTGTTTTCATGTCAAGCTTATTCCAAGTGAAAAAGGTGTCATGAGGCTTGGTTGTACACAGAGAAAGTGAATGAGAATGAATGAGTGCGTGATTGTATTTAAATGTTCCATTATCCCCTTTACTTTGACATCATAACACAGACAAGTCAGATTTTTGAAGCTGGAGTTTTGTTTCTGGAAATGGCTGCCCTTGTGCAGATTGATAGTCATAGACAAAGCACACTGCTGCCATGAAAAAAAAAAAGTGAAGTGGTGAGTTCTAGGAGTGTTTGATCCGGGGATGAGGCAGTGGAAAGTATTCCCCTTTTGATACTAGTGCAGAATGTGGCTATAACACATATCTGAGTGCCTCTTACACACACAAAGTGCTCTATTTTCTATCATAGTTATTTGTTCCCTAGTCCTAGCATTCCTTTACCCAGTGGACTGAATAAAGCTCTATTAGCAGATCTGAATTCATTTGAAGGAACATTTCTTACGACTCTGCTATACCTTGGGAACCCTGAGACAAACCCTGTCTGTCCTCAAGGAGTTTTTGTGTTCATTCAAATGAAAGGGAATCCAACTGAATTAAGAATAGATTTTTGCCAATGATTCATCTGTCTATCTTGACTTTATATTGGACATCCAGAAAGAATACTAGTTTTAAAAAAAATGTCTGTATTAATATTCTGAGAAAAGGACCATTTTTTTCCCCCAAGACAGTCTGATTTTCCCATCCCTTGTAATCACCATTTTCATATGACTGAAGTTCTGCTTCTTATTTTAGAATTGCTTCACTTTAAACTTTATTTCATAAAAATCTTCATGGAATCTTAATCCTCTTCCTACCTTTTATATTTTTTGTTCTATTCCTTTGAGATAGATGTATGGTCATGCATGTACGTGAACATGTGCTTATGGATGCCTATGTACATAATACACATACATGTAGACATATATACATCAGTGACTATACATAAGAGAAGTGGAAAATAAATTAGACAGTGTAAAAAGCAAGAGAAGGCAAGTAGGTGTGTTTATGTGTGTGTGTACAGATACACTCATACATCTGTGGCTGTATGTACAAACCCACCCACCTACACACTTGTGACAGGTATGTAATACATGTATGTATCTATATATCCACAGAAGTGCACATGTATGCATGCACACATATATGTATATTCCCACTTACATAAACACGCATGCTTACCTTGTCTTGCTTTTTATATGGTCAAATTTATTTCCCACTTCTTTCTTGATTCTTTGTACCAATTTAGCCTAGGGCTGGGTTGTATTTTCTTAATAAATTTGTTTTCCACTTTTACAAAATGCCATCTCTTTTTTATTTTTGTTAACCTTTCGAAAAAAAATTTCTGTTCCTCCCTTTGAACTTATTACCCATAGTTCACCTGGTTCTTGCTAAATCACAACAGGATATAAGGTTCATACACACAAGCCCATAAATTCCTACTAATTCTTAGAAAACATGGTTGTTTGTCTATTTCAGAACTAGACTTATTTCTTCCATTTGAAAAAATTCTGCCTGGTATTCAACCAGTTATCCTGAGAAGACTGAAGGGCTGTGTCCACATCTGGTACAAGGTTAAGAATTGGATATGGTTCTGATAGAGAGATAATGAAGAGAAGCAATACCTTCTTTTCTCCTTTGGGATGCTTCTCTGTTTTTCACACAGTTCAAATCATGAAGGCAGCATGAGGCTGTGGAAAGAGCTGTCAAAGGACTTAGGTTTAAATGTCAATTCTGTCACTTTACTGACAACTTGTGTGACCTTGGCCAAGTAACTTAACCCCCCTGGACCTCAGCTTCTTCATCTGTAATATGAGGAAATTTGGACCAGAAAACCACCAAAGTTCCTTTCAGCTCTCTATCTGTTGTCTATTGGGTTTTTTCTTAGCTACTTGTGATATGGTATAATTAGCTAAAGGCATGTTTTCATAGATTAAACATTTAAAAAAATTTTAATGAAAGAAATAGAGAATTGTATATGTCAAAAGGGATTACTTCAAATTGAACATATTTGGGAAAACCTCAGAGCATATGCGATTTCATTAGTATGAGTTCCCTCATAGAGTTGAGTTAGCAGTTGAAGAATCAAGCTCAGTACAACAGGTACTTGAACTGGAAACCTATTTATAGTTCATGCTTATCCAGCTTCTACTTTAAGCCTTTTAGTAAGGGTGAATCCACTGGCTTCTAAGCGCCTTCATCCAACGCCATGGGCAATACATTCTCATTTAGAGTCATTGAGGTGGTGCAGCAGATAGGTCCTTATGCCTGGAGTTCAGATTTGAACTCAGATACTTCTTGGCTCTGTGACCCTTTTCAATTCACTAAACCTCTTATCTACCTTCATTTCCTCACCTGTAAAATGAGGGTGGATGTTAATAGTATCCATCTCCCAGGATTGCTGTGAGGAACAAATGATAAAATATCTGTAAAGGTCCTTAGCACAATGCCTGGTGCCATAACAGGCACTTACATGCTTGTTCCTTTTCCTTTCCTTTTAAATTAATTAATTTAATTGTCAGGGAGATTTTCCCAAAACTGCCTCTCTACCCATTGTTTGTTCCTACTGATCTTCTCTCTAGGATCAAATAAAACAAGCCTAATCCATCTTCCAGGGTAATCTTCTCTCCCTTTAAGTTAAAAATTCTGAATGCCCTCAACGAATCTGCATAGGTCCTGTTTCCTAGGCTGCTCACCATTATGGTCCTGTTCTGGAAACAGTTCAGTTTGGCAACCAACTTCTTAAAGCATAGGACTCAGGAGCTGAACAGAATATTCCAGAAGCTGTCTAAATAGAGCAGTATACAGTAGGACAGTCACCTCCCTCTTTCAGAATGTCAGGTGTCTTTACAGCACTTCATTAAATATCACACCAATTTTTAGGGGCTGCTATTTCATACCAGTGACTCTTACCACTAAAACTCAGAACTTTGTAAATATGAGCTGTTATCTAGCCGTTCTTCTCCCATCTTACCCTTTTGCTATTGAATTTTTGAAGCTAAATTCCTGACATTTATCCCTATTAAATTGCATTTTGTTAGATCTCTCTTCTTTATCTCCCTCTCTGTATTCCAAACCTGGTGGGTAGTGATCTTTGCGAATCTCTAAATCCCAATTTGGTTGCCTAACATTTTTGACATCTCTTTCAGGCTAGTGTTACACATATGCTTGAAAAGCATGCCATTTTGCCTTTGTCCAAGTTATCAATCAAAATTCTGAACATAATTCCAGGAAGAGAACTATAGACCATTCCAAAATAAATCTTTTTCCAAGTTAATATTGATCAATTAATGACTCCTCTTTGGGTCTAGTCATTCAGTGAGTTCCAAATCCATATGACTTTATATAATCTAGGCTATACTTTATATGTCTTGTATACAGTGATAGAACAAGTGCTGCCAAATATCTTGACAAAATTCAGTTTTACTATGTCTTTAGTGTTTTTGTGCTCTATCTAGAAATTCTATCAACAAAAGGAAATGGATTCAGTTTGGGATGAATAGTATTCTGGTTCTTAGTTGTTAATTTCCCTTTCTAATTGCTCACCAACCATGCTTTTATTAATCTATTTATTATGCAGTTTTGTCAGAAATGTAAGTCCATCTCACCAGCCCATTGTTTGAACAATCTACCTTACTTTCCACATTTGGAAAATGGGCTCATCTCCTCCCTATTAGTACCCCCTAGGAGTTTTTCAGAGATCACAAGCAGTGGTTCTGAGGGCATATCCATAAGTTCTTTTACTACTCTGGCATAGTCATCTCACCATAGTATTTTGAGCTATTATTAAGGACATATGGGTGTTCTCTTACTATCTTCTCACTGATTTGGGGTTTTGGTTCTTTGTTAACATTTTTTTTTGTTACAGCATTCCCAGTCTTAAGATTATCCTTCTTGGAAATAATAGCTACTACTATATTTTAAGTTTTGCAAAGTACTTTGTCTACAGTGTCTACCAACCTTGTGAGGTAGGTACAATGGGCATTATTATCCTTACTGGTAAAGATACTGAAACTCAAGAGATATTAAATGACTTGTGCATGGTCACATAGTTAGTAAATAACAGAGGCAGGATTGAAATCTTAGGTCTTCCAGACTAGGGTCTAGGGTTCTTTCCACTCTTATAATCTAGAGAAAACAAAAGCGAAATGAAAGTTGAGTAGTTCTACCTTCTATCTGTTACTCATTATTGTACACTCTGACTAATATTCACTTCCTTTTCTTGATCTTTTATTTCCAGCATAGCTAAAAAAAAAACAAAACCCAAAATGTTGTTCATCTTAGCCAGTGATATTATGATTCTATTAGAATTGTTCTTTTAGTCTTGAGGAAATAATGGTTACAACTCTGTCATATAATTCATTCACAAAGTCAACAGGTATTTAAGCTGGAAGTGACTTAGATTGGACTAAATCAAATGCCTCATTTTTGTAACCTTAAATGTATAATTTCTGTTCATGCTTCTTTCTGCATGCATTTGGTCCAGTGACTTCTTTATTTCAGAAATCTCTAGTGGCTTCCTCCTTTCCTCTATGTGCTGAAGGCTATAATATGAATAAGAGAAATAATGATGAGATATTTTGAAGAGGGAAAAAAGCGCCAAGGACCAGGGATATCAGGAAAGTCTTCCAGCAGGATGTGATACCTGAGCCAGGATTCCACAGCAAACTTTTCCCTCTAATCCCCAGGCCTCCTTTCTTGCTTTCTTTGAATCCTCAGACATTACCGGAGGAAGTCCCACAAATCTTTTCAGTACCCTGGGATATAATTGATAAGGGCTAGTGGTTTGAACTCAGATGCTCTTTCACATTTCCTCAGTGACCATGACTTGTCGTTAGTTATTTGCTAGCAGTCATTTTTGTTCAGTTTTCTGCCCATTCTGAAGATGTTTTTCTTAGTTGAGGCAACTGAAATAAATAGGAGTTGAGCAGTTCTGCCGTCTCTCTTACGGCTGGTTATTATCCTTCTGTCTGTAAGCAAGGGGTTATTCCCTGTGCTCTCAACCTAGCTAAAAAAGTCCATTTTACTGTTTACCATTTATTGGAAGCTTCAGATAATTCTGGGCTTTAGCTTTCTTGACATTATTCTTATAGACTATGCCACTGCTTTGCATTTAAACTCAAGTTACTCGTCCTTTTGCTAGGTTTTGTATATGTCCCTTTTAACTCTGAGTTCATTAAATTCCTTGTGCAGCCCCATTGGTTTCATTGGACATCTATGTGTTTTCTTCCTCAGTGGGATAATTTGTTATTACATTATTAGAATTTTGTTCTTGGGATTCTCCTAATCCTCTTAAGCCAACTTCTTTTTTAGTCTTAGGCCAAGAGATCCTGCCTATCTTTTCTATCAATTCCTTGAAATTGTTCCCTTTAAAGTCAGACTATACTGAGCATCCTCCTCTCTTTTTTTTTAATGTTACAAGCTTCAAGATAGCTCAAAGAATTCTACCCAAGCTTTTAATCATTCCCATTACCCCCATACAGTTTCTTTTCATCATGTCCTCAGTAGTAGCCATTGTTACCTCAACCTTCCGAAAGAAGAAATTGTCAACAAGGTAAGTCAAGAATTTGTCAACTGTCCAGTCATGTTCAGATATTAGAGGTCTACAGTTAAAAGTATATAATGCTAATTTCATCATCCATTTGCTTCTTTTTTTTTTGCCAAGAGTGTATTCCTACTTACTACATTCCTTCAATTTCATTCATATGTTGTCAGTCCTCGTTTTTTCCTTAAGTTCATGGATTTACATGAAAGTATATCTGAAAGTATGTCGTTTTTAAAAAAGATTCACATTTAAGAAATGAGTGTGGTGGTAAACAGGTGTAATCTGTGCTGCCTGAGACTGCTGGATCACTTGAGCTCAAAGAGTTAGTTCTAAGCTGCTGTGGGCTAAGGGGCAGAGATGTATGTGTTAATTTCCTCACAAATATGGTGCACCTCTGGAGCAGGGACTCACCAAGGCTGCTTAAGGAAGGATGAACCAGTGCAGATTGAAGATAGAGCAGGTCAAGCCCCCTTACCAGTTGGTAATGGGATTAGATCTAGAAATAGTCACTACACTTCCAGCCTGGGAGAAATAGGGAGACTAAGTTTCAAAAAAAAAAACAAAAAACAAAAGACAGAAAAAGTAGGAATTTTAAAATGTTTTTGTTATTGTTGCACATAAAAATGTGAATCTGACTCACATAAAATTGATTGATGTTGACCCCTTCTTTCTTCAGGATGCCAGATAAATGAGATAATGCATAAAACAGTATTTGTCCTCAAGGAGATTATAATCTAGTTAGAGAGATTACAAAAACATGTGAAACATTGAAATAACAATTGCTGCCATTGTTATATCATTGACAGTGTATTTTCCAGTGAATTACTGTACTTTTTAACCAGGAAAGTTCATAAAAACTTGGTTAAAAACTCTTTTCAGAAGAGATTAGATTTCAGATTAAATTAAAATCTTAATTTCTCATTAGTCTGGTAAATAATTCATAATTTTAATTGGATGAAATGCACTGCAGAGTAATAACCCAAATATAAGTGGCCCTTTTAGCAGGAACTGATCATGAAAATACTACTACTTTGGAGGTACTGCAAAATGATTTCTAGGATATAAGTATTTTATTTTGATTAGAGATGAGAGAAGCTATTATTACCCTGTATATTTTGATCTTTAGTGTAAGATTATATTTAATTTATTTTGTTTCTGAATACTTTATATACAGTAATGGAGAGTAAAAGTGCATAAGTATGACCGAGATGGGGAGGTATGTGTGTATGTCTAATGTGCATACATATGTGTCATATGATAAGGATAATGTAATATAAACATTTCTCTTTAAAAGAATTGAAGTTTTAATGAATCAGATTCATTAAATGATCAATGTTCGTCTTCTTCATTGTTCAATAGTTTATGATTCTATAATTTCATTGATGTCAGTAATCTTTTCACCACCTCACATCACAGCACTTCTATAATTGACTAGATGCTCCGAGAATTGTCATAGCTAAAACATTCGTTTACCCTGCCACAAATCTGGTAATGAGCCCTTTTTTGAACTTAGCTAGCCTGATCCTCTGACAGCATATGCATAAAATATTTCACCCTGCCTGTTACAAAGTGTTAATGGAAGAAAAATGTGAAAATACAAAGTGATTTACTGAGTGTCTTCATCTGCAAAATTAGAGCATTGAAACAGGATCCCAGTATCATTGATTTAGAGCCGGAAGTGACCTTTGAGGCCATTGAGTCCAACACTCTTTTTTTTCATAGATGAGTAATAGATAGTTTCTAATGCCCCTTCCAGCTCTAAATCCTTTGATTCCATTGTTGAGCCTTAAAACAGTTGGAACATGTTAAAAAAACAAGTGGTTAGAAATGTTAGTATTTTCCAGGAACCTGTGTCTCCTATCTCCAGAGAGGAAAAATCACATTTTTTCTTCCATTGTCGTTATGATAGTGTGCTTCTAAGGAAATTACAAATGTATATTGATTTATGGCTACCCAATATGCAAGATTTCACTGCTATGGAACTCATAAAAGAGGAAACTCATTTGGCATATGTTAGGTTAAATTCACAGTTATGGAATTTTGAATTTGCTCTTTCAGTGTCCACGTGATATCTCCCTGCTCTACATTCCTATGTACCTCTCTCCCCCTTGTAATAATTCACCTTTCTGTATCTTCAGTGCTTTTCTCTCTAGTCCCCTCTTCCTTCTGACTGTCAGAAACTAAACAAGACACTCAGTCGGTTCAGTGAGAAAAGGGGATAAGAATCTTTGTATTGTGCCTCCAAAGGGCCAAGAGGCATTTGAAGAAAGCCTGGATACTGTCTTGTTTCCTCAGCTGCCTCAGCATTCACACTCCAAAGCAAAGAAAAGAGACTGACTTTTTTTTTTAGTGTTATTACTTTTAAAAATACAAATAAACATTTGCTTCTTCATTTTGGAGATGGGAAAGGATGCCAATAAGGAAAGATTCAGATGTTTGACTTAATTCTACAGAGTTGTGATGGAGTAAATGAAAGAGGAAGAATTAGACTCTTTTTGAAACACTTAAAGATAGCTTAAAACTCCCTTTCTACATCATTTGGCAGCGGAGCCTGAGTAAACAATACATTGGTATAGAATTTTAACGTATGTGAACTTTTTTTTTACATAAGTTATCTTATTTTATTCTCCTTGTAAGTAGGGATTTTTTTTTTTGTATCCCAGTACCTGTCCCAAAGCCTAACACACAGTAGGGGCATACTAAATATTTGCTGATTGATTAATTGATTCTCACAGCAATCATATGGAATGGAAAGAGAATATGTTAGTGGCCTCATTTTGTTGTTATTCAGTCGTGTCCAACTCTGTGACCCCATATGGAGTTTTCTTGACAGAGGTACTGCAGTGGCTTGCCATTTTTTTTTTTTTATCTAGCTCATTTTACAGATGAGGAAACCGAGACAAACGGGTAAATGACTTGCCCAGGGTCAAACAGCTATTAAGTATCTCAGCCTGGATTTGAACTCAGGTCTTCTTAACATTAGATCTGGCACTCTATAAATGCACCACCACCTAGCTGCCCTTATGGCATTTTACAGAGGAGGAAAATGAGGCTAAGTAATTTGTTTTAGATGAATTCATTCATTTATTGATCAGAAGATTTTATTAAGCACCTGCTATGTGCCAGACACTGTGCCGGCAGTGCAAAGACAAAAACAAGGATATACCTGAAGAATATAAATTTTCCTGGGGATAAATAAATACAAAATCTTTGCTAAATAAAGGCAATGTAATACCAGTGGAGCAGTGATAAGAGTACTGGGCATGGGGTTAGGAAGAGGAGTCTTTAGGCCTTTGATGCTTAGTAGCTGTGCTAACCTGGGCAGGTCATTTAACCCTGTTTGCCTCAGTTTCCTCATCTGTAAAATGGGCTGGAGAAGAAATTGGAAATCACTCTGATATCTTTGCAGAGGGGTCACAAAGAGTCAGACACAACAGAAAATGACCCCACAGAAGTGATGAGAATATCAGTGGGGAGTGAGGAGTGGCCTAACAAAATGGCCTTTTTGTAAGTGGTGAAGCCAAATTTAGAATTCATTATCTGGGGTATAGTGGAAACAATCAATTAATCAACCCCTATTGACAAAGCACCTACTGTGTGCAAGACATTATGCTAGATGCTGGGGATAGAGATAAAAAATGTAGCCCCTGTCCTTAAGCAGCTTTTGTACTGTTAAGGGAAATGTCTGCACATAGAAGTATGTGCAAAGCCTGTATCCAGTGATCACAAAGTAATTTTGAGGGAGGAAGCTCTAAGAATTGGGTGAATCAGGAAGGAAGTCAGGGATTCTAAGGGGAAAGAATGCATTCCACATATATGGTATAGTCCATGAAAATCCATAAGAGAAGAAAGACAGATGTGTACAATAGTGAGGAGGCCAGTTTGGAAGCTGTATAATACATTATAATGTAATGCATTATATAATAGATAATGCATAATATAATATAATAATATATTATCATTATAATACAATATATTATAATATAGACCAAATGTGCATGCTGTAATGCATGATAATGTAGATATATAATGCATAATAATCCTGGAAAAATTTATATGGAGAAGACTTGGCCACTGATCATATTTAGGGGGTGAGGAAGACTGAGGAGTTGGTAAGGAATTCAAGGTTGTGAACTCAGGTAGTAGTGGGACCAAACAAAGGACATTTGGAAGAGAGTAAGTGATAATGATGACTTTGTTTGGGACACACTAAGATTGAGATACATGCAGGGCATCATTATAGGCAGTTGATGGTATAAAATTGGTGGTCAGCAGAGACCAGGTCTGGATCGTCATCCAGAGCTAGCAGTTATCTCCATAGAAATAATTGAATTCATGGGTATTAATGAAGTCAGAGACTAGTCAGAGAAAGGGAAAGGGCCAGAACAGAGGCTTTAGGTGTCTAAGGACCAGGACGTAGATGATTATCTAGCAAAGGAGATGGAGAAGTAGGAGTAGAACCAAGAGTTATCAGTGTCATGGAAACTCATAGAGGAGACAGCATCCGGAAGAGGGTGGTCAACAGTGCCAGATGCTGCAGAGAGGTCAAGAAGGGTGAGAAACTAAGAAGCCATCATTTTTCACAATTAAAAAATGACTCATAATTTTGGAGAGTAGTTTCAGTGGAATGATGAGTTTAGAAATCAGACTACAAAGGTTTAGAAAGTGAGAAGAGAAGAATGAACATGGATTCTTTCCAAATGTACTGTTCTATGAAATTCTATGAATGCTAATTCATTTTTTTTCCCTCCACAGTACCACATTGAGGTCATGGTTCACAGGGACAAGGGGTTGCTCTAAATGTTTTCTTCTTCTGCATCTAATTAAATCACAGAATGTGAGAGTTAGAAAAGTTCTCAGCAGTCATATAGGATAACATAATATACCAGCAAATGTGGAAAACTCAACAGTGGCCACTGGATTGGAAAATTTCAATTTATGTCTCAATCCTAAAGAAGAGCAATGCCACAGAATGTTCAGATTACTGAACAATTGTGTTCATTTCACATGCTAGCATGGTTATGTTTTAAGTTTCTGAAAGCTAGGGTTCAACTGTTGTTGTTCATCCTTAATTTAATTTAAAAATTTTTTAAATTTGTTTTTAGTTTACAACATTCACTTCTATAAGATTTTGAGTTCTAAATTTTCTCCCTCTCCCTCTGGTCTCCACTCTCCTGATATAGCCTAAACATGCATAGTCATATTAAACATATTTCCTCATTAGTCATGTTGTAAGGAAGAATTAAAGGGAAAAACCATGAAAAAGAAGGGAAAAAGAGAAAATAGTATGCTTCAGTATGTATTCAGACTCCATAGTTCTTTCTCTGGATGTGGATAGTGTTTTCCATCATGAGTCTTTTGGAAGTGGCTTAAATCCTTGTATTGCTGAGAAGAGTTATATCTATCAAAGTTGGTCATTGCTCAATGTTGCTGTTACTGTGTACAATGTTGTCCTGGTTCTGCTCACTTCACTCAACATCAGTTTGTGTAAGTCTTTCCAGGATTTTATGAAATCTGCCCATTCATCATTTCTTAATGCACAATAGCATTCCATTCTGTTCCATTCATATACCACAGCTTGTTCAGCCATTTCCCAACTTATGGGCATCCCCTCAAATTCTAATTCTTTGCCACCACAAAAAGAACTGCTATAAATATTTTTTGTATGTGTGGGTCCTTTTCTCTTTTTTATCATTTCTTTGGGATACAGACCTAAGAGTGGTATTGCAGGATCAAAGGGCATATACAGTCTTATAGCCCTCTGAACATAGTTGAAATTGAACATAGTTCCAAATTGCTCTACAGAATGGTTGGATCAGTTCACAATTCTGCCAACAATGCATTAGTGTTCCAGTTTCCCCACATTTTCTCCAACATTTCTTATTTTCCTTTTTTTGGCCATTTTAGCCAATCTGATAGGAGTGCATTCTTCATTTTAAGAAGAGGACTGATGACATCACAGGTGATGTCTTGATTGGTTGGCGATTTGGATTTAAGTGAGGTAGAGTTGTGAAAAGTTTTCAGCTTCACTGTCTCTTCCAGAGTCATTGAAGTTCAGTGTCAGGACAAAAGTAAAGACCACTGGCAATGGCCCATGATACATTGGATGACCTTGGTGTCTTTGATGTCTGACTAAAGCTCTAAGTGTTCTACAGCAACTGCTTCAGCTGCCTTTATGGCCATTGGAACTAATATTCTCATACTTGTTCTGTTGGGGCAAGTGTTCACATGTAGTATACTCTATAGAAGTAGACTCACTGACTGGTTTGAGGTCTATTGATTACCCTTAACCTAGTTTAGCTAGAACTTCCTGGAGCCCCATGTGAGAGTTGGGTGACAGGTAGATTCCAAAGGTGGATGAACAATCCTGAGGCTTCCCCTCACACCAGAGGTGCTAGTCCTCCCTGAACACCCCATACACCCCAGAGTTCAGAAATATATAAACAGAGAATTACCAGAAGAATGGGCTAATTTTCAGAGTCAGAGGAACTAGAGACCAAATTGTCAACATTGTTGGATTATTGAGAAAGCAAGGGAGTTCCAGAAAAACATCTGCTTTTGCTTCATTGATTATTCTAAAATCTTTAACAATGTAGATGAAAACAAAATGTGGCAAGCCTTTAAAGAGATGGGAATACCAGATCATCTTACTTGTCTCCTGAAGAACTGGTATATGGGCCAAGAAGCAACAGTTAGAATTGAACATGGAACAACTATTTGGTTTAATATTGGAAAAGCAATATGACAAGGAAAATATTGTCTCCTTGTTTATTTAACTTATATGCAGAGTATATTATGAGAAATGCCAGACTGGATAAATCAAAAGCTGGGATTAAGTTTGCTGGGAGAAATATCAACAATCTCAGACATGTAGACAATGCCACTTTGATGGCAGAAAGTAAAGCCTAATTATTGAAGCTTTTTAAGGGGATTTTGCTTTTTGGAGGGGGGAGGGCAGGGTAATTGGGGTTAAGTGACTTGCCCAAGGTCACACAGCTAGTAAGTGTTAAGTGTCTTGAGGCTGTGTTTGAACTCAGGTACTTCTGACTCCAGGGCCCGGTGCTCGGTTCGCTGTGCCACCTAGTTGCCCCTTAAGGGGTTTTTTAAAAGAGGAGATTGTAAAAGCTGCCTTGAAGCTTAATGTCAGAAAAAACCAAGATCTTGGCAACTGGTCCCATCCCTTCCTGGCAAACAGAAGGAGAATAAATGGAAGGAATATCAGATTGTATATTCTTGGGCTCAAAGATCATTGCAGATGGCAACTATAGCCATGAAATTAAAAGAATTGCTTGCTTGCTCCTTGGAAGGAAAGCTATGTCAGATCTGGATGGCATGCTAAAAAACAGACACCACCTTGCTGACAAAGTACTGTATATTGAAAGTTATGATTTGTCTAGTAACAATGTATGACTGAGAGAGCTGGACTATAAGAAAAGCCGAGTGCTGCAGAAGCAACACTTTCAAATTATACTGGAAAAGAGTCCTTTGGGCAGCCAGGAGATCAAATCAGTCAGTACAGTCAAAGATAGTAACTCAGACTATTCACTGGAAGGTCAGATACTGAAGCTGAAGCTTAAATACTTTGGTGACATAATGAGAAGGTGGGACTCCTTGGAAAAGATCCTGATGTTGGGAAAGATTAAAGGCAAAAGTTTCCTTTTGTCCTAAGGGGACAGCAGAGGTTGAGATGGATAGTGTCATGGAAGCAATCAGCATGAACTTGGGCAGACATCAAGAGATGGTGGAGGGGGGCGGCTGGGTGGTACAGTAAATAGAGCATTGGCCCTGGAGTCAGGAGGAACTGAGTTCAAATCCAGCCTCAAACACTTACACACACACACACACACACACACACACACACACACACACACACACACACCCCAAAGTAGCCATGTGACCTTGAGCAAGTCACTTAACCCCAACTGCCTTCCGAAAAACAAAAAAACAAAAAAAAGAGATGGTGGAAGACAGAAAGGCCTGATGTGGCTGTGGTCCATTGGGTCATGAAGAATAGGACTCAACTAATAACTGAACAACAAAAAAATAATTTTAAGAAAAATTAAAATTTTTGATAAAATATAATTTTAAAAGGCTTTCTATATTCCGAAGGGTTAAAGTTGTTTCTGTTAGTATATACCTCTGACTTTTATAATAGATGCCAATGGGAAAATAAGATTTGCTGTGTAAATATTTTCTTTTGCAATAACTTAAGAGGAATGTCTCCTTCATATATTTACAGATACTTATAATTTTATAACTATACATATGAATCTAAGCTCTTATGGTACAATTGTAATAGAACATAGCAAAATATTTAACATTCAAATAACAAAATTTTATACTATTGAGTCATGTTAAATGAGATTAATTTTTCTTATTGCTTTGTTTTGCTAAATACATTAAACCTATGTTTCCTAATCAGTGTTAGGACAAATTCTTAAATAAAGAGGACCTTTTTGTGACAATCACAACTAGTCTTCTTCCGTCCTCTGCCAGTTTTTGCCATAAAGGTGGAAAGACTGATTTCTATTTAAATATATGCATATTTGTTTGATCTAGGGATTTTGAATGTATTTGGGTGAATCACGGAGTATCTCTAATATGGAATAGCTGCACTCCTGAGTATGGGAAGGGAGAGAACATGTCCTGCCAAGTCATAAGAGCATCACCAGCTGACCAAATTAGAAAATTCAGTTTAGTTCAGTTCAATTAAAATCAACTAGTATTTATTAACATGTAAGAAATTGCTAATAGAATGATACTCTAAGAAGGTAATACAATTTTGTACCTTGATATATTTCTTTAACATACTTTCCTTTAATCTCTTTGCCTTCTTGACAAGAATAAGGACTCGCTTCCAATTGACACACAAAAAAAGTCAATGACTCAGTCAGTGACTAATAATTTCAAAGTTGAAAGGGATCTCAGTGGACATCTAGTTCAGCTCATAGCTGAACAAGAATCCCTTTCTCAGAATGCCCAAGAGGTCATTTAATTTTTGTTTAAAGACTTCCAGTTGGGTGGAACCAACTACCTCCCAAAGCATCCCATTACACTTTAGGATAACTTTTAAGTGGCAGGAATTTTTCCCCCTTTTATAAGGTGGAAATATCTTTCCTTTTGTAGTTTTCCCCCTTTGCTCCTAGTTTTGCTCTCCAGGATCAAACAGAAAAGTTCATTCACTCTTTAACATCTTAAAAAATGAAATAACGTACGTGTGTGTGTGTGTGTGTGTGTGTGTATAGTGTGTATGTATATGCATATATATAGCACTTTGCAAAACTTAAAGTGATGTAAACATACTAGTTATTATTATTCATTATGATAATAAACTTGACTTTCCTTCAAATACTTCAAGACTGATATGTAATTTCCTTCTCATGTCCCTCCCTAAAGTCTGTCTTCTCTAGGGTAAATATACATACATGTATGGCATGGTTTTGTGGCCTTTGATCATCCTGGTCACCATCTTCTAAATGCTTTTTAGGTGATTAATATCCTTCTTAAAATCTGGCACCCTGTGATCTGACTAGGACAGATATAAAGGGAATCGCTGGACATCATCCTCCTTAATGTATCCTTAGGCTACCTTCACTCTTTTATAATTGTTGAGAGGCTTCTTAGAATCAGGATGAACGAGGTTCAGGTCCTGCCTCTGACAAATATTATCCCCAAAAACCTTTGGGGAAATTCAATGAAACTTTCAGTATCCCGGGAAACTCTTGAAGTTACAGATGAGTCAACAACCTTAATTAATGGAGGGAGTTTTTATACTGAGATTTCCTTATACTAATGAGTTCATAGATTCAGATATCTCCCCTTCTCCCCAAATAATCACAGCTATAACTTATAAAGAGTTTGTAGTGTAGTCCCAACTAGGTCTGACCACATCACTTTCTCTCTCCTTGTCCCCAAAGATTCCAGTGACTTCCTATTAGGTTCAGGATCAATATAAAATCCTCTTTCTTGGTTTTTAACACTCCATACAGCCTGTCCCTTTCTTCCCTTTTCACTTTTTCCACTTTACATATTCAGTGATCCAGTGACACTCTTCCACGCTCTTGTTCCATCATCCATTCATTTTCACTGACTATCCCCTATTTTTGGAATTCTTTTTCTCCTCACCTCTGTCTTTCAGCTTCCTTGACTTTCTTCAAGGCTCATCCTTTCCTGGTCCTCCTAAATGCTAGGCTCTTTCCTCTGATATTATTTCCAATTTATCCTGGATATATCTTGTTTGTATATAGTTTGCATGTTTTCTCCCCCATTAGACTGTGATCTCCTTGTGAGCTTGGGCTATTTTTTACGTTTTGCTATTTATAGTATTAACTGGAATTATTTAGTGGTTTTTAGTGTTATCTAGATAACAAGCATTTATTGTGTTTGCTATGTTCTAGGCACTGTGATAAAGTTCTGGGGATACACAGAAGGACAAAAAACATGAATTGCTCATGAATTGCTATAGGTTAAAGAAGTTCTATACTTCTTGGTATACAGTAGGCATTTAATAAATGCTTGTTAACTTGACCTGGTCAATCAATTGTTCACTAACCTTTTGTGACATTCTGCTTACATGTGGACATGGTATCCTTGTCTGGGCTCTAGAAAAGGAAGAAACTTTTTCAGCTTAATAAGACCTGAAGAATAGGAACTGCTTTTTGCCTTTCTTTGTATTTACATTGATTAGCATAGTGTATGAAGTATAATAGGCACTTAAGAAATGGTACTTGACTAATTGACCTGTCATAACTGGCTTTCTGCTGCAGTGGCTTATAGAGAACTTGGTCATCATGATAGGGCATTGGAGTAGGACTTGGGTGTAGATTTATATTATAATGTACATATAAGCATACATTAATCATGTGACATGTTATTGAGTACACAGCAATCTTGACTTTAACACACTTTTTTCCCCTGAAAAAGTCACTGAGAATCTTCTTACCACTCCTCTAATCTCTGAGTACCTTTGCCTCACAAAGTATTTATTTATCTGGGTAAAGCATTTTTGGGGTGATTTTCTCTATTCATTTAGTCTGTGTGGTTATATTTTACAAGATTTGTTTATTTGTGAATTAAGTGTACTAGTGGAGCTTCTGTGTGGCCACATTTGTAGCAAAGCTTTCTAATTTCAGTGCCATTAAGCTAATAGGTAGTTCAACCAAATTTACAAGAATATGTGCATATTTAGACCTTTTCCTCTAAAAACAGTCCAAACAAAACAGTGTTGGTCATGGCTTGGTACTTTCTGTGCCTTAAAACAAAATTCCCAGAGAATTTTATGGAAGTGCAGATATGTATATTCTTTAGAAGGCTCTTTTGTTGCTAGTCTACAGTAAGTCATTATATCTGAAAAAAATCATGGTACTTGAGACTGCAAGTAAAAAAATTCAAAAAATGAAAACATCTTTCAGATACCTTGCTATAATAGCTGTTCAGACTTAAATAGCAACTCCAAAGTTTAGCTTTAATCAAATATTCCTAGATTTCTTGTTTTTTTTCCTCTTTTTTAAACATGGAAGTTGCATAGCATAATGTTTAGAATGGTGAGCTTGACATCTGGAAAACCTAGTTTCAAATGGTGTCTCCCAAACTTTGCAGCTGTGTAACAATGAGTAAATCACTTTATTACTTTAGTTTTGTCATTTGCAAAATGGGGAATAATACCTGCATTATTTAGTTCACAGAACTGTTTTCTGTCTGCTTGGTTTTTCTATAGGTGTCAGCTCTTAAAATTTCTGGGGGGAAAATTAAGCTTTGAGCTGATTCAATATTAGATTAGTTCATTTAAAAAGCCAAATTAGATAATTAATTGGGCAATATGACCTTAGAATATTTTTTAAAAAATCCTAGTTTAAGTAAAACCTGGGTTGTGATGTTATATACATATACACCACTTTTTGGTATGTCCTTCTCAGTGTAATCCTTAGGGCTGCATTTTAAGATAAATTCATTGAAGTACATCCTATACACATTCATACTTTATTCAGTCTAGTCCATCAGGTGGTCTGGGCTAGAAAAGTAGATATACCTCTGACCATTTGATTCTGATTCTTATTCTCTCTGTTGCCAAAATTTGCTTTTGCTTAGTAGGGAAAGAAGGGCTAGGGTATTGGAGCTAGAGAAGGCCTGTGTTCAGATACAGTCAGACCTCCTAGTTGTGTGACTGTGGTCAAGTCATTTAACCTTTTCCCCCCTCAGTTTCCTCATCTGTAAGATGGAGAGAATAATAGCATTCACCTCTCAAAATTGTGATAAGGGTGAAATTAATTCATGTTTCTAAAACGCTTTGCAAACCTTAAGGCATTATATAAATGCTATAATGATGATGATAATGATGTTATCTTCTTCATTTGCAATTATGTAGGGAGGAGATTTATGCTTAGGTCCTCAGACTTCTGAGCTGGTGAAGAGCTCCTGTACCACACTACCCATACCAAATAATTCCCAATAAGAACACAGAACCAGTGGGCCACTTTTCCTGAGAACACTCATTTAATTGCTGTTTATGGCCTAATTTAGATGTGAAACAAGATCTTCATTAGTGAAAGGCTAGTGTATTAACCATTAATAGCTATTGTTCTAAGCCTCATTTAAAATTTTTACTTCTATAATGGTAAATTGAATCAGAAAGCATTTATGGTTGGAAGGAAGTTATTTAATTGATTCTTTCAATTCTGTATTTATGTAAACTCTGCACATAACCCTTTTTTATGGTAAGTCTTTCAACTATGTGGAACATTGTAACTGCTTTGCATTACTGGCTGAATGTTTTTTAGAATTTTCATTATAGAGGACTTTTCCTCCTGTGTTTATTTTATGTGCTCCATCAGTCACAAGCATTTATTAAGTCCTTACTGTGTGCATATTTGCTATCCTTAGAGTACTATCACATGACTATGATATCTTCGAATATGCACCATGCCAAATTAAGGAACATGTAACAATTTAAAAATAAATGTAACTTATTGTTTCAATAACTGTTATTTTGACTATTACCATATGTTCCCTTTTCTTCAAGAAAGTTGTTTAAGGAAATAAAAACCAAATATATCTGAATTCACAGCTCTGAGAAGCTATCATTTCATCCCTTTAGTCCTGTAGAAATCCTAGGGTAATCAAGAATTTGTTCATTCATTTGTTTCCAAGAACATATGAAGTCTGTATCAATTACTGAAATGTATTAAGCTGGGGGATAGGCTTAGGGGAAATGTATATAAGAAATACTAGACAACATTGCTACTGTCGGGAAGCTTACAGTCTTGTTGGGGCCATACGGCAAACACAGTTATATAAACAGGAATAAAATAACTAAATAATTAAGTGTTGAAATGAGTGACAAGTATGTAAGTGGAAAAACTTACAAGTACATAAGTGGAAAAACTTATAGCAAGACAAGATCAATATGCCTGGGCTGGAGAAGTTGGAGAAAAAGCATTATCTGTGCTGGTCGTTAAAGGATGAATTGGCTTTGGAGAGGCAAAGGGATGGGGACTCTAGGGGAGGGTATTATAGACAGAGGCAATGTCCTGCAATTGGGAAAGGACAAGAAATAATCAGGGGACAGTAAGGGAATCAGCTATACTAGAAGAGGAAGTATGTGTCTTAGAGGGTGAGAGAATTATAATCATAAAGGGCTTTTAACATCAGGTTGAGGAATTTTCTAATTGCAGATAATATGGAGGAGTCATTGAGGTTTTAAATCAAGGTTGTGACTTGTTTAATTCATCTTTTTTTTTTTTTGAAGGGGGAAAGGTAAGGCATTTGGGGTCAAGTGACTTGCCCAAGATCACATAGCTAGTAAGTGTGTCAAGTGTCTGAGGCTGCATTTGAACTCAAGTCCTCCTGACTTGGGCACCAGAGCTGGTGCTCTATTCACAGTGCCACTATAGCTGCCCCATAATTCATTTCTTTTTTTTTTTTTTTTTGCTTTTTGGAGGGCAATTGGGGTTAAGTAACTTGCCCAGGGTCACACGGCTAGGTTTTTGTTTGTGTGTACGTTAAGTGTCTGAGGCCAGATCCGAACTCAGGTCCTTCTGACTCCAGAGCCGATGCTCTACTCACTGCGCCATCTAGCCGCCCCCCATAATTCATTTCTTAAAGAAGAGTAATTGAGTGAAAAGACTGTATCTGGGTAGACTTTTTAGGAACCTATCAGTGAAAATCACTAGCTGGTACAGTTAGGGGATGAGGCTCTTGACTTGTAACTTTTTTGTGACTTTGGACAGTTCCTTACCCCTTGCTTAGCCTGAGTTTATTTATGTATGAAATAATGGCATTATACTAGGTGATGCCCAAGGTCCTTTCCAACCTGCCTTTCTGTCTTCCTAGTTTATGTAAGAAGTGGTGAGTTCTGTGATGGGACTAGAGATAAAGGACAAGTGGGATTGGGGGGATTCAGATCTTCAGTGATTAAACAGTATTTCTGAGCCAATAATTTTGACAGAACGTACTTCTTTAGTTGGATTTAAGATTCAGGTAACTGTTGCCACTGCCCATTTTCACCTTCATGGCATGCTAACATAGTTTAAGTAGAGCTAACATGAGAAAGTTGCTTATTGTAATGGAAAGAGAACTGGACTGGGGCTTAGGAGAGCATTGATTAATTGTCTGATTCTGCCACTAAAAAGCCATGAACTTTGGGCATTTTCCTGAATTTTCAGGTCTTTCATCTATAAAATAAGGAAATTGGACTAGATTGTTACTCTAGATTCTCAAATTCTGTGCTTTATCAGTCAGTCAATAAGCATTTATTTAACACTTGGCATATGCTAGGCAATGTGCTAGGCTCTGGGGATATGATAAAAAAAAAAAGAAAAAAATGCCTATCCTCCAAGGAGCATATAATTTATAGGGGGAGATTGTAAACATGTGAGCATATAGACCCCAAAATACAAGGGAATTTGGTGGTAGAGATAGGGAGTGGTTCCAGCAGTTGAGGGAACCAGAAGAGACCTTGTACAACTGTATTTATCTGGTTCAAATTCTTCTTTAAAGGTTAAGAGAAAATGGAAGAGTAGGTGATCGTGGTGGTCTGGCCTAAAATGATGTGTCAGATCAGAGCATGATTTATACACCCACAGGCTAGTCTCAGTTTTCTCTGAATAGCGAGAACAACATAAAAATTTCCTCACTGGGTCAAGATTAGATGTAGTCCAGTGTCTTGTCCTTGACCCCATCACCAAAGGTTGTGTCCTGGCAGAGTAGGAGTGTACCCCACAATCATGTTGATTTTCCTGAAATAACCAGTCATGGATCTGTCATCTAATTATTTATCTATATACTCTTTGAAGGATGGTTTACATTTTTATTCTCTGCTCTCTTGATGAGTTACATATTTATACTATCTGCTATGTAAGATCATTGGATCCCAGAGTTGGGGCTGGAAGGGAATTCAGAGGCCATCTAATCCAAACTTCCTTCACTTGGTGATGAAATTGAGGCCTAGGGAGGTTTGATGACTTGTCATAGGTCACACAGATTGTGTCAGAGGTGGGGTTTGCTAAAGTAGTGCATTTTATCCTTGATATGTGGAAGGAATTAGAATTTCTTTCATAAGAGCATGCTTACTGGTCTAGCATTTATTAAAATGCTACTGTGTGTCTGGGGCAGCTAGGTGATGCAATGGATAGAGCTCCCTGAAATCAGGAAGACTCATCTTCCTGAGTTCAAATCTAGCCTCAGACACTTACTGGCTGTAGGAACCCTTGACACTTGACCTTGTTTACCTCAGTTTCCTCATCTGTAAAATGAGCTGAAGAAGGAAATGGCAAACCACTTCAGTATCTTTGCTAAAAAAAACGCAAGTGGGGTCAGGAAGAGTTGGATATTACTGAAATAACTGAACAATAACCCAAGCCTAGCACTATGCTAAGCACTGGATGGGGGCCATTACCAGTTGTTCTGACTTATGTGTTGCCACTGAAAGAGTGCGGCTGATGACTGCATAGTCCTACCTCCCTTAAATCCAGTTTACTTGCAAGTCAAGACATCATCCTTCTGGTGTCATTGGTCCTCTTTGAGAATGAAGGATGAACAACAGTAAGCACTGAACATGTAATGAAAGACAAAAGACTAACTTTGGTGTCAAGGAGCTCAGAGTTTAATGGGGGAGACAACATGAAAAGAATTAAATTTAAATAAGAAATAGGCAGGATAAATTGGGAATAGTCTCAAAGGGAAGACACAAAGAGCAAGGAGAACTGGGAAAGACTTCTTGAAGAAGTTAGTTGAGGCTTCAGGGAAGCCAGGAGTTGGAGATGAGGAGGGGAAGCATTACAGGTGTTGGGTAAAGACACTGAAAGTACTTAGAGTCGGGAGATGATGTCATCCTATGTTTTGTTCAAGAAACAGCAAGAGGTCCAGTGTCACTAGATTGGAGAGTATGTAGAGGGGAAATAAGGTATAAGAAGATTAGAAAAGTAGGAAGGGACCAGATTATGAAGGATTTTAAAAGCCAAAGAGAAAATTTTATATTTGATACTGAAAGTGACAAGGGAGCTGCTGGACTTTATTGAATGGTGGGGTGATGAGGGGGCATTTAATATGGTCAGAACTGTACTTTAGCAAGATCAATTGACAGTTTTGCTTGGAGGACATAGGATGGACTGGAGTGGGGAGAGGTGAGGCAGGGATACCAACCATCAGACTACTACAGTGGTCCAGGTGGGAGGCAGTGAGGGTCTATGACAGGGTGGTTGCAGTGTCAGAGGACAAAAGGGGGCATATATGAGAATGTCAGAAGGAAAGCCCTCTGTTTCTTGTTTTGTATAATTCTTATCCGTGTTTTGCTATGAATTCTCCATAGAAAAATATTTTCTATATGCTAAAGGCTTTTATTCCATTTTATATGTTCTAATTTTACTTCTTTGTCCCTAGTTTTAATCTACAAGTATTTAATAAAGTACATGTCGATACTATTTATTTCCTTTATCATTTTACAGACTTTCAAACTTGATTAGAGTCATAATCCACTAAAAATAGACTTGTCTTCTTAGGCATCATCCATTCCCCATTCTGATCATTTTAATTGTGTTTTTTTGGATCCTCTTCAGCTCCTTTTTCATTCCTGAAATACATTTGAAACCATGATCCCCGGCATTTCATTGTTTATATTTTTCTTGCCATAGAAATATCCATTCATCTGTTCCTTTTGTTTCTTGTCTTTAAGCCAGTTATCCATCCAAGACCAAACAGCTCCCCAATTCAACAGCTCAATTTTTAAAACGTAGTTTTTGTTGTGAAACCGTTATAGGCCTTTAAAAAGTCTAAATATATTTCATCCCTTATACTTTAAAAAATATTGCTCAGACAGACATTATTTTCTGTTACAAAAACCATGTTATTTTCCCCTAGAAGGTCATTTTTAAGTGTTCAGAGAGCTTTTGCCTTATTATGTACTCCTGGAATCACTTTGGAAACTTCATATGGATGGGCATCATGTTAGCAATCTGCCATTCCTCCAGAAAAATGACTATTTGTAACATTACATGTTTTCATCAGCAGTTTCTGTTTCCTCAGAAGTCTGGTAAAAATAATAATAATGATGTAATATCCATGTCAGGTTCCTGTATGGGAACTCCCTCTAGCAATTTACATCGTCACTCATTTGTAATTTATAATCCTTGAAAGTTACCTCAGGACATAAGCATAATGGTAGCTGGCATTTATATAGAACACTGTGGTATACACAATTAAAATATCCTTATTTCATAGATCAGGAAACTGAGGTCTAGAGATGTCAAGGGACTTATCCAAGGTCACATAGCTTTGGGATTTGAATCCAGGTCTCAGTGTCTGCTATATGATAACTATGTTTTTATGTGCTCTTTCTCTGATGATTTACCAATACCTCATTTATCCTCCAGGCTTAGCTAATTTCTCTGTGTTTGCTAATACTTTACAGTTAAGTCTAATATTTCTGCCCTGTCTGCCTCAAAAGACCACTTGGGAGTAGGATTCTTCTTAGCATCCTAGCAAGAATGAGGAAAAGCATTGATTTTCTCTCTTTGTGATTTCCTTTATATCACTGAACACATCGTTCACTTATTAATCATTAATTGGTTCCACAGAATGTGTGGCTGGCTTTCCCCTTTTGATGTATTTAAAGAACCTCTTATTAATGGCTTTAGAAAAAAAATTTGACAGACCTAATTTTTAGCTTACAGCTGATCTGTTACCCTCAATGGACTTCCCTCCTCAGTATGGTTGTTTTTCAACTTTTTGAGACCTACCTCCCCATTGCCTGTTTTTAATCTTGTGTGTTTTTCCAGTGAAGCTATCTATGTCTTGTCCCTCTTCTCTTTCCCTTCCTAAGGTTTCCATGCCCAACTTACACTCCTAGGCATTGACAGGATGTTTTGAAGCATCACGTGGATAATTTATTTTTGAATCTTTTAATTTGTTTTTTCTGGTTAGTGCCATTTTAAAAATCCTTTTTCTCACTTTTAAAATTGAATTGCCCTATGACATAGCTACTAAGCTTCTGAGGAGGAAATGATGGTGATAGGCAATTTAGCATTTCCTTCCTCAATGGACTTGGCTTCCTTAGTGTTAAGGGCTGAATTTCGAGTTATGTGTCTGTGTATATTTCATTGACTTCACTGTTCGTATTACACATTAAACACTTTATTATTCACTGAGTAAGGGGGAGTATGTGTATATAGATACACCAAAGTTACCTGATTTCCTCTGTGTATAAAGCATATATTTTAGCAGTTGATAAGTTTATAATGAAATTTTTGATGCTAGCCTGTTATACTAGCAGCTTAAGATCCTAAAAATTCAAAATATTCACTTCATTTATGTATTTTTGAAATCTATGCATGCAGTGAGATGTTATGTGCAAATTTTCGTTGCTCCACTTCCTCTATTCCTAGGTAAAGGAATATGTTGATGACCTTTGTCTCAATTTTACCATGAAACCTTAAGATGGTTGCATTTGTTCATGATTCATGCTTTCAATTCATGTTTTCAATCTATGTGTATTTCAGCGAGCACTTTTAGTTTTAATAGTGGTTTTAGAGCCACTTATGTTGCTTTAGGCATGAGTCCTAATTTTGCCTTTTTGAATTTTTGCTTTGGGATTAATGAGTCTATCAGTAAGCATTTATTTAATGTTTACTATGTACCAGGCGCCTAACTGCTAAGGATATAAAGAAAAAAAGTTAAAATATTCTCTATTCTCAAGGAACTTAGATCTTAATGTAAGTTAGTACATTGACCAAGCCAGATTACATGTACACAAATGAGAATATGCAGTTTTTTTCAGAAAAAATGCTAGTTAGTTTGAGGAAGAGGGCAAGCTCAGCATTTGCCCAGAATGGAGTTTAAAAAAAAATGTGGGTTAATGGAGAAGATGGCGTTTGAGCTGAGATTCAAAGGGAATCAAGGATCTTAGGCAGTAGCTCTGAGAACGGAGTATGTACCCTGTATGGAGAATGGTCAATAAAAAGATGAGGGATATGTCTTAGTCTGCAGATCAGTGAGTTGTCTGACAGTGTACCACGGTGTCTGAGGAAGGAGAACAAGAAGACTGAAAACAGAAGAAGGGACAAGCTTGTGAAGAGCTTTTAAGGGTTCCTCTATGATCTTTGAAGCATTAGGGAGCCACTAGAATTCGTTGAATGGGTAGTTGGTTGTGATATGATCAGACGGTCTTCAGTAACCCTGAGTAGGAGTCATAGAATTCTAGTCTCAGAAGTGGAAGGTAAGGTAGATCCTTCAGAGATGATTAAGTTCAGTGCTGGGGAATCTGCAGCCTTGAGGTCCTCAAGGGTGGCCATTTGACCGAATCCAAACTTCACAGAGCAAATCCCCATAATAAAAGGATTTCTTCTGGAAAACTTGGTCTCTTGAAAGGCCCCACCCAAGGACCTAGAGGGACCACATGTGACCTTGAGGTCTCAGCTTCCCCACCCCTGATTCAGTCATTTCCACCCCTCACTTATATCTGAGTAACCTAAGAAGTAGATGGTGTTCTCTTCTCAAAACCTAGGCCAGCAATACTTATGGTTTTTTATTTCATAATTAAATAGCATCCATATAGTCCCAGGATGTACCACCAAAACCAGTTTTCCCCCATTCAGCAGATAAAGCTAACCAATAGCCATTTTGGTAATTCACTTCCAATTTTGATGAAACCATCGAGAACTACGCAGAAAACTTCCACAATGAGAAAGAAGAGATAGGCTTTAAAAATCTTACTCCCTCTCCCATTATCATCACAGGGTCAGGGTGATGGCCAACCAGGGTTGTTTTATGTGCTGTTCTTCACCTACTGTCAGATATCGACTGGGTAGGGGACAGTGATGGGAAAAGAAAGTTAACATTCCTCTTATCCCCGTTCAATCCCCCTAGGAGTCTTCAAAAACCAGTATGCACAGATTTCCTGGAAAGGGGTAGCACCATTTTCAGAGGAACCCTCTTAAACCACTGGACCAAGTTATTTCATTAGCTCTATGTCCATAGCACCATATGGGAACTTTTTTTCTGGGCATAAATCTTGTGTCCATAGGGCACTGAAGCAGTTAATCTAAATGCTCTTAAATGGAATCAGACTGCACTGCAGACACAGGAGTGAGTTATGATATGAGACCGTCAGGAGGTTCAACTTTGCTAGAATAACCTCTGGTAAGCTTGTGGTAAATACTAGTAAAGGGAATGAAAAACTCTGAAAGAAAAAAACATTGTAGACATTAAAAGAAAACTGGTTAGGCTTGTAGACAAGGCCACTTAAGATATTATAAGTGAGGATTAAATAGTTTTCATTTTATAAATCCATTTGAGCATTAATCACTGAAGTTTGCTGGGATGGCAAAAATGTGTTTAAAGGTCTTCTGTCAGCCTTTGCTGATTAGATGTAGTGGTAATTAATTTTTTGTGTGATTCTCTGCTTTGCCTCTATTACTGCTAGAAAAGGAAGAAACTTGAGATGTGGCTTTTTTTTTTTTAATTGGACTGGATGTCACTAAAATGTGAGGAGAACATGTCTTACTCTGATATGAAGCAAAGGTAGTACATGAGCTTAGGTTATCTTAACAGTTCTGATGACCTTGGGAGAGTGCATCAGGAAATTGTAACAGTACAGATGAGATGAGGCCTTTATGTACTAGTGATGTTTTCAGGTTAGCTCATTTTTTTTGTGCAAGCCTTAAGTGTTTTGATATTTCTCCAGTCGGGTTCTGCTTAATTTAATCTCAGAAAGACTTTTTTTTTTTCCACAGTCAGAATGAAACTAAATATTCATATGGGAGGGGTGGGGGGAACCTTCTAACTCAGGAGCAGACTGCATTAGAGTTCTGCCAACTGGCCTGTTTGTGAGAACTAGTGAAGTCATCAAGCCAATTCTATTTTAATACACAGACACAGTGCTCCAAGGCAGCTGGAGGTGCAGGCATACAGAGAGAACGAGAGAGAGGGAGAAAGAGGAAAAGAGAGAGAGAGAGAGATGTTTTTCAGAAGCAGAAATTTTCCCTGGTGACTGACAGCATCCCTATTTCAAACCTGCTGGGGTTTTGAAATCTCAAGGAATCTTAAGGAGAATTGTGTAATGGTCCAAGCAGAAAAGGTTGAAGAGGAGACCTAGCCTTTACAGGTTATCTGAAGCTGTGTCTTTATGCAACATATGGATGGCCCACTGTCAAGATACGGTGACTCTGTCCATCGAACAGAATAGGTTGCCCTGGGTAAGCAAAATGGTGACTGTAAAGAGCTGTGGATGGAATCTTTTGTTTATACAGCAGGCAGTAACTTTTTTTTGGTTAAAAATGATCAGAAATAAAAAGCCTGCCATTTGATGACACCATCCTGGAGAGGATTACGAGAAGCATATTAGTAAGAGAAGTAGGACACACATCCTATATAATTTATGAGCATATTGAAAACAGTTTTAATATCATGCTAAGCAACAAATAAATCCATGAGGACAACAAGAGGGCAAATGTATATATGTGTGTATACATACACACACATATACACATATGACAAAGATGCAAGTTTCAGTTTCTGTAAAAAAATCGAGTACCCCTAAATATTTTGATAATCTAGAAAGATGGGTTAATTTTCTGGATTACAAACTTTGGGGGTTTATTCATTAAAGAATCAGGCTTTGGTGAAGAGAAAATTTGATTAATGAATCATGAACCAGAATCTACTTTTAACTGAAATGGTCCCAAAGTGAGCACCAAGCCTCTCTTTTGAAAGACTGACTACATGAATAAGAATGCACCAACCAAATACACCAAATTTTTCAAGTTAACTTTTGAGCTTCACTCTAAGACTACTGTTAGCCCAGTATAGCTTGAGGAGTGGCATTTTGATGCTTTGAAGAGGGGAAATGCTTGAGATACTCTTCTAAAAGCAGAAGGTGGCCTCTAATGGGAAATACTAACTCTCTGCAATAAGGAGTTAATCAAACTAGAAACTCTTCCAGCCAGAGTGCACTCAGGGGTCACGACTATCAAAGCTACCATGATTCAACCTGATTTAGCAATGGGAACTCTGAGACAGGAAGTTGCCTTGTTTATTCGAAGCAGGGTAACCACAGTACAATCTCAAGCCACTGAGAAAGATTCCACTGGTGCTTTCATTCTGAGTAGTAAGCCCGGGTGCTAAAAAAAAAAAAAAAAAAAAACAAAGAAACAAAACTCTGAATTTACTTCTTATGAAATATTGGCTAAAGAATTAAGATGCCTTTTTGAAAGGTCTGCAGTCAGAAAGGGTCAACTTTGCATGTCTGAAGAACTTCAAATTGTGCACTTGTGACATTCATCATGTATTTAAAAATTTAAATTTTAAATTTCTTTGGAACAAAATAATAGGGGACCCTGAATTTTTTACAGTAATCTGATTTTAAGTGTGTGTGTGTGTGTGTGTGTGTGTGTGTGTTGTGTTGTGGCTTATTGGATAGAGACCTGAATTCAAGTATTGATTGTGTTACCCTCAGCCTCTCAGCCCCTCCCCCTGCCCAGACACCTCACCCTCAAGTCTTCTAAGATTATGAATTGTGAAGAAAGTAGAGGGGATTTTCTCACAGTGAGTTCCCCACATTGAATGAAATCATAGGTGTGCATTTGTGTCTTTATTACATGAGTCTTAGACATACAGGCACCTCTTTTATAACTATCCAAAAAAGTTGCTAATCCTTCCCCCATGACACTGCAGGAGGATAAATGTGAAAAAAATTAGTTATTAACAAAGATTACCAAGGATTCTTCTATGTATGAAACTCTTTATTTATCCCTAGAACCATAGAAATTTTAGAGCTGGAAGGGACTTTAGAGACCATCAGAATCAGCTCCCTCAATTTACAGGTGAGGAAACTGAGCTCTAGAGTAGTTAAAGGATTTGTTCAACACTCAGCAGTTGAGAGTAATAGAGCATTTTGATTAATTGACTATTCTAGTTAATAGAGAGTATTGTATATACACATGAATTAGCAGTTTTAGAGAATTAAAATTTTATACATATGCATATTTATATATAAAACTAAAATTTAAAAGAAAATGTTGAAAATAATTTTTTTTTGCCCTATATGAACTGAAACCATTGGATTGCATCTGTAGGACATTTTTGAATTTTGCGGTGCTTTGAGGTAATTATGAAAGTCATTTACCGTTTATATATGATAGATGGGTAAAGGTATAGAACAAAGGTGGGAGAATGGTGGCCAGTGGCCCAGTTTGGCCTTCCCCTTGTTATCATCAAGCCCTTGGAGTACTATGGCTCTAGTTACTTCCAATATACCCCAGAGATTCTTTTTTTACCCCCAAACTGTTAGCTATTTCATTCAGAAAAAAGCTTAATAATTAGAGCAGGTGAGGAGATATAAATATAGTAATTCAGCTAATTAAAATTTCAAAGGACAGTAGATAAATAATAGATGATAATATTTTGAAGTCTATAGCCCAGACTGTGTAGAGTATGGTCCATTATTTGGTAAAGTCAGAAATCTACTGAACATTTCTCCTTCCTGTATTTCTGTCTCCCTTCCAATTTTCTTTTTTTTTCATTCTCCTCATTCTTTCCCTTTCTTTCTTTCTTCCCTCTCTGTCTTTTTTTCTTTCACAGTTTCTTCCTCATCTACTGTGCTGTTCTCCTTACCATTGTTCTATCCATTCCTATACTGTTCTCTTTCTCTCTCTACCACTTCCTAACTCCTTTTCTCTGATTCCTCATGATACTTTTTTCGGAATGAATTTCACATTTCAGAATGGTTTCTCTTACAAAACAAAAGAAAAACCTACATTAAATTGCCTTTTTTTATTTTGGTTGGGAATGGGGGCAGCTAGATGGCACAGAGAATAAAGTACCAGGTCTGGAGTCAGGAAAATTCATCTTTTTGAGTTCAGATCTGAACTCAGACACTTCACTAGCTGTGTGACCCTTGGGCAAGTCACTTAAACCCTGTTTGCCTCACTTTCCTCATCTGTGAAATAAGCTAGAAAAGGAAATGATAAACCACTTTTGTATCATAGCCAGGAAAACCCCAAATGGGGTCATGAAGAATCAGACATGACTAAAAAACCTACTGAACGACAAACATTTTTGGGGATCCCACTTGGATATGGGTCACTGGGCTTTAAAAGAAACAGAAACAAAAGCAAAAAGCTATTCCTTCATTCAGCTGTAAGAAATAAGAGTAAATCTCTTTTGACTTCGTAATGTATTGTGGAAGCTTTTAATAAATTTGGGTACCATTCTGTTTATAGAGTTTACCTCATTTTTCTCTTATAAAACCAGAGTGGAGAATTAAGTCAAATTAAAAAAAAAATATATTCTCGATATTTAAAATTTTAGTTAGTTAGATTCTGAATAATATGGAGTTTCTCTGAAACAACATATTGTTCTAGTTTCAGTATAGAGTAAGAAAATAAATATTTCATTTCCACGGGGTATTTTGCCAAGTCTCTTTGCAAACTACAGTATGTGAAATGAAACTTTTACTTTCTTTCCTCTGTGCATGGAACTGCCCATGTGAAGTAGGATTCCTGTGTGTACCTTAAGGGAGAGAAGGTACCACTGTGTGGTTATGTACTCAGTGCCATTTAAGGCTACTCCCCCCCCCCCATAAAACACCATGTGCAATGTTATTAATCTTTACAGTAAACAAAATGACAAGTGAGCAATAAAAGGCAGTCCTTGGCGTGCACGCGCGCGCGCACACACACACACACACACACACCAACTTCCTCTTACCCTCCCCTTCCCCCCAATGCAGCCCCTGACAGATGTTTATGGAAGGAGTGGCTATGACATAACTTGCATATAGATTTAGTGGTTTATATATTCCAACTCTTGTCTTTGGTTTTCACTTAACATCTTGGTGATTTCTTGCCTGTCTATTAGTGTGTTTTCCTAGTTTTCTAGCATGGGATTCAGACAGTGATGTTTTTGGCTCACAATAGTAACTCACATTTATATACTAATTTTGCCTTTAAAAGGCATGTTTCTTACCACGGCCCTGGGTGATTGGAAGTACAAAGTGCTACTATTATACCCTTGATGATGACACACTGGCTCTTGACCCATTAGTCAATCACAAGAGTTAGAATTCAAACTCTTAACATGCTGACCTGAGAGCTAATGCACTTTCCACTGTGGCTGACTGCCTTCCTGAGGTGGTTCAAGGGCACAGCACCCTAACCTCTGAGCTTTCCTACACTTGTTAGGCCCCCAGGCATTTTCACTGGGTAGGAGGTGGTCCTGTCCATTTTCAGTTGTGGAAGCATTTTAGGAGCCCAGGTAATTTGGCCAGCTTCCTATTACTACGTCTCTTCTTAAAGCTTCATCTACCTACTTTTCTACCCAGTGGCTGACCCTTGGCACTCAATTGCTTCCTAATGTATGTGTTGGCCCTCCTGGTTGCTCATTCCTTTTGTCCCTGGATGTTGTCATACTCAACCTTGTCTAGCCAGATATTTTGCTACTTTATGGCTTTTATAAAAAAAATTGGGAATTGTAAACAGACTCTTTTTTTTCTCTTTAGGCCACCTTCTATTTCTATGTCAAATGGAGACTTTTTTTTTCTGGTAGAATTACTCAGTTCCAGCCCACAGTTCCCAGCCATGGCAAGCTCTACTTGGGGGAAGGGAAGAGGGCTGAGACAGGAAAAGGATGTTCACTTGGCCCTGTGTTTGCAGCCTGCAATTTGATTTCCCTGTCAAGTCTGTGGCATGAACATCACACATGTAATGTGATACATGGATGGAAACTACTCTGCCATGATGCCCATTCTTGTAAGAAGCCACGAGAATACAATTTACAAGTATCCTTAGATACCTTTGATCGCAAAGTAAATGCTTTGTATTGATTTGTTATTGTGGCACATCAGCACAGGCTTTATTTTTTCCCTTTAATAAATTGCTTTGCAGCCAAAGGGTTTTTTCCTCTCTTCAAAGTATTTAGAAAGCATTTCTTCCTTTCTAAGTATCTATAAAAGAATGGGATGGATTTTAGCAATAGATAACCAGATTTTTAACTTTTTCAGCATCCTGTAGACGTGCAGAGGGTTCAAAAGGTTAGGTGATAGGGTAGAATCATAAAATTTCTCTTCCTTTTTAATTTTTCTTTATTATTTTTTAACTGTTCCTTAATCTACTACTACCCCTACCCCTACCCCTACCACCACCACCACCACCACCACCACTACTGCTACTACTACTACTACTACTGCTACTACTACTACTACTACTACTACTACTGCTGCTGCTGCCACTCCTACTGCTACTGTTACTACTGAAGTTTGTAAAGCACTTTACAAATATTATCTTCTTTGATAATATGTATGTTACTACCTATCTATGTATATACATATGTATAATAAATAAGTATAGTACAGTAATTATATTGCATTTAAGGGAATTTCTTCAAGATTAAGGTAAAGCAGTGGTTTCTAATTATAAGTATTTAGTAATACTTATTTCTAGTAATAAGTATTTCTAATTATAAGTATCCCAGGACTCAACTTACTCAGTTGAGTTACGATTTTACTTTCCAGTCTTTACTTTACTTTCTTTGTAGTCTTAAGGAAAACATTTATTTATAGGCAGTATGATTCAGTAGGAAATGTACTAGTCATGGGTTTCAGTTTCAGTTGTAATATGTACTAACTGTGTGATCTTGGACAAGCTACTTAAACTCTCAGTTTCCTCTTCTGTAAAATAGTGATAATTATATTTGGACTGATTACCTTGTAGGAAGACCCTTTTTATATCCCCTAGTTATTAGTCTCCCACTCCTCCCCCCATCTCCACTTTACTTTGGATTTAGTATCTACGTCTCTGACTTGTTTACACTTATTGTCTTCTGGTAGAGTTTAAGTTCCTTGAGGACAGAAATTCTTTTTTCTTTTCTCTTCCTTTTTTTTTTTTGGTCTTGGTATATTCTTGCATATAGTAGTTGTTTTAGTTCATGCTTGTTGAATAAATGAATAAATTGTGAATACAACATATAGTGGAGGTATCACTGTTACATGTACCTCAGTATACTCATTTGTAGTTAGAGTATATATGGGTTTAAGATAATAGAAGATGCTGATACACAGCAGTGGAGTTCATGCTTTTGCCTTGGAAGTTGAAACTACAAATTATGGTGACTTTCAAAGGTGCAAAAGCATATGAGATGATAGAATACTAGTTAGATCTCTTGTAGAATCTCCTGAAGTCAATAGTTATTTGAATTCATAGTTATTTCTGAAGGAGGTCATTATATAATGATGTCACTAAATTGTAAGTCGGTAAAGGATAACTTTAAAAAAGCAACTGGCTGGACACATGACATTCACAGATGGGGCATTCTTCATTCTCAGTTGATATCTTGGTGATGGCAAGAGAAAGGCAAGAAGGTTACCCCTCCCTCCCCCATGTACTGGAATTTTAGGAGGATATGGGAAAGAGTCACTCTTGATGGCCAGGTCTGTATGGCTGAATCTATTTTTGGGGGGAATTTCTAAATTGATGAGATCACTGATCTGTTGGCATATTGGTGGATCTTAAAATAAAAACAGAGCATTTACTAGTAAAAAAAAATAAAGCAAATCAAACAGCAAACATTTATTAAGTACAATACTGTGGTCTGGCTTCCAAAGAGGTGTGGGTTGTGGCAACTGTAGAGGCACCGTACTGGTTCAATCTCCACAAAGGTTGCTTGCCTGGACAGTGGCAGTGGGGGCTGGGCTGGTAGGAGATTTGATGGTCTGGGGGGTTCTGCTATTGCTGGGGCTCTTGGGTTTGGTTGCCATCAGTGACTGTTGGTCCATAGTCTTGGTTGTGGCAGGGTTGGTTCTCCACAAGGGTTGCTCCCTTCAGTGATGGGGTATTTCAGTCTGGGGTACTTCAGTTCCAGTGACTTTTGGGCTCTGGGCCTGAGGTTTGAGGGAACGTGGTAGACAAGAGTATGGTGATAGTTTGGCACATGCTTCCCTGTGGTTCCTCAGAGGGTCTTGTTGCTTTAGCTGGACTGGCATAGTTAGCCTACTAATGGCAGTTGGCGTGCAACTTGGTATTGATAGTGGGGACAGTGGATCCGTTCTCCATAGTATATGATGGCTACAGCACCCAGGCTCCACCCCCACTCTTCACTGAACCCATGGAAGCTGATCAAGTAATTAAGTTATAGAGTATAGACAGAGCCTTGGGGTAGGCCCCATTTTGGGTTGTAGCACAGGGATGTTGATCTAACAGAGGGGACTGAGGAGTCCCTTCTTCTCAGAAGTTACATACTTACCAATACTCCAGTAGGTCTGTGATCATTCCCTGTTAAGCCCCATGCCTTTTCAAGAGCACATTTAAGTATTTTTATGAGGTTTGATGCTGTTTATAGTTTTAGATGAAAGTCTTAATGGAAGTATACATGATTACAATAGGATTAGCAGGTTCTTTGGGTCTCTTCCAGTGGTTTCCCACTTACTCCAACCTTGTAAGTTTTCAGATTTTTCATCATGTGGTAGAAACTTTCTTAGCTTTTTTTGTGGTTTGCAATAGTAGCATTTCAGTTAACAGGATGTTCAGTGGCCGTTGGGGTTGGAGTACTAATAGGGATGATCAGAGTGAGACTTGAAAAGTTTACAATGAATTCCAATGAAAAAGTACATAATATAGTGTTAAAAAGCCCACACTTGGAGGTCCTGGGTTCTAATCCTGGTTCTGCTGTTTACTACCTCTGTGACATTTGGCAAATCACCTAAAGTCTCTGGGCCTCAACTTCATCTATGGAATAAAATGGTTAGATCACTAGGTAATCTGTAAGGCCCATCTCAATCTTAAATCCTGTGTGTTTTCTTATTCCACTTTGTTTTAGCAAATGTATAGATGGTTGTTGAATGATGTAAGGTTACAATTTGGAGGTCACTGTGCAAATGCCTTTTCTTAAGGTGTTTATTTTGTTACCATATTCTTTACTGATCCCTCTACAAAATGAATTCCTTTTCATTTTTTCTTTGATGGTAAATGATAATAATCTGCATTTACGTTGCATGTTAAGATCTACAGAACACTTTCCTCGGTGCAACTATGGTATCAGGTAATGCAGATATTAATATACTACTGTTACTGATTAGAAAACTCAGAAATGATCTTCCCTGGGTCATAAAGAACTATGGGAATCTTTGGATTTGAGACCACTGTTGGTTTCATTATGTCATGATGCCCCTCAACGTTACCACAAGCTATTTTTTCCTTAATTACTACCTTCCTGTAGTACCTTCCTGAGACAAAAATGCTATAGTAAAACATTTCCTTTTTTTTCCTGATAGTTAATATGTATTTTTTTTTTTTTTGCTGGACTGACTCCACCATTGCATTCATGGAATTTCCACATTTTGTGAGCCATTTGTACCCCTGAGTCCAAGATTGAACTGCAATGAATATAACACCGTCAGTACAATAAAGATTTATTAAATGCTTCTTCCTGTGTATTGGGCACCGTACAAGGCTCTGGGAATATACAAAAATGAAGTGGTGAGTCTCTCCCTCTAAGGACTTTATATTCTACAGAGGGAGATGAGATGAACACATAAGTTATATACAAAAATAAGGATTTTTTTTATTGGATTGCACGTGTTCTCATTGATACAGGAAACTCCCACTCCTGATGAGTACAGATTTGCACTATCTCTGCAACTTAATCTTAAGAAATTGCCTGTGTTGCTGAGAGGTTGTGATAGGGCGCTGAAGTAAGGGGAAAGAGCATGTAGGAAATCTTGGAGCCAGGAGCATGGACATAGGGGAGGTACAGCTAGGAGGTTTTCTTAGATTATGTATGGAAAATCTTTTTTTTTTTTTTTTTAAGATGCTTGGGATAGGTGGCATGGGTGGAGGGCATTAAAATGGAGAGGAAGGAAAGCACGGTCATGAATGAAAAGTCGGAAATGATCCTTCCTTCCTGTGACCTAGGATAACACTTTGTATTTCTCTCATGCTTTAGTTATATTATATTCTGAATTACAGTTGTATATTGTATACTTAGTGTATAAGCATGCTTACACATTTGTGTTTCACATGCTTGTTACCCTGCTAGACTATAAACTCCATGAGGGCAGGCTGATCTCATGCCTTAATTATCTTCATTTCTTCCCCCAAGCCTACTATGTTCCAGTGTTTTTCAAGTAGCAATCAGATAATAAATAGCTTTTATGGAAAGCAATAATTGATAGCATTTATATTAGTCTTTAAGATTTGCAAAGTGTTGGGGCGGCTAGGTGGCACAGTGAATAGAGCACCGGCCCTGGAGTCAGGGGGACCTGAGTTCAAATTCAGCCTCAGACACTTAACACTTACTAGTCCTGTGAACTTGGGCAAGTCACTTAACCCCAACTGCCCTCCAAAAAAAGGCAAAAAAAAAAAGATTTGCAAAGTGTTTTACAAATATTATCACATTTGGTCCTCACAACAGTACGGGGGGAGGTAGGTTATTCTTATTTTTCAGATGAAGAAAAGCAAGCTGTGATAGGTTGCGGCTTGTGGGCCCATACTGCAAATCAGTGACACAGAACTCACACTCAGGTCTTCTGGATTCCAAGTCCAGCACTTGACCCACTCTGCCACCTCCCTTCTCAGCAGCGAATGAACAGAATCCTTAGGGGATAGCTGTTTTATCTAGGGCTGTTCAAGAAGAGCATGCCAGTAAAATAATAGCTAACGTTTATGTAGAGCTTACAGGTTTGAAAAGCACTTCATCTGTTTTCTCATTTAATCTTTATAACAACCTTATGTGAAGGAGGAAGGAGATAATCTCCATTTTACAAATGAAGAAACCGAGGCAGGCAGAGCTTAAATGACTTGCCCAGGGTCACACAACTAGTTAATGTCTGAGGCCAAGCTTGAATATAGGTCTTCTGCAGTCCAGGTCCAAAGGTGCTCTACTAAACCAGGGGTGGGGAACCTATGGCCTCGAGGCCACACGTGAACATCTAGGTCCTCAAGTATGATCCATTGATTTAATCCAGTTGGATTAGAATATGCACTTGAGGACACATGTGTCCTCAAGGCTGCCACTTCCCCACCCCTGCACTAAACCATGCTACTTCCTGCAGTTTTCTTAAAACTCAGAAGGTATATAATATGGCATTGTGCCCAAATGTGGACCTGGATGTAAACCTACAAAGTAAAGAAAATTGCTTCAAGGAAATGATTTTCATAATTTCTGAATGGTCTGACACTCTTTGAGGGGGCCAGAAGGAAGGAGGTTATAGAGCTTAGCCTGAAAGGAGAATTTGCTGACTCTTGACAAAATTCTAAATTATTTATTTAGTTGCATTACTTCAATGCTTCTCCCTCTTCCCCCATCCAGAATTTTGGTATCTATTTGTTAAATGTATAATTTAAATTGGAGACACAGCATGGCATTGCTGGTCTGGGGTTCAGGAAGTTCTGGGTTCCAGTCCTGCTTTTGATATGTACTGGTTCTGTAATTCCAGGCAAGTTAGTGAACCTCACAGTATCTTTGGTAGAGGAAATTTGTCACCTGGAGTGGACATGCCCTATACTAAGGAATTTACAGAGTTGATCCAAAACAAATCTAACTAATTCCCTTTTGGAATATCATATTAATTTTTCAATGTGTCATCCCTCCTCCCATCTTGTTAGCTTTCTCTTCTAACAAAGATTTTTTAAAGCAGTTAAGCAAAACCAACCAATGTACCCATGAACCCCCTCAGACTGCATCTGAGCATATAAGTAACATAGAACTTATTTTAAAAATTTGTTTATTTTTAGTTTTCAACATTCATTTCCACGACATTTTGAGTTACAAATTTTCTCCCCATCTTTCCCCCTATCCCCCCAAATAGTGACCCTACTAAATGCCCCTTCCCCCACTCTGCTCTCTCTTATGTCCTCCCCCATACCCCCTCTAACTTTCTAGTACGGCAGAATTTGTTTTTTTTTTAAGTATTCTTTTAAAAACATAATGGTAGAAGATGAATTAATTGTAACTCAGCAGAATTAATTTCAGCCATGAAGGTAAACAGATTATTTAGTACCTTAAGGGTCTAAATCTGGGTACATGTAATTGGCCAGCCCAGTTGCTTATTGGGTAGCAGTTGAGAGAAGTGGGGAAAACAGTAGGATAGGGATTAATCACTCTTTTCCCAGGTAGACATCAAGGGTCCTGATGACAGACAGGGGACCCCTCAGGACATTTCCTCAGCTGCTGCTCTATCTCCAGTGTCCTTTTGGAGTTAAAATGAGAGTTTGCTTTGAAGATCATTGGAAATAACTGTCCCACTTTGAGGAGTTCTTGGACCTACACCTTGGGTCATGTGCTGAATTTCTTTTCTAGCAGTGAAATCAGAGATTTAGACATACTTAGATATACTTTAGATATACAGACAAAATATTGTACTGATTTGTGATACACTCCATGAGAACTCCTATTGTGACGTCACTTCAGGTTTCTTCCTTACTTTATTTTTACATATTTAAGACAAAAATTACTCCTGGCAAGTTTTCCTTTGATTGGGCTGTTCTCTGTAGGGGCTCGAAATAGGGCTTCATTTTGCTATCGTTTGCAGAGCCAATAAATAAGCCAGTTTCCTGATTTTACAGATTTGTTTTTGGTAATTACTCTTCTCCAAGGAAACCAACAGAAACGGGAAAGGCAATATGCTAGAGGAATAATAGCAGAAATTTGCTTTGTACTTTTCTTTATGAATGCAAGTACCGATCAGAGAATGAACTATAAAGATACAAAAAAGAAAATAAATGTACAGTGGTGTGGCAAAATAAACACACAGTATCCTCTGTCTTTTAAAGTACAGTAATAAGATTATTAAATAAAAACATCTGTAAGTACAGCACTAGGTCTTAGCCTTGTACAAAATGAAACAAATGTCCTTATAATAATGTCTTTTTTCTAAGTGGATAAAATTTCTTTTCCTGGTAAATGAGGGTATTTTATTATAGTAATCACAGTGCATCTAAAGAAACTCTCTGGAACTACAGTTTTATAGCTCTTACTCAAGAAGAGGGATGACTTCTCAGTAGGAAAGAAAAAAGCAAACATCCTTCTGGAAAAGTTCCTCCATGGGATTGTAAGGTCCTTGAGAGTAGGGGGCTGCCTTTTGCCTCTTTTTTATATCCCCAGCATTTAGAACTATGCCTGACACATATAGGCCCTTAATAGATGTTGACTGATTGACTGATAATGCTTTCATTTCTGTAGTCCTGACTTTGAACCATCTTTTTGCCCCACCCAGCAAAGTAGTTAACCACAACTTCCTTTTAAATCTTCTTTTACAGAATCTCAAAGAACTATCCAAAATGCAACATCCTACAGCACTTCCTTTATAAAATAAATTTAGACCATTATGGTATTTTTTTTTAAAAGGTATTTAAGTATGATGTGTGGTTTGTGGGGTCTGGGTGATTTTTAAAAACTCTATCTCTCAAAACTATCCCTTGGCACAGTGATGAGTCATTAATTTATGTGAAGTATAACAACATTTTCACTAACAACATGACTGGAGAGTTTATTCGTTGATAGTTTCAACAAAAAGCTGTAGAAATGGAATATAATCCATTGTCTAAAGTGTTAGGTATTTATATTTAGAATACATTACTAGACATTAAATTTCCCACTGGGATAGACTATAAAGATGTATCCCACTTTAAAATGTTCATTTTACAGTTGTTTAATGGACTTAACTATGTCTGTCTCTCCCACCCTTAACGTAATTGCTTTAGCCCAAGCTTCTGATACGTGGGAAAGATCCTTTTGCCATACTTCTACAAGATGTGTTATTTTTGAAAAAGTTGATTTTATCTTGGGTAAATGAGTCAATGTAATCAATAAACATTTATTAAAAAATGCCTACTATGTGCCAGGCACTGTGCAAAGAAATGTGAGTATGTTTGTATATTATATGTTATGTATTATATACTGTTTTGTTGGTGCCACAATGGTTTATACCCCCCCCCCGTCACCTAAATAACCTTAGAGGCATCATTAATTATTCCTCTTTATTGTTGCCCCCGCCAATCCCATATATAGCTAGTTGCCAAGTCTTGCCAATTTTACCTTGATAACATCTGCTGCATCAGTCCCTTTCTCTTTAATCACACAAGCATCACCCTAGCTCAGACCCTCATCACTTCTTGCCAGGACTATTGCAGTAGCCTTTTAATTGGTCTCTCTGCTGCGTTGTGCTCCCCTCGCCAATCCCTTCTTTTGTGTAGTTGCCAAAATCATCTTTCTAAGGCATAAGTCTCATCCTTTCAGCTGGTGCTCAAAACCCTTCAAGACTTGCCATTATCTCAAGATAAAAATAGAAATGCCTTAATTAGGCATTTATTAAGCCCCTCCACAACCTGGCTCTCAGTTATCTGTCATCTACCTTCATCTACACCTCACTCCTACATCTCACCTTCATCTACATTTCTACCCAAATATACTATTATCTTTGCAACCCTTTGTCTTTGATCTCTTGCATTTACACAGACTGACTGACCTCTGTTAGTGAAAGGTCTTTCCTTAGATTGACATAGCAGGATTCTTGCTTCCTTCAGGACTTCATCGTCTTGCCACCTTCTAGACAGGACTTTTCTCATCTCCCTCTCTTCACAGCCTGTGGTTGTTAGTATTCTGTCCTACCCTGGTTTTCTTTGTACAACACTAATCTATATACCTTTTGTATATCCGCAGTGGGAGAGTAAGTTCTTTGAGGCCAGGGACAGCTTCATTTTTGTGTTTGTTTGTACAGGGATTTGTAAGATTATTATTCAGCCCTTTTGGTATGTCTGACTTTGTGGTTTTCTTGGTGAAGATCCTGGAGTGGTTTGACATTTGCTTTTCCAGGTCATTTTACAGCTGAGGAAACTGAGGTAAATGGGAGGAAAGATGATCCATTAGGAAATGAATAATGATGCTCCAAAAAGGAACCCCAATAAGCACAGGGTCACACAGTTAGTAAGTGTCTAAGTGCAGAAGTGAACTCAGGTCTTCCTGACTCCAGACCCAGTATTCTATCATACTGTATCCCTTAGCTGCACCCGGTGACTTGCAAAGAGGTAGGTGTTAAATAAATTTTTGTTGAATTGTTTCATATATTAGACAATTACTTCCTTTTGCCATTTCCTACTTTTTTTCCCCCCTACCAGTCATCTTTAGTGAGGGTTTGGGTGGGTGAGAAACTAAGAAATTAAGATAATTGAGAGTTGTGATGAAAAAGATCAGATGTTTTATCTTCTCCCCCTCACTAATTTTAAAATTAAAATCACCAGAGAAAATATGGGAACCATGATGAAATCTTGTATTGGACATTGGTTGTAAAGACTATAAGCCCTTGGAGGCAGTTTTCACTTTTGTCCTCCTCTATGACCAGGGAAGCCGCATATTTTCTTTCTAAGCTATATATGAAAATAACTGAACTCAGTTTTGCCAGTGGAAATATAGCCAGAGAAGCATGAATGGATGGATGGATGGATAGATGAATGAATGAAAAAACATTTATTAAGACTTAACTATGTGAAAAGCACTGTTGGGGATGCAAAAAAAAAAAACACTTTGGGCATACAAATAAACATTTGCAGATACAAATAAATTAAGGCAGTCCCTGCCTTTATAATTCTAGTATGAAGAGGTGGGTGGTGGCCAGGAAATGCTATTTTTATAGTGATAGTGGGAGAAGCCAAAGGGGAGTAGATTAACATACTCTTTCTAGTAGGAATGACAATATTATTTTGATTATGGTTCCAGAACTGGAAAGGGAAAAATGGGGGGAGGGGAGAGGATGAGAAAAGAGAGGCAGAAAGTATGAGTGGTGTTAAGATCATAGACTCATTGATCTAAGAGTTGGAAGGGACCTGAGAAACCATTTAGTGCAACCTCCTCTTTTTATAGATGAAGAAGCTGAGGGAGGCCAGGGTACAAAGTGAAACGTGGCTGGAGTCACTTAGATACAGTAAAACGCTCTAGCACACCAGGAGCCCCAGGTCAAGAGACCTAAAACAGAAACGGTGAAGTCCTCCAAGGTGTAGGCTGAGGTCTGAGGGTTGTCAAGATGACAGGCTGAACAGGATTGTCATTGAGGTGTGTTATTCTGGTTCTCAATCAAAGCTGGACAGCTCTGTATATTTTCCTATCTCTTCAAAGCATTTGAATAGACTCGAATTTGATACTGGAATCAGTGTAATGTGTCACGGATGAGACTGTTGAGTTTATGTCTCCCTTAGATAGTCTGACAGGATAAATAGGAGAGTTTAATCATCTGAATCACTGATGGATTCCTTTCTATTCAAAACTACAGCTCTCCAGATTGACTGTAAAACAGTCTAGAAAGGTCATGTCCATCAGGAAGAACAGCAGGATGCAGTCATAAATAGGAACTTTTTGCCTGGGGCAGACAAGTACCACCAGTCAGGACAGCATCATGGAGTATTTTCTCCATTAAGTAGGGATGGAGGTGGAACTCATTCCCGCTACCTGGGACCTTCCTGTTTTCATTAATCATTTTGTAGGTGTTGGTTGGGCTTTGGTTTTTCTAGGTTACTGATGGACAACAAGCGTTGTCCATGCACTGGGGAAAATACTGAACAGGCCCTCATGTGTAATGTCTCACTGGCCTCCAGTGAGGAGAGCATTGGATTTTAGAAGTAAAAGGGCCTCAGATCTGGGCTCAGCTTGAATAATGAAACAAGGTTAAGTGACCTTGAATAAAGCACTACAGTGATCACAGACTCAGTTTTCTCATTTGTAAAATAACACCTTTGACCTAAATGCTCTCCAAGTTTCCTTCAAGTTTCTAAACTGTTCATTTCTCTTTGTGTGGTTTCTTCCAACTCTAGTCCGCCCTTATTTCTCTGTCATGAAGTTTCACTTCCTCTGGCCTTTTTTTGACATTTCTCTAGCCTTGAGCAGAAAGGAATAACTACTCTTTGTTGATGATTTGAGTTTTTTCTTCCTAATTGTGCTTACTGTCAATAATTTGGCTAACCACTGCACCCTGTGAGATCCCACTGAGTCTTCAGGCTTTGCAGAGTTTGCCTACCAATAATCACCCAGTATGCCATCTCAGTTTTAATTTGTGTTGAGAGTTCCTGTTTTCTCCCTATCCATCTAAATACTCTCTGAGTACCTGCTGTTTTAGGGATGCTGTTGGTTTGACTGAATGACACATTACAAATATTTGATATTACATATTTATGAGGGCCTTCTGAATTGCTTTGTTATACTATTGGACATATTTTCTAGGCCTCCTGTAATTGATGCGAAGGCTAGGGCAGTCTTAAAAAAAAAGTCTTTTAGTCAGAGTGCCTACTTTGTGCTCTGCAAGACTTCTTTTAGTCAAATTTTAACAATATTTAACACATCTGAATCAAAATAGAGATGTTGGCCTGTGTTTGTTTCTTTTTAAGCGTCTGTGGTTCCATCTGGCTTCCTGATACTATGACCATCTTTCTCCAGTTCTTTAAAAATTGAAAACATGGCATACTGCCTTGTAGGATGGTATGTCTCTGGGTCAGTCACTTTTTTCAGGAGTGGTTTGTCATTGAGCTAATTTTGCTGGAGACTTTCCCTATTATGAATTAGTCAATGGATAACTTCATTCATATATCTAAATGAATTATGGAAAGTCATAATCCAAGGAAGTGATTGTTTTTGTTTTTTAAAATCACAGATCTGGAGAATTGTGCCATCATTATTTCCACCTGTTTTACTGGGGGGAGGGGGGATGTCCATCTCTATGAAGTGCAGCCATGCATTTGGCAATTAAAGAAGGGAGGGTTAATGAGTTATAAAAAGGAAATGGTCATTGTGGCATATATCATAGAGACTTAGCTTTTTTTTTTCATCTTTACTCCTGTCTTTTCAACCACATTCAGCCAGTAACTTCCTTTTGTGGTAAAGTCAGGCTTTTTCGATGACAATTTAGGGTTAAAACTATATTTCTACTGCTCCCCAGTCTTTTTTTTTTTTCTGAAGCAAGGGTTATTTTGACATTCTGATATGAACATGTCCTGACTGTGTCAGTTCTTGAAGAACAAACTTGTGTTATTTAATTATAGATGTTGGGATGGATTTCCAAAAGCATCCCAGAGAAAACAAGAAGAGCTGGGATTTGTGAAACATTTGTGCTTTATGTACATGATCTCATTTGATAACACCACCACAATGGGGTACATCCTCTTGATATTATTAAGCCCGTTTCTTAAATGAATAAAGGTTAAGTGACTTGGTAATTAATCATGCAATTCATAAGTCTCAGAAAGGGGATGAACCCATTTTTTCGCTTGATTCCACATTCAGTGTCCCTTACCCCAGACCAATCAGGCTATATAATAAATCTACCTATACAATGCTATACTTGATTCCCTAAGTTAGCAATGTCAGGTGTTATCAATGAAGACTTTTAGAAGAAAAAATTTATATTGATATCTTTTGGTTTTATGTCACCTAAATTTCTCCTAGTATTTTTTCTTGTCTCCCTTCCCAGGGATCAATCCTAATGACAATACTTACATACATACATACATACAGACACACACACATACATACATACATACTTACATACATACATATGAAGAAGAGAAAAAACAACCAGCAAAATAAATCAGTAAATTAAAGAAAAATCTGAAAAATATGTTGAGTGTGGACCATCCAGCTCTGCAAATGAGTGAGAGGAGGCACCTTTGCCATATCTCTTCTTTGGGATCATGCCTATTCTTTGTAATTTGTCATTGTACACTTTTGATTTTTTTTTCTTGTGGTTCTTCATTCCATTTGCATTGTTCCATAATTGTTGTTTATATTTCTTAACTCTGCTTACTTAATTTTGTATTGGGCCATATAGGTCTTGCCATAATACTTTTTATTAATTAACATTTCTTACAGTATCATAATATTCATTACATTCATGAATCATAATTTGTTTAGCCATTCCCCGTTTGGTAGGTATTTACTTTGTTTCCAGTTCTTTGCTATCATGAAAAGTTGTACTGTAAAGATTTTGATGTATTCGAACCCTTTTTCATGAGCTCTGTGGAGTATATACCTAGAAGTAGAATCTTTGAATAAAAGAGTATAGATATTTTAGTCAATTTGTTTGTGTAATTCTAAATTGTTTTCCAAAATGGTTATATTCACAGCTGCGCCAACAGTGCACTCTAGTGGGTCTGTCTTTCCTCAACTCCTCCAATATTGACAGTCTCTCTCTTTTATTTATTTTTTGACATCTTGGTCAAACATCAGCAGTGTTTTGATTTGCATTTCTTTTGTTACTTGATACTTAAAGCGTTATTTTATACAGTTCTTAATAGTTTGTACTTCTTCCAAGAATTGTTTATTCTTTTGAGAACTTTTGACCATTTATCAAATGGGGAATAGCTTTTGGTTTTATACATATATACATGCATATTTGCATGTGTGTACATGATGTTTTTAGTTGGCAATATATGTTAGATACCAAAACCTTATGTGAAAATTTTGATACAAAGATTTTTTTCCCTTTCAGCTGTTTCCCTGCATAACCCAGATTCATTAATTTTGTTTGTGTGATAACTTTTCAGTTTTATGTTATTAAAATTATCTTTTGTCTTTTATAATTGTCTCTATCCCTTGTTTGATTAAGATTACATCCTACCCATAGCCAGCTAAGTCCGTATTATATAGAATAGAGATATAAACAACAGGCATAATTTTTTCTTGTTCTTTATTTTTTTTTTAAACAAATACTTTATTAACTTCTGTTTTACATCATTCATTTCCGCCAGATTTTGAGTTACAATCATTTCCCCCCCATTATTCCCCTACCCAACCTCCCAGAATAGTAGTCCCACAAGATATCGCTTCCTCCAATCTGCTCTCTCCCATACCTTCTCCCATACCCCCATCGACTTTTCCACTAGAGGACGGTGAGTCTTTGTGTCCCAATGCCTGCATATCTTATCTCCCTATTACAAGCAAAAGAGTATTAATAATAGTATTTATATATATTTGGAACATTTAATGTTATGACCTCGAATTTCAGATCCATTTCCTTCCTCCCTTGTCACCCATTCCCTCTTGGGAGATAAGTAATTCAGTATATGTGGTACATGTCTAGCTATGCAAAACATTATCATAGTAGATATATTGTACAAGGCTGCTTATAATTCCCTCCCACTCATCCCACCCCCCACCTGGTCCATTCCCTACATGATCCTGTCCCTCTTCTATAGTGGGTACTTCCAACCTCCCCTCTCCCCAAGGATGCCCTCCCATCCATCATCCCTCCTCTCATCCCCCTTCCCCCTATCCTGCTGCAGGTTGAGATATCCCATTTAGTATGTATGTCATTTTCTCCCTGAACCAAATTCAATGTGAATGTGGTTTAGCCTTTTTAGCCTTCCTTATTCTCCCCCTCCTTTGCAACCACTTCCCCTTGCTTCTTCTACATGGGATAGTTTACCCTACCCTGTCTCTCCCCATCTCCTCTTGCCACTTTCCTCTCTCACCTCATAATTTCATCCCTTGAGTATTCTTCCTTCCCAACAAATTCAACCTATGCCCTCTATCCATTTATAACTGTAACCATCTACACACACATTCACATATGTATTCATATGACCACATCCCCTTCCTCCATTATTTTCATAGTGAGAAAGATATCATCAGTCACAGTTATTGCTTTTCCATATAGGAATGTAAATAGTTCAACTTTGATAAGTTCCTTTTGATTTCTTTTCCCTGATTACCTTCTCAGGCATCTCTTGCTTCTTGTGTCTGGATGTCAAATTTTCTATTCAACTCTGGTTTTTTTCCTCAAGAATGCTTGAAAGTCCTCTATTCCACTGAATGACCATATTTTCCCCTGAAACAAAATACTCAGTTTTGCTGGGTAGGTGACCTTTGGGTTCATTCCCAGTTCTTTTGCCCTCTGGAATATCATATTCCATGCCCTTCAATCCCTCAGTGTAGAAGCTGCCAGGTCCTGGGCTATTCTGATTGTGTTTCCACAATATTGAAATTGTTTCTTCCTGGCTGCTTGTAGTATTTTCTCCTTGATCTGGGGATTCTGGAACCTGGCTATAATATTCCTGGGAGTTTTCTTCTTGGGATCTTTTTCAGGAGGTGATCTGTGGATTCTTTCAACCTCTGTTTTGCCCTCTGGATCTAAAACATCAGGACAGTTTTCCTTGAGAAGTTCTTGAAGGGTGATTTCTAGGTTCTTTCTTTGATCATGGCTTTCAGGTAGTCCAATAATTTTTAAATTGTCTCTCCTGGATCTGTTTTCCAGGTCCATGGTTTTTCCCATGAGATATTTCACATTGCCTTCTACTCTTTCATTTGTTTGTATCTGCTTAACAGCATCTTGATTTCTCATAAAGTCATTAGCTTCCATTTGCTCCAGTCTAACTCTGAAGGAATGAATCTCCTCAGTGAACTTTTGAGATTCTTTTTCCATCTGGCAAATTCGACTTTTAAGGCATTCTTCTCCTCATTGCCCTTTTGGGCCTCCTTTGCCATTTGAGTTAGTCTATTTTTAAGGTGTTGTTTCCTCAGTCAGGCTGTTGACCCTCATTTCATACTTTTCCTGCATCCTTCTCATTTCTCTTTCCAATTTTTCCTCCACTTCCCTTATTTTATTTTTAAAGTCCTTCTTAAGGTCCTCTATGGCCTGCACCCTGCTCATGTTTTCCCCTGGGGCTTTTGGAGCAGGACTTCTGACCTCACAGTCCTTTTCCTGCTCTATGCCCCCAAAATAGGAGTCTAGGGTTGCATTTTTCTGTTTCCTTTGCCTTGGCATGTTGTTAATTACTTGACTTTTGGGCTTGTTGCCACACTATGGCTTTAAGGCCAGATAGAGGAATTTTCGTCCCAAATGTGGGGGGGTCAACTTCCGTTTCTGGCAAGCTGTAAACCCACCCACGCCCTCCACCCTAGATCACAATCCAGATCCAGGGAGGTTAAAGCAAGAACGATTACCCCCCAAGACTGATTGCTGGATCTCCCTACAGTTCACAGGCCAGGAGCTGGAGCTGCCTCTGAAAACTACAAAATGGCGTTTGTCCTCAGCGGCTTCTAGCCCCCAGGGGAGGAAGCTGACGCATTCCCCAAATACTGGTCCCAAAGTCCATAGGACACGAACCTCTTACTTTGTCCTAGGCATGTCTGTGTTGATAATTCTGGAGTTGCCACAGCTCCTGGTGTTCTGGGGTTCCTCCAGCTGGCTGCTGTCCCTGCCACCCTGGGGCTAAAACCTTGGCTTACGCGAACCTGGGCTCGGCTCGGCTTCCCGAGCTCTGTGAGCGTGCTGCGGGCTGCCAGGTCCCAGACCGCTGTGCTGGTCCTTCCTGCAGGGCTGCTGGGCTGTCCTCAGCGGGAGGTTAGCTTCTCTGTGTTGTTCTGTGGGTGCTGGGGCTCCAGAAGTTGTTCAGAGTCCCCTTTTACATAGTTTGGGGGGAATCTGGGGGCAGAGTGGCTTGGACGAGCTGTTTCTACTCCCCAGGCATAATATTTTTAACTCTAACATTGTTCACTCAGAGCTATAACTAGGGTGGCGCATATGGGGCTTTGTTTTAGTACACTGATATTTAGATGGTACTGACAAAACCATGATGCACTTCTGTCACTTAGTAACAACCAAGTTTAGCATCGAGGTAGTTAAAATTATAAGCTACTGGTGCGGCTAGGTGGCTCAGTAAATAGAGCACCAGCTCTGGAGTCAGGAGGACTTGAGTTCAAATCTGGCCTCAGACACTTAACACTTACTAGCTGTGTGACCTTGGGCAAGTCATTTAACCCCAATTGCCCCTCCAAAAAGGGAAAAAAAAGTAATTTATGGGATGGCCAAGTGGCGCAGTGGATAGAGCACCAGCTCTGGAGTCAGGAGGACTTGAGTTCAAATTTGGCCCTAGACACTTAACACTTACTAGCCATGTGACTTTGGGTGGGTCACTTAACCCCAATTGCCCTCCAAAAAGCAATAAATAAATAAATGAATAAATAAATAAATAAATAAATAAATAAAATAGGAAGCTACAGAACCAACAGAATGATGTATACATTGATGTGACTCTAATAACCGAAAAGAAAAAGATTAAAAGAAAGCCAAACTGTAGGTAATTGTAACAATTAATTTGGTCCCAGAGAACATATAGTTAAAAATGGAAATGGTGTTAAGAACTAAAGGGACAAAGTATTTCATACATTGTGACACTGTAGGATTTTTTGCTCAATTATTTTTCTTTGTTTTAGGACTTTATCCAGAAATTATTGATATATAGTTTAAGATATTCATTGGCCAAACATTCATTGATTGCAGCCCGTAGTTTAAGAAATGCTGAAGCGATAGTGAATGGAAAAAGTTTAAGAAGCTGAGGACTACCCCTTCTATCATACTAAAAGTGAATCCACTCCCCTCACCCCCATGTCGATGTGACTTGGCTATGTCTCAGTATCTCTGTCTCCCCTGCCCCCAACTTAATTTCCTTTAAAAAGTTGATTTGAGATCACTATTCATGGACTTAACTTTAGTCTTATTTTGTTCTATCAGAATTACCTCCATCCTTCTATGAACTGTTTCAGTTCATAACCTCAGGCATTATCCTTGACTCCTCTCTCCCCTTGCCCCACATATCCGATTATTTTCCAAATCTTTATGTTTTTACCTTCATAATATCTCTCCCATCTGATCCTTTCTCTCCACTCACACATTTACCACCTTAGTTCAATCCCTCATTACATTTCTTCTAGATTATCAGAATATTCTCGTGTTCAAATGCTTTGTATATAGATGTCTATAAACTTTATATTTACACAGTTTATATTTTATATGTGTTGTCATCTCCCCTGTTAGTATGTAAACCCCCGGAGGAATAGTTGATTTCATTTTTTGTACTTGTATTCTCAGTGTGGCACCTTGTAAGTTCTTAATAAATACTTGTTAATTGATTATAAAGTTTACCTCAGCTGTGAAAAATATTAGTTACGACTCTTTTTATATGGAATATTGAGTACACTAATGAAACTCTCTTGGAGTAGTAGAAGTTGTGGGAGATCCTTAAGATTCCTATGAGACTGTGCCAGGATTCTAGGCATTCATTGAGACCAAGGGTAGCATCTAAGTACCATGAGCATGATGTATAGAGTGGCTAAATCGTTCTATGTTCCAAACTCATATAGCAGATTGAATATTTTTGTTTTATGGTGTAGCATATATTAAGTCAGTTAAAGCTGATTAAAAAAACAACAGCACTTCATTTAATAACTTAAGTACATCAAGGACTGTCAAGCATAAAGTTTAAGAGGTAGTGGATTAAATCACCATTTAATGATTGTGAAGAGAATGACTCCCTTGGTTTATGTATTGAATTTCTGATCCATACGTCATCGATATTCTTTGCTATTGAGTAAATAGATGGACTTTCTCTTTTAATAACATCTTCATTTTCTATAGTCTTCTAATGAGATTTTCCAATCTATTACCTCATCTTCATAACATACCTGTGAATTAAGGTGGGCAAATGGCTTCTCATTCTGATTTTTACAAATGGAGAAACTGAGTTTTCAGAGGGGTAAAGTGAATTCTGCAACTTACTGTTTAACCCTCTACAGAGCCTGGGGCTAGAAGACAATCTTCCAGAATTCCAGACCTGTTTTCTTTCCACTTGACAAGTAGATTTCACCTATTTTTTTTAATATGGAGAAATCATTTATAGTCTTTTAATGCTCTGGAACTTAAGCCCTTTCTTTGTGATTTAGAGAGAATATAACAGACAGAAATTCATTATGCCTATCTACCCTGGTCACACTTTATTTTAAAGAATCTTTCAAGATTCCTCATGTAACCTTTCAGTTTTGTAACATTTGAAAATTAGTGTACCAAAATGTTCCTCTTATTTCCTAGTGGTATAGCATATATATATATATATATATGTATATGTATATGTATGTGTGTGTATATATGTATATATATACACACACACACACACACACACACACACTAAATGGTATAGGTATATATACTTTTTTAAAAAAAAGCATCAGGTGAGAAAAATATTTAAAGTTTCTAAAGTCCAAGTTTTGAACTAGGTATAAAAAAACTAGAAAATGTAATTAATTAAATTGTAGTGAAAACAGTAACACCTTGTACTATTATCATATTTCTTAATGGCATGGATATTAAAAACATACACATCAACTCATTTTGTAGCTTCTTATTATTATGTAGCTTATTATGGCCTAGCACATTGAAGGAGTTTATTATTTGTTTATTATTATGTAGGTTGGTTATTATATGTCCTTTATAGAATAGGAAACTGGTTAAGCAGAAGCTGATAGCTTAAGAGTCTAGACTATCTGGCTACTGGGAATCCTTCCAACTGACAAATTTTGTGATTCTGTGATATTTCCTGTTGTGCATTGTACCTGTGCTAGTTCTAGGCATTGTAAATTAACATTAAGTATAGGTTAATGTTAAGTAGATATGTTTTTTAATTTATAATAGATATATTTAAATGAGTATTCTTAGAACCTACATGTAGAATATACTTTTATGGCACTGAGAAATACTTTTAGGTTTTTTTATTTTTATTTTTAAAGATACGGTCTTAGCAAGGGATGGTAAGATTCATTGACTTGCCCAGTTTACACAGTGTATCACTATTTGACTTGAGAATGTTGTCTGTTTGTTTTTGTCTTTTCCACAGAATGAAAACAACAATGCAGTGATCACCATTTAAAACATTTAGGTAGCATACACAATGACCTCTGTAATGGAGTGTAACTGATAAATAAATATGAAATCTGCCCTCTTATGATCACTGCTTAGGGGAAACATAATGGCTTCTTCAGTATAAAGCCTAATTTGCTGGAGGCAGGGTGTAGAAAGGAGGGTAGAGTAAGAGAATGATTACGGATAAATGAAATCTATGGATACCCCAACTTGGACTTTAGCTTTGCTTTTTCTACTCTTAGGAGAGCTGTTAATAGCAAACACAGTCTACAAAATTTCCCCTTTCTTTCCCTCTTTCTCTCCTTTCTTCTGCTCCTGTGGAGGTGCTAATGAGTAGTTAAATGGTAAAAAAAAATGGTGAAGATAATGGAAAGAAAAGGTTCTCCTTCTGCAAAGGGTATGGAGGATTTTAGATTCAGATAGCTAGCCATTAAATAATAAAGAAAACAACATATTTCTTGGTGCTTAGTTATTTTTTAAGGCAGTTTTTAATGGTTGGCATAGAATTGTAGACTGAATTTGAAGGGTTCTTAGAATCATTGACTCAGCTTAGCTCCCCCCAACTCAGGATGAGATGAAACTCATTGAGAGAGTTAGTCACTGACCGGGTTGTGTCAGAACAGGAACTGGAACCCAGATCTTTGAGTGCTCTTGCCCCAGTCCCATTCTGCTTCTCATTCTGTTAAGATGGGGAAGCATTATGTTGTGGTGTATGTCATTTAATGTGGTATCTTGGGCCAGTCTGCATATTTCTAGGCTGCGTTGGCCTCGTCTATAAAATGAAGTAGTTGAATGCTGCTGGGCGACTCTCTTGTTGGATCTGTTATAACAGGCATTCCTTTCATGCGTGAGTTGGACTTTTAAAGAACCTTCTGACTTGCTGTGATTCTGCTTATAAACGTGATTTCTGTCAAGTTCTAACATTTTGTGATTAAAAAAATTGTTATTATGAATAAAAAATTCTTTCCTATCCTAAGGGGTTAGGAGCTTTTCAAAAACGGATTGTTAAGTCAGCGATGGCTATTCTGCTGAGTTAGAGAGGTGTATGAGGTGGTAACCAGGAGTATATTGTAGTTGCCACAGTAGTTTCTTCTGCCATAGAACATCATGCCTGTGCCCGCTACCTTTCAGAAATTTTTCAAGGGGAATGCACTTTTAAGATATAAGTAAATGTTCTCTGAAGAGGAGAGAGTTTATTATCAGTCATTACCATTATTAGTAGTAATTATTAATGTGATTCATGGGTTAAAGTGTGATAGAGAGCTAGTTTCGGAGATAGGAGGACCTGAGTTCAGAGATTTCATACTCTGATACATAGTGGCTCTGTGACACAGAGGAGGTTACTTAACTTTGCAGTGGTCACTGGCACCTCTCTCTAGGACTGTAAGTTATAGGACAGTTTGCTGATCTGTGTTAGTAGAGGGAGTTTGGAGAACTCCTTATGGTGATGGAATTGCAAGTCCAAGACATTTAAAAAATGATGACTTGTTACTGATTAAAAAAATTATCAGCTAGTGGTCAAATTTCTGGTGAAAACCCTGTCTCTCTTTGATCTGTATGGGTAATTCTATTCAATGACATGACATACACAAGTATTGCGCAACATTGGATGAGAATGTTGAGAGGACTTAGAATTTACCCCTGGTAGAAGCAGAGCTTACATTGGGTCAGGATCCCCAGCCTATAGAAATGTTAATGTAATGATTAATGTCCAAATGGTAGCAGAGCACAGAAAGCACTTGAATGCACCTGAAGGATGATGAGAGGAAATATGTTCCATTGGAAAGCATTCTGGATTTGGAGTCAAAGGTTGTTGTTGATGAGTTGTTTTAGTCATGTCTGACTCTCCATGACCCCATGTGGATTTCTCTTGGGCAAAGATACTGGAGTGGGCTGCCATTTCCTTCTCCACCTTATTTTATAAATAAGGAACTGAGGCAAAAAGGGTGAAGTGACTTGCCTAGGGTCACAATCAAGTTAAATGTCTGAGGCCAAATTTGAACTCAGGTCCTTCTGCCTCCAGGGCTGGCTACTGCACCACTCTGAAGTACCTTCCAGCATAAATTATATGTTCCTATGACCTGGCAGGCTTTGAGATAGTCCTTATTGAATATTGGTCCTAATAGGAAATATGTGTGCGGTTGTTCAAAGAGTATTTTGTTTAGAAATTAGTGGAGCAATTTCTATAGAGCAAGTTATAAATCCTGAAAAAATAGCCAATTACCAGGTTTCCACATAATTACCATATAGTTCTAACATCATTACATCATGGGACAAACTTGTTAATGCTAACTGAGTAAAATCTGGAGTCTTTATATTTGCTCATTTCCCATGTTACGTAGCATCATTGTGATTGATGAAAATGCTACATACCAATTTGTTATTCATTTTTGACAATTAACTCTTTATGATAAGTAGGAGATGATTTTTTTGGGTAAATATTTTCTTTGTTTAAAAATAAAAATCATAACACCTGCTTTAATATGTATTCACATGTATAGTAGAAGAGTATTTTAAAACTAAGTCACTTTGATGGTGTTATGACACATACCTAACCAGTATTATACTACTGATTCAATTTAATTCAACAAATATTTGTTAAAATTCTGTTCTGGGCTAGGTCTCACAAAGACCAATTTCCTAAGAGCAGGGGTGAGGAACCTGTGGCCTTGAGGCCACATATGATCCTCTAGGTCCTCAAGTACAGCCCTTTGTCTGAATCCAAACTTTATAGGAAAAATCCCCTTAATAAAAGGATTTTTTCTGTAAAATTTGGACTCAGTCAAAAGGCTGTACTTGAGGACCTAGAAGGTCATATGTGACCTTGAGGCTGCAGATTCCCCACCCCTGCCTAAGAGTTTAGAGTTGGAATAAGATGAGACATTGATACTTCATTGACAATTAGCAAAGAGATTGACTTAACTGAAGAAGGATCCTCAACAAGGATAGGAACTGAGTATACTTTAAGTTGATTCAGTCAGTAAAGCTTGCCTGAGTTTGTGATTCAACAACCAAATATTAGAGAAGACTCCTGGAGCTCCCCCTGTCTTCTTTGGTCTCAGGTGATGAGGAAGTTATGCCCACAATCTGAGCTTATAGTGCCCTGAGCCAACCAGGTGTTAAGGAAGGTCTCAATAACTTTTAAGCAAAAACTAGCCTGACTTGCATGGGGGGAGGAGGTAGGATATTGCTCCTACCGCAAATGCTTCTTACCTGTTAGGCACTTGCTGTTCTTTGGGGATGCTAAAATAATAACCTACCTTCAAGGAGCTTACCCACATAAATGTAATGCATCAATAATTGTAATGTGAAAGTGGTTAATGTTGTGAACTTACTTTTGTGAATTATCTTTGTTAAAAAAATAAAAAGAGGAATGGCTGAGACAGAAGTTTGGCTCTCTGTGAAGGTCCTCCTTATTGTTGATGTGATTTGTGGATTTTTCTCCTAACCTGGGCCAATCTTGGCTCCCTCTCCCATCTTGTGCCCACAGCCTTGCCTACACTATTCTGGTCTTGTGACTTTTCATTTGCTCCTATGCTTCTCTGACTCCCACAGTGTTTTGGCATAAAGCAATGTCTCCAAGTGATACAGAAGAAAGTTGTGATATAAAATATTGTGAGTTTATTTTTTAAAATTAGAAACAATATAGAAATAAAAAAGCATTTCTCACAAAACAATTTTTCACACTATGAAGATTTACACAAAAAACAATTTATTCAGTGCACATAGATATAAACCTGGGAAATTCACTTAAAACTCTTTTTTGCCCCAGGAGAGATTATACATTTCAACCAACCAATCAATATGAGTTTATTAAGTGCCTATTACATTCCGGGTATTATGCTAAGCCCTGGTGATACAAAGGCAGAAGAGAAGAAGTGAGACAGTCCCTGACCTTAAGGATCTTAAATTCTAACAAGGGAGAAATATTGTGTGTGTATCTCATTGCATATATGCATGTATCATATGTGTACATATGTATGTACATAAATACCATTGTTGCAGTGAAGGAGGTTGTGGGTTGGGAAGTGACAAATGTAAGAAACAAAAAATAATGGGACTGTCTTAAAATCCATGCCATTCTTTTTTTTTTAAACAAATGCTTTATTAACTTCTGTTTTACGTCATTCATTTCCGCCAGATTTTGAGTTACAATCATTTTCCCCCCATTATTCCCCTACCCAGCCTCCCAGAATAGTAGTCCCACAAGATATCACTTCCTCCAATCTGCTCTCTCCCATACCTTCTCCCATACCCCCATCGACTTTTCCATTAGAGGAAGGTGAATCTTTGTGTCCCAGTGCCTGCACATCTTATCTCCCTATTACAAGCGAAAGAGTATTAATAATAGTATTTATATAGATTTGAAACATTTAATGTTACGACCTCGAATTTCAGATCCATTTCCTTCCTCCCTTGTCACCCATTCCTTCTTGGGAGATAAGTAATTCAGTATATGTTGTACATGTCTAGCTATGCAAGACATTATCATAGTAGATATATTGTACAAGGCTGCTTATAATTCCCTCCCACTCATCCCACCCCCCACCTGGTCCATTCCCTACATAATCCTGTCCCTCTTCTATAGTGGGTACTTCCAACCTCCCCTCCCCCCAAGGATGCCCTCCCATCCATCATCCCTCCTCTCATCCCCCTTCCCCCTATCCTGCTGCAGGTTGAGATATCCCATTTAGTATGTATGTCATTCTCTTCCTGAACCAAATTCAATGTGAATGTGGTTTAGCCTTTTTAGCCTTCCTTATTCTCCCCCTTGCTTGCAACAACTTCCCCTTGCTTCTTCTACATGATATAGTTTACCCTACCCTGTCTCTCCCCATCTCCTCTTGCCACTTTCCCCTCTCACCTCATAATTTCATCCCTTGAGTATTCTCCCTTCCCAACAAATTCAACCTATGCCCTCTATCCATATATAACTGTAACCATATACACACACATTCACATATGTATTCATATGACCACACCCCCTTCTTCAATTATTTTCATAGTGAGAAAGATATCATCAGTCACAGTTATTGCTTTTCCATATAGGAATGTAAATAGTTCAACTTTGATAAGTTCCTTTTGATTTCTTTTCCTGATTACCTTCTCAGGCATCTCTTCCTTCTTGTGTCTGGATGTCAAATTTTCTATTCAATTCTGGTTTTTTCCTCAAGAATGCTTGAAAGTCCTCTATTCCACTGAATGACCATATTTTCCCCTGAAACAAAATACTCAGTTTTGCTGGGTAGGTGACCCTTGGGTTCATTTCCAGCTATTTTGCCCTCTGGAATATGGTATTCCATGCCCTTTGATCCCTCAGTGTAGAAGCTGCCAGGTCCTGGGCTATTCTGATTGTGTTTCCACAATATTGAAATTGTTTCTTCCTGGCTACTTGTAGTATTTTCTCCCTGATCTGGGGATTCTGGAACCTGGCTATAATATTCCTGGGAGTTTTCTTTTTGGGATCTTTTTCAGGAGGTGATCTGTGGATTCTTTCAACCTCTATTCTGCCCTCTGGGTCTAAAACATCAGGGCAATTTTCCTTGAGAATTGACATAGTAGCTATGTCATTCTTCTTTGAGCCTCAGTTCCCTCATCTGCAAAAGGGGACCAATAAGAGCTCCTCCTTATAGGGTAGGCTTGTGATTTCCCAATGAGTTAACATACCTTATATCACCATGTAAATGCTGGCTATTATTATTGTTATTATCTCTATAAATTGTCTATAAATTTAGAGAGTATGTCTATCTAAATACCCAATTCTCAAAGAATTAAACTAAAATGTACTTAACACAAAAAACTACTACATATAATTTGATCTTTAATCATTCAAAATTCACTTTGAATATTTTCATATGTACAATCAGATTTCCAATATCACAGTCGTGGATGTCTTTAAAAAAAAACAAAAACTCTACAACTCAAGTGCTGCTCTTTTAAGGATAAAAAAAATCCAGTGAATAATAAAAGAGGTAAACATTGACAAAATTTTTCATATAGCATATTTATATTTCCTTAATATTATAAGCACAAAAATTCTCAATCCTGTCATTCTCTAATTATTTAAGTTCGGCTGGAAGGTAGAAAGGAAGTGTCTTGTGATTAAAATTACACCTACTTGTTGAAATAAAGAATGACATGCTTTTAAATTTGTTGCAACAAATTTAGACTGATGATAAAAAGTTAAGATATTGTTCAAGTATGAATATGGTAAAGCTCAGTAGGGATGGTTGAATGAAACAGAACAGACAGATATGATAGAGCAGAACTAGCTGTGAGAAACTCTGCTTTGTGAAGGAATTTAGGGGCTCAGTTGTTTTTTCCTTAAGTGGTCATTTCTGGGGGTCTTTAAATAAGCAGTTGATGATATGCTATGATAGGGTGAAAACTACATGATAATAGACATGACTTAGGTTGGGATTAGGACTTGTAGGTGGTTGTGGTTTCTAATGAAGATATGGAAACACACGGATTTTATAGGAAATTCTCTATATCAATACAACATGGAAATCTACCAAAAGAGACTTATATAAATTGAGGATATAATTGTCAGCAGCAATCCTGAAATACACAAACAGAAAACACACTTGATATTATTTCTGATCTGCTCAAGTATCTCCTCAGTTTGTCATATGATACATTCATGCTTCCTTTTCTGAGCTCTATTATTCTGTCAGAAACCAAGTCTATAAATCATCTACAAATCTGATTTGAAGATGACACAAAGCTAGGAGATGTAACCAACACATTGGAGTTAAGAGGTATGGGAATATTGAACCACATCCAAGAAGATGAAATTTATTCAATCGGGATGAATGCAAATATACTTAGGTTTAAAATGTATGAAAGTGGTATGACTAAATAGTAGCCTAAGAAAAATAGACTTTTTAGAGGATTTTAAGTTCAGTATGAGTCAGTATTATATAATAGTGGGTTGCATTAAGAGAGGCAGATAATCTAGATCCATGGAGGTCATTGGCTTGCTATAATCTGTCCTGATGAAGTCACATCCAGAGTATTATATTTAGCTCTTGACATGGGAAGAACATTGAAAAACTGAGAATGTCCAAAGGAGATGATGAAGGGTCTTTGGAGTTAGGGTAGAAGACGACCAGTTGAAAGTAGCGGAAATACTTAGCCTGGAACAAATAAAACTTAAGGGGAACCTAATAGATGAGTAATTAAAAAAAACAAGTACTTAATCCAGTGTGCGGAGAAACTTGTGGCCTCAAGACCACATGTGGCCTTCTAGATCCTTATATAGGGCCTTTTGACTGAATTCAAGTTTTACAGAACAAATCCTTCCATGTACTAAGTTAGGTTCTCAGAATATAAAGAAAAAAAATGAAACTGTACCTGCTCATAAGGAGTTTACATTCTTCTTGGGAGACAATATATAAGAAACACAAAGTTTGTTTGCACAGATTTTATGAATACAAAATGTATATAAAATAAATAGAAGAAAAAAATTTTTTTCCTGAGGAGAGCTCTAGTAGGTGGGGCAGGACAGTGAAGAAAGGTTCCATGTACATGGTGCTTGATTACAGGTTTTAAGAAAAAATATTTTTAAGGGGGAGGGGTGATATGAGAGTGCATTCAGGGCAGTGAATGACAGTGTGAAAAGCAAGGAGGTGGAAGATGGAATATGGAGAACAGTTAGAAGGCCATTTTGACTGGCCCATAGATTTCAGGTGGGAAAAGTACACTGGGGTCAGGTTATAAAGGACTTTAAAAGCCAAAGAAAGGAGTTCATATTTGATATGTAGAAACAGTAAGCAATCATTGGTTTTATTGAATGACATGGTCGTATCTGCAGTTTAGGAAAATCCCTTTGGCACTCCTATAAAAGATGTATTGGAGAGGAAGGGAAGACTGGAGGCAGGGAGACCAGTCACCAGGAACATGATGTCAGGCTAACATGTTAACTATCTTCAGTATTTTAAGAGTTGTCATGAAGAAGAGCGATGAGACTTGTTCTCCTTGTCACCAAAGGGCAGAATGAGGAATTCTATGACAAAGCTAGACTGAAAACAAAGACACAACAATTTTATACTACCAGGTTCATAGGCCTGTTAAGGAGAAGTGCCCTGTAGACCTGTAAGCAGCCTAGAAATGGTAGCTACTGTTTTTATTATGGATTAAAAGGACTCAGAAAAATCAAGGAAGTTTTCCTGAAAGAAAATCAAACCTAAACTCTCAGATCAAAATGGGATCTCTAGTCTTTCCTTTATTATTACAACATTGCACACTTACTATGTACAAGTAGCTACAATAAAAGATGAGGATTTCAAACTAAGAGAAAGAGAAAAGAAAGCAGTTCTTGTTCTCAAAAAAATCCCCATTTCCACCTCCAAAAGGTGAAAATTACAGAAAGATAGATTTAGTGTTGAAGTAGCAATTATAGTTATTTCCCAAAATGGAATGGGCTTCTCTGTGCAATAGTGGATTCTCCTTCATTGGAGGTTTTCAAGCAAAGAAAGAGTGTTGTAGGGATATTCTTGTTCAAGTATTGAATGAATTAGATGATTTCTGAGGTCCCTTCCAATGATAAGGTTCTAGTTCAGGCGTTCAAGTATGGCTTGCATTGTCAATTTCAAATTCTTCTGTCTTTCTGTTTTCATTCTATATATGATCCTTTGAATCCTTTCTTGATAATTCTGTCAGAGTGATCTTCATCATGCATAGATATGGTCATGTTAGTCTTTTACTCAAAAATTTCATTGGCTTCTCATTGCATATTGAATATGATTAAAACTTCTATTCCTGACATTCAAGGTTGTTTGTTTGTCACCATTTACCTTTTATAGTATACTCTGCCAGGTATTCTTCTAAGGAGATTTTGGAATTTCTTATACCTCCAACATGATTGTGACTTTTTTCATCTTTGCCTTTGTTCATGCTGTTTCTTTTCCCCTGACTTGATAGTTTTTTATTTTTCCAATTACATGTAAATACAGCTTTCAGTATTTACTTTCATAAGATTTTTTTCTCCCATCCTCCCTCCCTCCCTAAGAGAGCAAGTAGTCTGGCATAGGTAATGCATGTTATTAAAGATTTTTCCATGTTTAGTCATGTTGTTTTTGTTTTTACTTAATTTTTTTGGAGGGAGGAAGGCAAGACAATTGGGAGTAAGTGACTTGTCCTAAGTGTCCAAGGCTGAATTTGAACTCAGTCCTCCTGACTCCAGGGCTGGTGCTCTATTCACTGCGCCACCTAGCCACCCCTTTCAAAACATTAAAAAAAAATGTTCACAGACCAAACGTTAAGAACTCCTGTTCTAGTTGATAATGAACTTTTCTTCCTTAGACTATACATAGGATTTTGTTTCTATTTTGTTAATAATACTTTTATCATGTAATATTTTTTATTACAGTCATCTGTGTATGTCATATATCTGAGGAATAAGCCATATCTTTTCTCAAGTTTGTATACGCCCCATTACACTACACATAGAGATTCAGTAACTCTTTGCAATATTGAATATAGATGAATTGACTGGATTTATTTAGCCTCAGGAAGGGATGTTTGAGAGGGGATAATAATGGTTTTTATTATGTGCAGTCAAAAATGGATAGATCTCCTTTGCTTCAAATGACAAGTAGATTAAGACATCAGTAGAAATCTGAATGAGATTTTAGGATGAATTTTGACATCAGTTGTTTTGAGTTGGTGGGAAGAGTTACCAAAGAAGTTGGGGCAACTCCTCGATTTTTTTGAGAACAAGAACTGCTTCCTTTACTCTTTCATTTAGTTGGAAATCCTCATCTTTTATTGTAGCTACTTGTCCATAGTAGGTGTGCAATGTTGTAATAATAAAGAAAGACTGGAGATACCATTTTGATCTGAGAATTTGTTTGATTTTCTTTCAGGAAAACTTCCTTGATTTTTCTGAGTCCTTTTAATCCAGAATAAAAACAGTAGCTAACATTTCTAGACTGCTTACAGGTCTACAAGACACTTTTCCTCAACAGGTCTATGAACCTGATAGTATGAGATTGTTCTGTGTCTTTGTTTTTGGTCTAGCTTTGTCATTTTATCTGGGTAGACATATTTAGAGACACTCCATCCAATGAAGCAGACTAGACCATGCATTTGTACCTTATAGTTTTAGAGAGAATTGGCTAGAGTATTGAGGGATTAAGTGATTTGCTTAATAATTCCACAGCTAAGTGTCAGCTAAGTGGTGAAGTGGAGTCAGGAGGACCTGAGTTCAAATCTGGCCTCAGACACTTAATAGCTGTGTGACCCTGGGTAAGTCACTTAACCTCAATTGCTTCCCCTCACTGCCCCCCACAAAATAATATGGTGTAAGCAGGATTTGTACCCAAGCCACCTTTACTCCAAGTTCTGCTTTTGATCTACTATGACATATTCCTTCTTCATCTAAGAACTAGATCCATTTTGTAGATGAGGAAACTGAGGGTTAAAGAAGTTAAATACCTTTCCCAGAGTCAAATCTCTCTTAATTGGTAGGGCTGGTTCTAGTCTTTTGGTTCCTGTTCCAAACTGTCTGTTAGACTGGGTTGTTTGTCTCTCGTTGCACCATATCTCCATGTATGCATAAGCCTAATGCTCCCTTAGTCTGTTCTAATTTATATGTTTCATTGTCAGGATCAAGTTTTTTCATGTTAAAGTTGAGTAATTCAATTAAAGTGTAACCTCCTTGACGACAAAGGCTATCCTTGTATAAATTTTATTTGTGTCTCAAGTGACATCTAGTACAGAGTGTTTTAACACAGCTAATTTAACTTCCATACTCTATGAAGATGTATTATTGTGTAGCACTTCAGATGTTTTTAGGGTTAATTATCTATCAGTGTCCACTGTTTTTTAACTGAATTGTAAATATTTTCTTAGGACAGAAATTTGGCGTAGAAGATTTTTGTAACATTTCCAAAAATCCTGTTTTCCGGAAAGGTTGATCTTTTAAGTTAAATACCAACCCTTTTCTATTATGAAGACAAACAATTGTGCATTGAATTGACCAGCATTTTTGGACTTTTGTAATGTTAAGAATGAGGTCATTTAAAACCTCTTCTCTCTTCCCTACAGGACTGAAGTTTAAATCTCACATTAGTATGACTACTTTACATTTGGAATCATGTTTAGACACTGAGTTTGTTTTATGTATGGATCAATAATTGGCAAGCATATTTATTTTAATGTATAGTTACAGCATGGATCTCCAGAAGCATCAGGCTTTTTTTCTCATGTAAATAGCACTAAATGACTTTGCTTCCTCTGTATACAACTTGAGAAGAGGTTTGGGGAAGATATTATTTTCTTTCAGCTAAGTATTTATTATAAACTTGCCTTTAAAGCAATATCCTTATGTCTCATTTTCTCTCCTGGATCTATTTTCCAGGTCAGTGGTTTTTTCCATGAGATATTTCACATTGCCTTCTAATCTTTCATTTGTTTGGATCTGCTTAACAGCATCTTGATTTCTCATAAAGTCATTAGCTTCCATTTGCTCCAGTCTAAATCTGAAGGAATGAATCTCCTCAGTGAACTTTTGAGATTCTTTTTCCATCTGGCAAATTCGACTTTTTAAGGCATTCTTCTCCTCATTGTCCTTTTGGGCCTCCTTTGCCATTTGAGTCAGTCTGTTTTTTAAGGTGTTGTTTTCCTCAGTCAGGCTGTTGACCCTCATTTCATACTTTTCCTGCATCCTTCTCATTTCTCTTTCCAATTTTCCCTCCACTTCTCTTATTTGATTTTTAAAGTCCTTCTTAAGGTCCTCTATGGCCTGCAACCTGCTCATGTTTTCCCCTGGGGCTTTTGGAGCAGGACTTCTGACCTCACAGTCCTTTTCCTGCTCTGTGCCCCCAAAATAGGAGTCTAGGGTTGCATTTTTCTGTTTCCTTTGCCTTGGCATGTTGCCACTTAATTGTTTGACTTTTGGGCTTGTTGCCACACTATGGCTTTAAGGCCAGCTAGAGGAATTTTCGTCCTGAACGTGTGGGGGGCAACTTCCGTTTCTGGCAAGCTGTAAACCCACCCACAACTTCCACCCTAGATCACAATCTAGATCCAGGGAGGTTAAAGCAAGAGCGATTACCCCCCAAGACTGATCGCTGGATCTCCCTACAGTTCACAGGCCAGGAGCTGGAGCTGCCTCTGAAAACTACAAAATGCCGTGTCTCCTCAGTGGCTTCTAGCCCCCAGGGGAGGGAGCCGACACATTCCCCAAATACAGGTCCCAAAGTCCATAGGACCCTAACCTCTTACTTTGTCCTAGGCATGTCTATGTTGATAATTCTGGAGTTGCCACAGCTCCTGGTGTTCTGGGGTTCCTCCAGCCAGCTGCTGGCCCTGCCGCCCTGGGGCTAAAACCTCGGCTCACGGGGACCTAGGCTCGGCTCGGCTCCTGCGCTCTGAGAGCTGCGCGCTGCCAGGTCCCAGACCGCTGCGCTGGTCCTTCCTGCAGGGCTGCTGGGCTGTCCTCAGCGGGAGGTCAGCTTCTTTGTGTCATTCTGTGGGTGCTGGGGCTCCAGAAGTTGTTCAGAGTCCCCTTTTACATAGTTTGGGGGGAATCTGGGGGCAGAGTGGCTTGGATGAGCTATTTCTACTCCGCCATCTTGGCTCCGCCCCCCCTTATGCCTCATTGTGACATGGAGGTGATACTAGTTTCTCAGAAGCTGCTCCTCACTTCCTCCCCGCCCTCCCTCAAATTAAACTCTGGAAGGTTTTACCAAACTGGAAATGCTGGAAGTGTGGGCTTGGTGATAGAATATATGCCTCTTATCCAAGAACAAACCTAGCCAAACTCAGAGAACTTCATCTCCACTTTGGCTGTAGGGCAGTGTTTCCTCAATCAAAGTTAGTCGATCAGTAAACATGTATGAAGTGCCTACTATGAGGCCTGCATAGTGATAATTATTGGGGGATACAAAGTCAAGATGCAACTTTCTGTGTTCTCAAGGAATTTGTCAGGGGAAATGACACACATAGAGTAAATACAAACTGTATATGAGGTAAAGACAAAGTAATTTCACAGAACATTATGAGGTTAGGGGGTGGGATCTGCGAAAGTCCCTCTGTAGGAGGGGGTCTTATGCAGAATTTTGAAGAGAATTAGGGGCTCTAAAATATGGAGGCAAGGTAAGAGTGTGTACTAGGTATGACAAAACCATTGAGACAACAGGTAAATTATTGGGTAGGAGTTACAGTAAGTCTGCTAGCTTGGACAGACTGTTGATTATATGAAGAGGAATAGGGCATAAATAGCCTGGAAAGTTAAGTTTACACTATATTGTGATGGGCTTTAAATGCCAAACAGAGGATTCCATATTTTATCCTAGAGGCAGTTGGGAACCACCAGGGCTTTTTGAGCAGAAGGATGACATGTTTGGAACTGTCCTTAAGGAGTGTCCGTTGGACAACTGAGTGGAAAATGGTTTAGAGAGGCCAGTTAGGAAGATGCTGAAATAGTTGTAGTGAGAGGCAATAAGGGCTTAGACTAGGATGGTGTCTGTGTGAGGTAGAGAGGAGCCATGTAAAAGATGTAGTGAAAGTAGAGTTGAACGAGATATGGCAGCTAATTTGGATAAAGGGAAAGATGGAGAGTGACGAGTTAATGGTGACTGAAGCTATAAACCTGGATAACTAGAATATATTGGTGTCATTGATAGAAATAAGGAAATTAGGAAGAATGGTAAGTATGAGGGGGAAAAGTTAATGAGTTCTATGTTGAACATATTAAGAAATTTGAGACATTTTTAGTATATTCATTACAAAATTTCTAATAGACAATTGGTGACTGGGGCTTAAGAATGAGATTAAAGTGATAGGTAGGTAGGTAGGTAGGTAGGTAGATAGATAGATAGATAGATAGATAGATAGATAGATAGATAGATAGATAGATCAATCTATCGATCTTGGAGTCATCTTCACAGGAATGTTAATTGAAACCATGGGAGCTGGTGAGATCTTTGGGAGAGATGGTGTAGAGAAAGAAGGTCCATGATAGAGAACTGGAGTACATCCACAGTTAGGCTGTATAATAATCCATCAAAGGGGACTGCGAAGAAGGAGGGAGGCATATGTTGGTGAAGAAAAACCAAGAGAGAGCAATTTCACAGAAACCCAGAAATATGAGAGTATCTTGGAGGGGAAAATGGGGAATGATGACAAGTGGTCTTGTGGTGATGTAGAATAAGGGAGAATGGAGAGAAAGGATTTATAGCATAAGTAGACCCTACTTTCTCAGGAGAATCTGAAGCAAGGCCCTCTGTTAAGAGGGAAAAGGAGGAGACAGAGTGGATGGCTTAAAGAGAGAAGAGAAGATTTGGAATAGCTCTCATGGAAAATGGGAATGTGTTAGGAAAAACAACAACAAAAACAACCCAGAATGATTGCTTTTGTTCAAGGGGGCTTTAGTTGAGATTAATAAGCATACATTTATAATACAAATGGAAACCAATCCACATGTTTCTATGAATTCCTCCTCTTCCTCCAGCACTCTTCAGTAGCTTGTGACGGGACAGAGGAGGCAGATGTTGGTGAAGAATATTTCAAGTTATACAGCACTCACCATCTTCATTGATTAAAAGACCAACTAAAGATATGTGTACTTGAAGTTTGGACATTTGCTGAGCCCCCATTCTGTGCCTAATCTTGTGTTGAGTGACACGGCACATAAAAGAAGTATAAAGTATAGTCTGATTATGAGGAGCTTTGGTCTTGATAAAGAATGCAGAAAGAACAGCTTAGGATTCTGGTTATTGCCACTCTTTCCAGTCATCACATTGAAAGAACTGTTCTCAAGTTACAGTAAGATTGGTTTCCTCTAAACTCTGTTCTAGTAGGAGCTCCAAGAACCAGTGTAGCAAATAACATACTAATTAAAATGCCATCTCCTTGAGTGCCAGCCTTTTCTTTCTAGACTGCTATCTCCACAGACACAGAAAACGAATCATTTATAAGCATTTTTTATTAACGTCTATATTTTTTGCATTACGTTCATTTTTTCTACATGCCCTACCCAATCAAACCTACCTTGTGAAAAAGAAAAACAATCAAACAAAACCGATCAATACAGTGAATGCATCTGTCTGTGTATATATGCTGCATTGAGTATGTGTAGACATGTGATGCTTGGATACAATATCACTAATTGCATTTATTCAGTTGCAACTGAATTTAGTTGCCTTTTTGTATAGTTCTTGTTCGACAATGTTGTAGTCTTAGACATATTGTTCTCCTGATTTTGTTTATTTTGCTCTGCATGAATCAGTACAGGTCTTTACATCTTTCTTTGATTTACTCACACTTGTTTTATAATACAGTAGTATTCCAGTACATTCATATACCATAGATTGTTCAACCATTATCCAATCAATTGGTACATGCTCTGTTTCCCATCTCCAACCCCGATTTTTTTTTTGTTGGCTATCACACAAAATGCTGCTGCAAATATCTTGGTGTATATATGAGCTTTTTGTCTTTTGTTTCTTTGGGTGGATGTTCCAAGTAGTGGTATTATTGTATCTGAGGGTATGAAGATACTTTTAATTTCCCCCAGTGCCTAAGACACTCCTTTGTACATAGTTGTGTTTCAAAATAAATTTGTTAAATCTGTTTCCATGTGGCACCTAATACAATGTCCTCCCTAAGCAGTGGGCTCTAAATAACTGTTAAGTTACTGCCCATATGAAGATGATCCTGGGAGTTTGTTGTACCTGCAGATCAGCTCTTTGGGGAATTTTATTAGCAAGAACAAAAATTTATCAGATTATCAGCAATTGCAAAATAGTAGACAGGAAAAATGTAATATGTAAAAGGGCTGAGGGGGCAGGGGACTCAGGGCAAAAGAGAAAACAGAGCAGGGGTAAACCAATCTATTTGTAGAGGCTTGAAGTTGAAGGGAAAAAAAAAACTAATTTACTCTTTATTTCCTTTAATTATGACAATCCGTCAAAAAGGCAGAGTTCATCATACCCAACCTGTAAAACCATATTTCTGGCCTAGAAATGACCTTTAAACAAGAGAGTCCATAAATCCTAGGCAGAAAATAAAACAACAATATTTTCTTCTTATAGTTATAATTTTATTGTACTTAGGGAACTGGGTTCCCTTTGCAATGAGACTTATCAGTACATTAGTCTATCCTTTAGGGGTCTCTAGATCTTCTCTCCAAGAAGAGGTAAAACCTTCATGTTAACCCTCTTCTTCCTTAGTTTGGAGGTCAAAATTTATAAAATTCCTAAGACCTATAGTCCTTATCTGACTCTTAAACTCTTGAAAGTGTTTGAGTGTTTGTATATGAGTTTGTGAGTTCATGTATATGTAGGGGTGTGTGTGTGTGTGTGTGTGTGTGTGTGTATGGGGTGGGAGCAGTTTATCAGTGTTATTATAAGTTTAAGCTTGTATGTAAAGTTGTTTTAAACTAATTTATTTGTTTTGGGAGGGAGGGGAGCAACAGGGAGGTGATAGGAGGAAGTCCTATTCCTAAGTTGAGTGTTTACTGTATCTTTTGAGTATTTCACTAAGCAATTGGTAGAGTGGTCAAGTATTAGAAGTTATGGAGTTAAGTTCCTTAGGCATTTGCAGTCTAGTTTGGAGAATTATTAGGAAACACAAACATCAGTCGTATTTCAACATGACAAAGTCGTAGACCTTTTAGTACACCAGAAAAAAAGAATGAATGAGGTAAGGAGATAAAGTCGGTGTTATTGTAAGCTCTTGAGAGACAGCAGTCATGCTTCTCCATTCTTCCCATCACCTATCTGTGCATTGCCTAGGAGTAGGTATTTCACAAGTGGTTGTCAGAGGAATGAGAAATCTCATCAGAAGAATGTGACTTCTGAGCATAGACTTAAAGCAGAGTAGAAATGATTTGTAAATGGGGAAAGGATGAGAGGAATGAAGTGTGAAAAGTCAAGAATTGACAAGCAGAAATCAGAGAAATGTAGAAATTTAGACTTTGGGTCTTAAAGCACTGGGAAAAAACTAGCTAGGTGTAGCTAAAGTCTTAGAGAGGGAAGGTGGGAAGTACCAAGAGATGAGATAGGATAGCAGATAAAAAGCCTTCAATTCTGTTCTGAGAGGTTTCTGATTTGATAAAAGAGAGAGCCTTGGGGCGGCTAGGTGGCACAGTGAGTAGAGCACTGGCCCTGGGGTCAGCAGGACCTGAGTTCAGATCTGGCCTCAGACACTTAACATGAAAACTAACCATGTGACCTTGGGCAAGTCACTTAATCCCAGTTGTCCTCCAAAAAAGCAAAAAACAGAAAAGAAAAAAAGAGAGAGAGAGAGTCTTGGAAGTGAGGGCAATAATAACATTATGAAAATTCTGTCAGAGATTTCATTTATTGGGGCACTTCCCCTGAAATGTATTAGAATTGAGAGAGCCTGGAAGAAGAGAAACAACAATTAGGAAGCTGTTGTAGTAATATAGACAGTTTCACACACCTGAACCTATAGTTGTGGAAATGGAGAGAAAGGGGGTGAATCTGATATTGATGGAGAGCTCACATATATCATGATGCTTCCATCAACAGTCTTGATATTAGCCATCAATTGTTTGATATTAGTTGTAGAATGTGTGTTTTCAGCCCAGTTGTCCTTCTAGGATCTGTAGGAATCCCATGTATCATGATACACAAATAAATAAAATATATATATAAATAATTATTATATTATATATGTAATATTATAATATGTATATAATTATATACAATATATAATGTATTATATATTATATATAAATAATATTATATTATAATAAATATATAAAATAAAAATATAAGAGGGATTCTGATCAACATCAGAATATACCATGAATATTAGTAAATTTATGCTATTTTAGTTAAGGGTATTTGTATACTGGAAAACCTTGTGTATGTAGTTATAATATTGTCTTAGGTTTTTAAGATCAGATCTTTTTTCCTTTTTTTTTTGGTGTTAAAAAGTCCCATTTAAGGGGCAGCTAGGTGGCGCAGTGAGTAGAGCGCCGGCCCTGGAGTCAGAAGGACCTGAGTTCGGATCCGGCCTCAGACACTTAACCCACACAAACAAAAACCTAGCTGTGTGACCTTGAGCAAGTTACTTAACCCCAATTGCTTAAAAAAAAAAGAAAAAAAAAGAATGAAGTCCAGAGAAATTAAAATGTAAAAAAAAAAAAAAGTCCCATTTAGTGTGACACTAAATTACACATATTTTATTGTTTCTTTTTTGACTAAAATTAAATTAAGACAATAACTTCTTGGCACACTTGACAAGATGTTGCTTTTTCTATTTTAACTGTAATGGAAATAGTGAGACATTTAATGGCTGTAGTATGCATAAATTTAATAATATCCTTTTTTAAGGAGTAGATCATATACTTATAGAGTAGTTTGTGCTTAAATGAAATGTTGTCATTGTTTAAAACCTCACAATAAAATGAGAAATTGGAATCATGACAGTTTGCTTTTGCTTATTGAAATAGTACCATGAATTTTTATAAGGGTACTTAAAGGGTGTTCCTTTTTTTTGTGAACAAATCAAAATGCAGATGAATTTAACAAATTGGGATTTCTTAAATAGTAATTAAAATAAATAAAAGTAATACATATATGATATCACAGTTATCATCAATTTAAATATCACAATTGCAAGATTTTGTATACCTTATTTTACCAAAAGGTAAAGTTTTAGGGTTTTTTTACTCTTTAGTAGAGCATTATACACTTATCCTTCCATATCCTGCAGGGTTAGGGGTACAGGGCAACTGTGATCTTGAAAATTGCTTCATACCAGAGAAGAAGTCACAATTTTTAATTTTTCTTTTATGGGCTGTTTATAGTACATAATTGTCAAATTTGGTTTGATATTATACAATACTATACATACATTTTATTCAGTTCTGTGTTTCTAAACTTTTTCTGTGTCGTCTGCTGGCTTTTCTGTGTAATTTGCATCTTCCATAAAACTCTCCCCAAATTCCTATTTAATTTCTTTTAAAATTAAAAAAAAAAAAAAGCTTTTCCTCCCTTTGATTTCTTATGCCGACCTGCAATATGTCGAAACCTTCGTAGAGAAAGTCACAATGTGAAAGGGATAACTATAATTTTTAAAAATTTCCTGTGATACTTGTAGTAACAGATTACAGGCACTAGGTGATGTAGCGGGTAGAACATTCAACTTGGAGTCAGGAAGAAGTGAGTTCAAATTCTGCCATTGAGCTTTATTAGCTTTAAGAACCCGGGCAAATTACTTCACTTTTCTGGGTCCAATTCCCTCATCTGTAAAATCAAAGGATCAGACTTCATGGCCTCAAAAGGTCCCTTACAGCTTTAAATCTCTTAAGTACTGGGAAGAAAACAAGCCCTCTTTTTTCATTTAGTCCATGTATTTTATTATGTTTAATTTTGTAATATTCCAAACTTTTTTTAAGTCAATAATTATTATTTGCATTTACTTAAAATGCATTTAACTTTAAAAATGTTTTGTAATCTTTTTATTCCTTCTTCTTCCTCCCCATTTTAAAGCTATCTTGTCTGATGAGTATTTCTGAGGACTTAAAATGATATGGAAATAATGAATCAATCCACAGATAACGTTAAGATAAAATACCTCACTCTTTCTGCCTTTCATTCTCTCAGAAAAATAATGGGATGGCTTTTTGAACATGGTTATATTTTTTATTGACTTTTCTCAGAATAGAAGTTTTCAAGGGTAAAAATGGTTTCCCCAAAGGAAATATGTTGAAGCAGCTTTCTATTTGACAGAAATATGACTTTATATTTCCATTAAAACAAAACACTTACTTTAAATGAATACTAGGAAGAATGTCAGTCCCAGACAGGTATATCTGATGCTCCTGTTTGTACTCCTTAGTGCTGGCAGCTTAGATGCTGTATCGACCTTAACACAGTGCTTTGGCTAGGTATTATTCATGGTTCTTCTTTTAGAGAGGCTCAGAAAGCTCCTTCAGGATCACAAATATATATGCTTTTAATGCTTCACTACATAAGAAGGTTGATTTGCTGTTACTTTTACTTAGGGTTAAGTTTGTACTGCTCATATAAATAGTGACTTGCAGAGTTTCAGGCATTGCTATTTTTAACTCATGGACAATGTGTGCAAAGTTTGGATTCATTAGAAAAAAGTACAGATGAAAAAAGTGTGAATTATTTGTATACATAGCTGACACTTTTAATGGTTCCCATAAACAGGTTTGTATATTAGGTCCTTCTCTGGTCAACATCTATTGAGCACTTATGGGAGGAGATAAAAATCAGTATTTTCAAGAATAGAATGTGGATTTTTACATTCATGATGTTTTTTTAAGTGAAAGCCCTTCTAAAATGAGAAGAGAAACCAAAATCTATTTAAAGAGAGTTTGAATTGAACCAGCAGGCAGCCAACAAGTAGTCTGAAAGAAATGGAAGACATTTAAGATGGAATCTTTGTTCTTAAGAAACTACAAGAAGAGTAGAGTCACTCAAGTTTTAAACTCAAGAAAGCATTGGAGAATGATGGAAGACACTTTATAGTTATATGCTACATTGTGTCCTATGGGCACCAAATTCAGTAAGATTTAGAAGAATGGAGATGGTCCCATATAAGACTTGATGTATGTGGGGAGACAGGCAGACACAAACACACGCATACACGCACAGTATATAGTCTATAGTAAAACTTGAACTGGGCCTCAAAGGACCTAGATAGGGAAAGAACATTCTAAGTATGAGTAAAAGTATATAAATAGGGAGTAAGATTGAGAAAACATGGTAGGCCCAATTTAATAGAAGGCTTTGGAAGCTAAATGGAGGAACTTTTACCTGATGAAGGGAGGCACTAGGAAGCCCTTGGTAGATTCTTAAGCAAGTTTTTACATGATCAAAAAATTTTTTTAAGTAAAAATATATCTGACATCAGTAGGCATGATAAATTAGTCTAGCAGAAAAATGCAGAGATTAGAGTCAAGGGATCAGCAGAGAAAGTACATGAATATAATTATATAAATTTGGGAGTCAAGGAAGGGTAGAGGGAGAATGATAGCTTAAGGGTATAGCTGGGTAAGGGAAGGGCAAGTTGAGAGAAATGATTTATGAAGCAACATCTGGAGGATAGTGAAGGGATAGAATTGAAGGTCTAAGGTGAAAGAAGGAACCTTGACTAGAAAGAGGGCTACCTCTTTCTCTCATTCTCAAGAGAGTGAGAAGAAGAGAAGTCAGGACACTAATAGGTGCAGAGAAGAGTGTGTGTGTGTATATACATACATGTTTACACATATACACACATGCACATATGTGTTTATATATGTATATGTTTTGTTTCCTTAGATAAATCATAGAGCATGGGCTATTACCTAAATCCTGAAATTCCCATGGGAAATACAAAGAAATATTGTTCTGTGATGGGTGCTGGGAACTTAGTTACTCTGCATAAAGGAGAAGAAACATTTTTTGTACATTCTACCTGGACAGCTCCAATAACCCATGAGCCCAGTGGATCTGTGTTCTTATTTCTGTGACATTTTCTTCCTTGGAGAGCAGTCAGGATATATTCTTTTGGGGAGTTTAAGGGAAGTAGAAGACAAGCAAATTGTACCTTGTTCACTTGACCAGGGCTCTTTTCTAGGAAGGATGTGTTGTTGGTATGTTAGAAGGAAGAATACTTTTGCTCAGTATTATTCTGTATGTTGTTTTCATTCTTAGTTCACCTCTCATAGGGATAGCCAAGTGGTGTAGTGGGTAGAGCACTATGCTTATAATCCGGAAGACCTGAGTTTAAATCTCATGTCAGATACTTACTAGCTGGCTAAGTCATTTAGCCTCTGCCTTAGTTTCCTCAAACTGTAAAATTGGGTTAATAATAGCACCTACCTCACAAAGTTATTGTGAAGATCAAATCAAATAATATTTGTAAAAAACACTTAGCACAATGCCTAGCACTTACTAACTGCTGTATAAAATACTTATTCTTTCCCTTCCCACTGAAGTGTGGGAATTTATAATTTCCAGAAAATATGAAGCTATTATTGGTGCTAACTAAATGAAAGCCACTACAAGGCAGCATGTTGGATCTTTTTATTTTGATGAATCTGTATACATATCTCTTCAAAAGCCCCTCTGGGATGCCTTATTGGGGGTATGCCGATGGAATACAAGCTCTTCCGTCTTTGGAAATGCATTGAGTACCAGTGGTGGGTGACTTAGCATGTCTGTTTTTTCAGGACCAACCTAGCTAAGTATGGAGAAGCAGATCGCTGCTATGGAAGCTTCCAGTTAGCTGATTAATCATGAATTCTTTGACCTTGGAAACTTACAAAACTGTATCTTCACAGTAAATTAAAAAAACCAAAACTAGTTCTGTTCTGTAGACAAATTAAGAAGAAGTTTTTTTGTTTGTTTGTTTTTTGTTTTGCTTTTTGGAGGGCAATTGGGGTTAAGTAACTTGCCCAAGGTCACACAGCTAGGTTTTTGTTTGTGTGTACGTTAAGTGTCTGAGGTTGGATCCGAACTCAGGTCCTCTGACTCCAGGCCTGACACTCTACTCACTGCGCCACCTAGGTGCCCCAAGAAGAAGTTTTAAACATATAAAGGACATTGTAATAATAGTATTCCAAGTTTATAGATTTATTTACCAAAATATTAACTCAGATTTAAGATGAAACTTTAATAATTGAAGTATTAGTAATGTTATTAATAACAATAATTCATAATTTTCATAATTCAAAATAATAATTTGTTCTTTACTGACTAATGAAAATTTGGAAACTGTTTCAGTTTTCACTGGACATTTAAGAATAGAATTAGGGTACTTTTTTTTTTAAATTGAATTTTATCTAAAGACTGACTCCAGAATCCATTTCTGAACACTGTGTCCACCCATTTTCTTACTCTTGACTTCAGAGAGAACAGGTTTTAGTTTTCTAAGCTTATGATTTGAGCCCCTCCCACTGTCTTCCCACCACTGAAGACAAAAGCTGAGAATGATAGATGCATAGACACAAAAAAGAGGAAATTTCCTGGGGGTGTAACATTATATGATTAAAAAAAAGGACAGTGTGGGTGATCCAGAGAAGAAAAGGAAGCAGAAAGCAATTAGGAAGGAAGAAAAGGGGAAATCTCAGTTTTGATTGATTCTGGTTCCTTTGACCAATTATTTTCCTGGTTTTGTAAAAGTGGGTTAGCTTTCTCATTACTTCAGTAAAGCTGTCCTTTTGGTTTGTATTGTGGATGAAACCGCCTCCTTTTCCACTTTTGGTATACCTTAGTGAATGAGTGAGTGAGAGTGTGTGTGTGTGTGTGTGTGTGTGTGTGTGTGTGTGTGTGTGTGTGTGTGTGTGTGTGTGTGTGAAAGAAAAGCATTGTAAAAGTCTCCAGGGCTCTTTTCCTATTTCTACTGCCCAGAAACTTCCCCACTGTGTGATTTCACACTTAAGTGGCAAAGCTTTCTGTTGCTAGCTGATGGGAGGCCTGGTTTTCTTTGGTGGTGATTCTCACAGGAAAAGACCTGCAAAGCTTGCGTTAGAATTTCAGCCATTGGTATGTTACCTTTTAATAAGATAGAAGATGTATTATAGGGACTTTGAAAAAAGTCAGTTAGTCTACCCACTTAAGTCTGTGAATCCTTTTATAAAGCAGGGATTCATTCCTACCTTGGAAGGGAGTCTCTGCCTTAGGACAAATCTAAGTTAGCATTGATCTGTTAGTGACTACTGTCTGTGGCCTCTTTCCATTCAAAATGCCAAATGTTACAAAATACTAAACTTTAAGCCCAAAATAAACAAAAGCTATTTATAATCTTACATATAATCTTGTACTCTTCCAGGTTTCAAAAACCATTAACTTTTGTTATCTTGATTTAAAGTTTGATGATTTGAAGAGTTATTGGCTTCAGAAGTGAAATAGAGAACCAATTGCTTTCTATTCTTGGTTCTTGGTCAGTAAGAGAACATGTAACTAAAATAGGGTGAGAGTTTTCTCCTTCCTATCTCTTTTTTTTTCTTACCCAAAATAGCTTCCCTTTTCTTTCCTTTTCACAAATATATTTTAGTAATTGGAGGGTGCTGAGCTCTTTCAAAGGTATTTTCCTTTTATATGTCTGGGAGTACAAAGGATCTTTTTTCATTAAATAAAAATAGATGATTCACAAGTAATTATTTCTTAATAATGAATACCATGTACTCTTTTGTAAACATTCTGATAACTAGGATGAAAAAAGGGATATGACAGAATGACTGGCAATCATCAGTAAAGTCAAATTTTTGTTTTAGGGATCCTAACAACTCAGTTGTTAGATTGCCAAAAACTTAGCAGCTTAAATCATTTACTGAAGTAATATTTGCATATTTTCCAAATAAAGTTTTAGGCCTATTAGGGAAGGGACTCTAGAGGTAGGATTGTCTGACAGTAATCAAGCCCTAGGAAATTAGACGTGTGTAACGTGTACCCAGCCTCATCATAAAGCAATATCATACGTCGTTTGATTATCTCTTGAGATCTGGCTAATGAATTTTCCCTTGTCTTATTGTCTATTGAAACAGTTTACATTATACTGTATTTGGATTGACCATGCTGTTGCTTATTGAAAAGCAGCTTCTACAGGCCTGAAATTATTGGGCATTTTGGGTACTTAATAAATGTTTATGAATAATCATTATAATTATGCTGGAGAAATCTAGGATAATGAATAGTGATAAAACGGCTGCTCTGTCTTGACTATTTTGAAGAAAAATCTGAGAAAAGGACATAACACTTTAATTTCACAAGTATTCACTATCAATTAGTACAACAATTCAAGGTCCTTTATAATGACCTTATAATAGAACAGTAATGTGGGGCTCCAAAGAATGTGGGAACTGCATCTAAGTGGATTAACAACTGAGTTTTCTCTTGTCAGAAAATAGATCTAGTAGGGAAGGAGTGACATTTACATAAAGGCACTTCCTTTTGTCACCCTCAGTGGATTTTTTTTTTTTAGAAGTATGGTTTAATCTTACTCCCGTTATTAAATTGCTTTAAGCTTCTTTCCAAGTATCACAGCCAAATGGAAGGATTTATTTTCCTCCCTGTACTTTAAAATATTACTCTCAAGCAAAATAAGCAACAGGGAGGAGATAGAGATATATTTCCCCCTCTTATTTTCTGTTTATTTGCTTTCTCTTATGACTTTTTAGATATCTTATATAAAAAAAAATAGTTGGGTTGCTTTAAAATCTGTTTAATGTAAATATTTTCAAGAAAAGGTTGGTAATAGTACACATCTTTTCAAAGTGGATGAGATTTCTCTTCCCTTCACTGTAGCACGGATGTGGATTTTTCTTTGCTGTATTCACGTTTATAACTTAAGCGGGTTAGCAAGTATCCAAGTAGTAGAATTTTGTGGAAATTGGGAGGACAACAAAAGTGAAGTATCCTCCCTTAATAGAGAGTCAAATGTTTGGTGTCCCTTGAAAATGAAATGGCTTAAATTATCAAGTCTTAATTGGTTTGGGGCAGTGCTTTAGAATGGCTTTTTTTTTCATTTTTGAAATTCTTTTCAGTTCAGTTCTGGAGTGAGGAACAGAACAGGATTGGGGAGGGAGAATGGGAATAGGCAGAGATGGAACCTGGAACCTGGAATGGATATTCTGTTGATAGAGGGAGAGCTTCCATGAATCCCTTTGCCACTGAGCCTTGCCACAGATCCCTCTCTAAACTGGCATTAGGGCAAGGTAAGAATGAAGAACTTTGACTACTAAGTAGCATCAGGCAGGTCTCAGTGGAACTAAATTACATTATTTTGAGGGGAAGAGATAGAAGTACAAAACCCCAGAAATATAGAAGGAAACAGAGTTCCTATTAACCTTCTCCTAAATTGGGATGGCTTTTGTTCAGAAGGGGCAAGTATTAGTTTGGTTCACTTGAGTTGGAGACTGCCTGTGTGTGTGCAAACATACATGACTGCCTTTGTATGCAAATATACATGATACATGTAAACATACATGTTTATGGCCACATACTCATAAGTTATGACCAATTACATATTCAAGAAGATTATGCTGAATATCTACTTTGTGGCTTTTGGGATGTGAAATTACTGTTGCAATTGTTGGCACTATTCATTTACAAAACATTTATTCGCATATAAGAGAATGTCCCAAAAGACTGATGTTGGAACCACATCCTATACATATTTAAATATCATCATTGGGTTAGTTTTTATAGCTACAGTTTCACTAAATGATCTGCTTTTAGCTCTGAATCTTTGCTTCACAGGTGACCAAAAAAAAAATGAAGACCATACATCCTTTTGTAAATGTTCTGATAACTAGGATGAGAAAAAGGCACCTGACAATCATCAGTAAAATCAAATTTCAAAAACTGACCTTTGTGAAAAATGAGACATCTCGTGTTTGGTTGCTGGGTATTGCATATTGGACTGGGTTGATTTTCCAGAAATAAAAAGTTAAATTGTGTTTTGTAGTCACTTTGTAGAGTTTCTTCTGATGATTTTTGATCAATTTTCTGATCAATTTTCAGAACTTCAGTTTTCTCATATGTAAAATAAATATTGTACTTACTTTAACTTCCTACAGAGTGGTCATGAGAACAGTATTTATTTCAGTATCAAAGTGCTATTGAAATGGGAATTAATTATCATTGAGGTATAGTTGATATGTTCCAATTTAGGATGGAAATGATCTCCACTTTATCAACCTCCATTTTGGATGGGAGTGTGATGCCACACACTTAATTCATTCATTCAGTCATTCATTCATTTACTCAGGAGGCATATTTTAAGTACCTGTATTTGCCGGGCACTATGCCAGGAGATACAAAGACAAAACAAAGCAGTGTTTGCCTTCAAGGAACTTACTTTCTATTGGCAACTTCTTGGTAGACTTGCTAATTGATGTTCATGCTTTCTGCTTCACTATTGGTCAGTCTGTGGCCTGCTTTATTGTTACCAGAGGATGCAAGGACTACCCAGCATCATTTGGGAAAGGATTAAGTGGTACTTACTGTTTCTTGAATGACCGCTGGTGCATGGAATTCATTTACTTCTGGACAGTCCTGAAAAGTGATGATATGTAAACACTTCTACGCGTGTTTGTATCTGGATTTGGGGAATAGAGCTTATAGATAACTGTTCCAATTCTGAAAACATTTGTTAATTACGTTGGTTAGTCAGTCGTCAAGTCAACAAGCATTTGTTAAGGATGTGCGGGGTACTTTGCTAAACCCAAGGAATACAGAAACAAAAAAAAGGCAAGAACAATCTCTGCTTATATTCTAATGGGGCAGATAGCACATAAACAAGCTGGTAGGTACCTAATGGAAGAGAACATTGCAGGCTTGGAGCCAAGAGATTGGGTGTCATGCAAGTTGGCCAGTGTTGTAGGAGTGTAGAGGAGAGGAGAGAATAATTAGAAAGGGGGCGTAAAGGGCCAGGTTATGAAGAGCATTTAAAACGATCCCACGGAGACCTGCATGTATAGTCTAGGACCAGCTTTCAGGGCTCATGTTCCCTTCAGCATGAAAGTGATTAGATTGAGTACAATTGGACCTACTTTACAATTCTCCTTTTCCCCTGACTCTGGATAGGAAATGTGTCAGGAGGCCATCAAGTGAAACAAGTGGCCACTCCATCAGCGAATAGCCTTAGGATCTGAGTGAGCATCTTAAGGCTGACAAAGCTCAGGTTTACTCCGGGCATCGAAGGCTTCTGTGAGTTTAGTTTAGAGTTCTGATAGCTTTCTCTCTCTATGATGTAGAGTTGTAGCCTGAAGCTGCCTTGTGATTGGGGTACTATGTGTTAACATTTGAAGCCCACAGGGCTTCTGAGTATGGATGGAGATCAAATGCCATGGGAGTCACCAACCATCTCTCCTGAAAATTGGGAAGGTTGTATCAGTATTTGAAATTCTGTGCCATTTCCCATGCCCTTCATGTTTTGTGGAAACGTCATGTTTCATTAGGTACTTGTCTCCTGTCTTCATCCCCACAGATCTCTCTTCCCTTGCCTGTAAATCTCAGGAGGTATGTCAGTCTGGGGAGATCTCCCTTTTTCCCCCCTTGACTCTGACCACAGCATTAATTTCCTCTGTAATGGGAGTGAGCATTGCTTCGTTTCAATTTTGTGGTTTCTTTTTATTCATGATGACCTCATCCGTAAGGAAAAGGAAGAATGTGGTCACAGAATTTTAACCCTGTGATATTAAAGATTAGAGACAATAGGGTGATAAAGGAAAAGGCATTGTAGTAAGATCTAGAAAACCGGAATTCAAATTCTAGCTCTTCTTCATCGTAACACGTTGGACCAGTTCCGTAATCTGTGCGTCTAATTTTTCTCTTCTGTGAGTAGAGAAAAGCCTTCTTTTAAGGCTGAATTCTGCTTGAAATCTGTGATCTAGTCACATCCACTCTTTTGGGGGGATTGAAGGAGACCATACTTGTGATTACACTGGCGTAGAGACCTCCCCCTGAAAACTTCCTCTACTAACTCAAGTAGATACTTGTTCTATGATTAGCAGTGTCAGAGTTGCCTGATAGATGGAGAGATTCAGGGACTTGCACAGAATCACTTAGGAAGTATTTCTGAAGCTGAATTTGAATCCAATTTTTTCTCTATTTCAGTGCTAGGTCTCTTTCTACTATTTCAGTCTTCCAACAGTATTTTACAAATGAAACTGAGACCCAAGTTGGTCAGGTGAGATGCTAAGGTCTCACATAACCTTTTAGGAATAGACCTGGGGTAAGAACTTAGTTCTCCTGAATCCCAAAACAAAGATCCTTCTACTGCACTATAAATATTCCGCTAATACACCATTGCTGCCATCTCCTGAGAATCGTGTAGAATTTTATGTTCTCTAAGATTATCACCAAATTGATTTTTGTTTTTACTTTACAGCCAGACTTTGAAATTCCTTCCTATCATGTTTCCTTCCATTCAGTCTAACCATTACATATTAAGCACCTACTGTGTGTGAAGGTATTTATTTCAGGGAGTATGACTGTGACTGGTAATGTTTCTTTCACATGAGGGCTATAATAGAGAAGCTTAGAACCAAAGCCAGACTGGATTAATAGCCTCTTCAGCAAGGGATTTGGGGGGGAGTCATGGTGGGGGAGGGGACTGGGAGGTAGTGGTGATAGTGGTGGTGTTTCTTTCCCAGCATGTCAAACCTCTTTAAGACATGGCAACAGGCCATGGGATTTCCCACACAAGAGAATGTCGTTTTATATTTGATACCCTAAAGATTCAGGAACTGTCGAGATTTCCTGACTGCTTGACACTTATATTTTAACATGCATGCTGTGACCACTGAGACATGAAAGCAGACGGAAAGAGGCATCGCCAGTCTGAGCTTATGGTTATTGTTACAGGGGTTAGTTGAATGAAAAGACCAAAGGTTTAGATGCTATTTGTAGTTTAGATGGGGATATTTTCCTTACTGAGGAAGTAGTTTAACTGGTGCATTTTATTTTCTTTTTTTTAAGTACTAAGATTGTGAGAAAATTCTACAGATGAAAAAGGAATTTCCAAGGTTAAGCTTTCATTCCTTTATCTAATTGCAGCAAGAGATGGCAAAGTGATATTGATCCAGTGTCTAGTTTGTGCCTTGGTATTTGATGTTAAATCTTTGATCACAAGGGATTAGTAAATTAAAAGGATCCATTATGAGGAATGAGCTTTGTGATAACAAAATCTGATTTTCTAACATGAGGAGCCAAATGTGAACTGTTCTGTTTATTTTATGTATGTGTATTAATTGTTTTGATTTATTAAGAGAAGTCTTATTATGCAAAGACCTGTGAGAAAAACATGTAATGGAGTTAAATTAAATAAAACTAGATTATAGACAGTAATTCTTTGAGATCTTACTCTTTGTGTTTAAATATTACAGGACTGGAAAGTGGATTGTTTCTGGATAGCTTACTAATGAAAACCTAGTTTGCATAGGTACTACTCCCCATCATTAAAGACATATTAAGCTCACTTTTTACATACATATACACATACATACATACATACAAACATACATACATGTATTATGTATACACACACTCATATATATGTCACAGCTCACATTTATATAGATCGTTAGGATTTAACACATGTTTTCCTCCTAACAGCCCTTTAAGGTAAGGTAGTGTAAGTTTTATTATCTTTTTTTTTTTGCATTTTGGAGGGGGGAAAGCAGGGCAGTTGGGGTTAAATGACTTGCCCAAGGTCACATGGCTAGTAAGTGTTAAGTGTCTGAGGCCAGATTTGAACTCAGGTCCTCCTGACTCCAGGGCCAGTGCTCTATTCACTGTGTCACGTAAACACCCCTATTATCCTCATTTTATAGGTGGGGAAACTTAGCATATTTCCTGACACATAATAGGTGCTTTAAAACATTATTGATTGATTGGTTAAGTGACTTAATTAGGATCATAGAGGCAAGTTTCAGAATCTCTCCTAACTCTTAATTTTAATGTGCTTTTAAAAAATCTCTGTCATAGTTACCCAAAATCTTAGGAACATCATACTTAGACTTGAGTGTGGAAATTGCCTAATCTAATCCCACTATTTTACAGATAAAGAGAGATCCAAAGATAAAGTGACCTTCCCAAGGTCACAGTGAGAGTTGAAGAGCTGAGATTAGGTTTCTTAACTTCCTGTGGCTACGCTGTATTGAGGCATTAAATAAAATAAAGATGGATTTATGTGGTACAGTTCATCACAATAAAACTTTTAGGAATCCCCATCTGTAAATTTAGGATTACAGATCCCTTTTAGAAGACATTCGTATCTACACACAGAAATAAATAATTGATTTCTAATTAAAACTGTACTGTGAAAGATTTTAAGAAATGGCCTTCTTTGTATTAAATGATTACATGATATAAGAATTTTTTAAAATAGCATCCCTACTGGTAAGTCATTGATTTGGTTTTTTGTATTTTTTGATAAAGACCTATAGTTTATCTAAGGAACTTCCAGTGAAGGAACTCTTTTTATGAATGTAGATCAGGACCTGCTCTGAAACTTGCAGGATTAGTTGTCAGAGTCACAGATAGGTGACATAAGTTGCCCAGGGTTACATGGTGTAGCAGCAAACACCCCAACATCCCTAGGGTGGCTGCCAGCACAGGTTCTTAGATCTGCTTTTCTAAAGGAAAGCAACTCAAAATGGGTTAACAAGCTTACTTTAATCAATCAAACATATATCATTTACCTAGTTCAGGGGAAAAAGGTCAGCACCACGAACTTCAAAGTATACAGACAGAACTTACAAGACAGAGAAACAAACAGATCAAGCAGACAGGCTTCCAAACTGTCCAACCATTATCAATACCAAATCACAGTTACCAGAGAGAGAAGCATGAACATCTGGGTTTTCAAAGTTGGGGGGCTCTCAACGGCTGCCCAGAGTCTCATTGGCATAGTTGGCAAATTACACAACACTTCTCAAAGTGAGCCCCAAAGCAAAGCCTCACATCAGGGATTATATAACCTTCTCCTGGATCAGAGAATGTAACCACCCTCTTGACCTATTGCCCAATCACACAGCTACAAGGTGTGGGCATTCCTGAAAACCAAGCCTCCTACCACAGGCTCCAGGTGACCACATTCAGCCTATTGGGGGCAGAGTATATTTTCAAATCAAGGAAGGTTCTCAGAGTCTCTTAAGCCAATCAAAGGGCCTAGGGGCAGGGAAGATCTTTAAATCTGCATTTCCATTACATATGGTCAGTATGTGTCAGAGATAGGGACTGAACTCAGATCTTTTTGACCCAGAGTCCAGCTTTCTAACCCCTGTACCTTGTAGCTTCTAGGAGTTGTAATCATATTAATAATAAAAATAATAATGAAAGCTAGACATTATATAGTGCTTTAAGATTTTCAGTTTGTTCTGGCCAGAAATTCTTGAGAGTCTTTCCCTCCCAGATCGATTCTTTTGTGAAGGCAAACAAGGCCATCTTTTACCTCCATTCTTACCTAGCCTTTAATTACTGAGCAGGTGTTATTTCAGACTCACGATATCACCCTCCTGATTTCCTTGGTCTTCTGGAACAAAGGATCAACAGCAGTGTGCGCACGTGCGCGCGCACACACACACACACACACACACACACACACACTCTCACACTCACATACATACTCTTATTTGATTCTCACAATAACTGTGTGTGAAAAATTGCAGTTGTTATCTTCAACTTACAGATGAGGAAACTGAGGCTCATGGAATTAAGTGACTTGCCAGGTTCGTTTCCTACCAGGCCACTTTCCTGTACTTAATGGTCTCTAGAAAGTCAACATTCCATAAGATGAAATTGACTCTTAAAGTCATACCTTCTTAAGACTCTGTGCCTTGGAAATGGGGTCCCTCTCTCCTTTTAGTTGGAAAAGGTGGCGTGCGTGTGTGTGTGTGTGTGTGTGTGTGTGTGTCCAGTTTGAAGGGAGTGCTGAATGTCATGATCTCCAGAAACTCATCATTCTGCAAGATGAATTCAATTCTGAAACTTTTCCTTTCACAGATCATTTCTCACCTGGGCTACAGGACTTCATTACACCTCAGTACTGGGCAACTTCCTCTCAGCCCCCATGTTTTTCAACTTCTTTTTATGTGTTATCTTCCTCCTTTAGAATCTGAACTTTTGGGGAACAGGGACTGCCTTGTGCATTTCTTTGAATCTTTAGTTCTTAGCACAGTGCTTGGTACTTAGTAGATGTTTAATAAATATTTATTGTCTGTTGATTGATTGACTATTGACAGGGTTACACAGCTAGTCACATCTGCTATTTCCCCTTCTACTCCCAACAGCAACTAGTTTGTAATGAATAGGTATTATCACCTTGTAGAAAGAAATAGGAACTGTATGATTCAGACTTGCTTTCCTACACCTCCATGCATACACTTTCATTTTCCTTGCCCGTGTAAGTTCACGGTTTGAGTTACATTATTTCCCTTGACCTCATTTTCCTTATCTGTAAAATGGTGGTTTTGGACCAGATGACCCCTGAGGTTCTTTTCTGTGATCTTAGATAATTCAACTTTAAGCACTTTGTTTTATATATTTATATCACACATATATACATGCATGTATGTATATATGTGTCTGTTGTGTGTACATATAAGTAACCTAATCATAAATAATAAGCATGAGGGTATCACATCTATGGTACATCTATCTATGAAAAATGAAACTATAGTAATTAATTGAAATTAAACTTTTCAAGAACTGGTTTTATCGCCCAGTAAAAGCCTGTAAAAGTATTTCAATAAGTTTGTAGACCTGCTTATGATCTTCCAGCTAAGTAACTTTTTCTCAAATACTAGTTTGATAAATAAAAAAAAGTGTAATTCTTTTTTTTTAAACAAATGCTTTATTAACTTCTGTTTTACATCATTCATTTCCGCCAGCTTTTGAGTTACAATTATTTTCCCCCCTGTTTTTCCCCTACCCACCCTCCCAGAATAGCAGTCCCACAAGATATAGCTTCCTCCAATCTGCTCTCTCCCATACCTTCTCCCAAACCCCCTTCAACTTTTCCATTAGAGGAAGGTGAATCTTTGTGTCCCAATGCCTGCACATCTTATCTCCCAATTACAAGCAAAAGAATATTAATAATAGTATTTATATATATTTGAAACATTTAATCTTAAGACCTCGAATTTCAGATCCTTTTCCTTCCTCCCTTGCCACCCATTCCCTCTGGGAAGGTAAGTAATTCAGTAAATGTTGTACATGTCTAGCTATGCAAAACATTACCATAGTAGATATATTGTACAAGGCTGCTTAGAATTCCCTCCCCCTCATCCCACCCCCCACCTGGTCCATTCCCTACTTGATCCTGTCCCTTTTCTATAGTGGGTACTTCCCACCTCCCCTCCCCCCAAGGATGCTCTCTCATCCATCACTCCTCCTCTCATCCCCCTTCCCCCTATTCTGCTGCAGGTTGAGATATTCCATTTAGTATGTATGTCATTCTCTCCCTGAACCTAATTCAATGAGAATGTGGTTTTGCCTTTTTGCCTTCCTATTCTTCCCCTCCCTTGCAGCCACTTCCCCTTGCTTCTTCTACATGAGATAGTTTACCCTACCCTGTCTCTCCCCATCTCCTCTTGCCACTTTCCTCTCTCACCTCATAATTTCATCCCTTGAGTATTCTCCCTTCCTGACAAATTCAACCTATGCCCTCTATCCATATATAACTGTAACCATATACACACACATTCACATATGTATTCATATGATCACACACCCTTCTTCCATTATTTTCATACTGAGAAAGATTTCATCAGTCACAGTTATGGTTTTTCCATATAGGAATGTAAATAGTTCAACTTTGATGAGTTCCTTTTCATTTCTTTTCCCTGATTACCTTCTCAAGCATCTCTTGCTTCTTGTGTCTGAATGTCAAATTTTCTATTCAACTCTGGTTTTTTCCTCAAGAATGCTTGAAAGTCCTCTATTCCACTGAATGACCATATTTTCCCCTGAAACAAAATACTCAGTTTTTGCTGGGTAGGTGACCCTTGGGTTCATTCCCAGTTCTTTTGCCCTCTGGAATATCATATTCCATGCCCTTCGATCCCTCAGTGTAGAAGCTGCCAGGTCCTGGGCTATTCTGATTGTGTTTCCACAATATTGAAATTGTTTCTTCCTGGCTGCTTGTAGTATTTTCTACCTGATCTGGGGATTCTGGAACCTGGCTATAATTTTCCTGGGAGTTTTCTTTTTGGGATCTTTTTCAGGAGGTGATTGGTGGATTCTTTCAACCTCTATTTTGCCCTCTGGATTTAAAACATCAGGGCAATTTTCCTTGAGAATTTCTTGAAGGGTGATTTCTAGGTTCTTTCTTTGATCATGGCTTTTAGGTAGTCCAATAATTTTTAAATTGTCTCTCCTGGATCTATTTTCCAGGTCAGTGGTTTTTCCCATGAGATATTTCACATTGCCTTCTAATTTTTCATTTGTTTGGATCTGCTTAACAGCATCTTGATTTCTCATAAAGTCATTAGCTTCCATTTGCTCCAGTCTAACTCTGAAGGAATGGATCTCCTCAGTGAGCTTTTGAGATTCTTTTTCCATCTGGCAAATTCGACTTTTTAAGGCATTCTTCTCCTCATTGCCCTATTGGGCCTCCTTTGCCATTTGAGTTAGTCTATTTTTTAAGGTGTTGTTTTCCTCAGTCAGGCTGTTGACCCTCATTTCATACTTTTCCTGCATCCTTCTCATTTCTCTTTCCAATTTTTCCTCCATTTTTCTTATTTGGTTTTCAAAATCCTTCTTAAGGTCCTCTAAGGCCTGCAACCCGCTCATGCTTTCCTTTGGGGCTTTTGGAGCAGGATTTCTGACCTCACAGCTCTCCTCCTGTTCTGTGCTTCGATCCTCTTTGCCCCCAAAGTAGGAGTCTAAGGTTGCATTTTTCTGTTAATTTGATTCCTTTGCCTTGGCATGTTGCCACTTAATTACTTGACTTTTGGGCTAGTTGCCACAGTATGGCTCTGTCAGACAGGGGGACTTTCTTCCCGAACGTGTGGGGGGCCAACTTCCGTTTCTGGCAAGCTGGAAACCCACCCACGACCTCCACCCCAGATCACAATCCAGATCTAGGGAGGTTAAAGCAAGAGCGATTACCCCCCAAAACTGATCGCTGGATCTCCCTACAGTTTGCAGGCCAGGACCTGGAGCTGCCACTGAAACCTACAAAATGGAGTGTCTCCTCAGCTGCTTCTAGCCCCCAGGGGAGGAAGCCGACGAGTTCCCCAAATACTGGTCCCAAAGTCCATAGGGCACTAACCTCTCACTTTGTCCTAGGCATGTCTATGTTGATAATTCTGGAATCGCCACAGCTGCTGGTGTTCTGGGGTCCCTCCAGCCAGCTGCTGGCCTGGCCACCCTCGGGCAAAAACTGCGACTCAGGTGGACCTGTGCTTGGCTCCCCGCGCACTGCCGGCTCCCAGAGTGCTGCGCTGGTCCTTCCTGCAGGGCTGCTGGGCTGTCCTCAGCGGGAGGTTAGCTTCTCTGTGTCGTTCTGTGGGTGCTGGGGCTCCAGAAGTTTTTCAGAGTCCCCTTTTACATAGTTTGGAGGTGATCTGGGGGCAGAGTGGCTTGGACTCGCTCTTTCTACTCCGCCATCTTGGCTCCGCCCCCCAAAAGTGTAATTCTTAGTAAAGTTTATTGCTTTTGTTTAATTAGCAGAATTTAATTTTATGTTTTTCTTTGCCAGTGTATAGTATTTTAATTTTTCTAGGGGCTAGATAGTACTTTTTATTCTAACTTTTATTCTAACATTTATCATCAATAATGTTATTTCTATGAGGAAATGCCTTCCCAGTTATTTAAAAAAAAGCTGACTTAGAAATTTATTTATTTAACTCAACCAATCTATTATACTGGGGAAATTTGCTTGCAATCTCTTTGTTTCTAATTAGCATGCAGATTGTAATTCTGATGTAAGTTCCCTGAGGTCAGGAACAATACTCAACATGTTCTTTATATTTAATGGGGGTTCAGTAAATAATTGCTGAATTGAACTGAAGGAACTCTTCCTAACTCTTTCTTCTCTGTCTTTATCAAGAAAACTCACTACAGAAAGACACTGACAAAGTCAGTGTGTTCCTTGAAATGAAAGTTAAGGTTTTTCTGTACTTAAAAAAAATCATTATATTCCAACTCTACAATGTTATGAATCTATTTTGAGCCTTTTTTTTCCCTCATGGGAATTTAGCTCTGAAATTATAATAGAGGTCAATTGGAAAGTATAATTTAATATATGATGTTTTGCTTTACATCAGACTTTTCAGTCATTTATCTGATATGTAACGATACTAAAGTTCTACTCCATGCCTCTTGATGATATGGAGGTGACCCTGAATTCTTGAAATTTATACTGTAATAGAGAAGTTCTGGCAGATTCCACACACAGGAAAGGTTTTGTATATAAGCTATGTGATGGACTGTCTGTCACCCATGGAAAAGCCTGGCCAAGTTTGGAGAGAATCATCCTCAGAAGTCTGGTCACCCAAGTGTTGTAATTTGGTAGGGGAAGCCCTTCATAGCTCATGAAGATCATCAACTGAAGCATTGAGGGGGTACCTATCCTGATGATTTAACTGAACTGTTTCAAGGATCCTTAATTTTAAGTGGTATTAGAGTTTGTTTTTTTTTTTTAGATCATTTTCTCCTCTCTCCCAAACCAAAAGAACTTGGACATTCATGGTTCCACTTTTATACAGTATAATAATCATCTTTATCCAATGATGGACATGAAGAACGTGATGAAAACACAACCGACTTTTTCCTATTTCGAATAACCTAAAACAACATAGAGTGCCTTAATATGAAGTAAGAACCATACAAATTAGAGATTAGAGTTAGTGATGGAAAGGGGTTGACATAGTCTGATATACACCCCTACATTTTGGGATACTGAATTTCAGTGTATTTATAATAAAAGAGAGTGGGAACTCATGTTCTGAATTCTATAGAGGAAATCACATCAAGAGGCATGAATTATATTCAAGCATGAAGTTCTAATAATACAAGCCCAAATGAGTCCAATGAGGAAGAAAGGGGGCTGTTTAGAAAACAGTGTGAATGCATAGATAACTGATTGAACAATTTAGTTTCTAAAAAGACCCTTCTAGAAGATAGAAGCAAGGGCAGGTAACTGAGGATGAATAAAAGCATGGTTTTGTCAGCGTAGGAATAGTGACAAAAATGCTAAAGGCCAGAATGAACTAGGACCTGTGAAAAATACTTCAACAAAAGGACTTTTTGAGCTAAATTGGGGACAAGAGGATGTTCAAAGAAAGGCTAGAATAACTGTATAGATGATGGGTGCAAAAGAAGAGGCATAACTTAACTCCTTTTTGGCTTCTACTTTCTCTTCCAAGGAAAATGATCCTAAGAATGTTTGGAGATGGACATGGTGTAGTAGAAAAAGTAGCTATACCCTGGTGGGTTTGTAGTCAGAGAACAAGTTCAGATCCAAGTTCTGATTCTTATTTCCCATATGACTTTGGACAGATGGCTTTGTTTCTCTGAACCCTTGGTGTCTTCGTGTTTAAAATGAGGGAGTGATTCTATAGGATGTCTTAAATTCCCTTCCAGTTTCAGATCTATAATCCTGTGAACAAAAATGCCTGTTAGAGAATCACAACCCAAGAGATGTTAAGCTGTGAGAAGAGAGTACCTGGGCATCTAAAAAGCATTCTGGTCACCAGACCTCGTAGATGAAGCCAACTGAAAGTCAGAATTTGCTTTTATTGTTGCTATTTGTCCTTCATTCTCAAAGAGGGCCAAGACATCAGGGAGGTGATGCCGTGACTTACTTGCAAGTGAATTAGATTTAAGTGCGGGACGCTCGTGTAAAGTCACCAGCCTCACTCTCTCCTCTTAAGCCATCTGGGTCCAGTGGCAAGATAGAGATCAGGATGATGGGAAATGCCCTGATAAGTGGGAGACTTTGGCCTTTTTAACCTAAGGTCTTTGCTATATCTCAGTTTGTCTGAGACAATGCCCATTCAGTGATTAAGGCTAGGTAAGAAATGAGGCAAAGAATGACCTCTTTTACATAGTCAAACAAAAAATCAGTCTGGGAGGGAAAGACCCTCAGAGTTTCTGGCCAAAACAGAAGTAATTGCTATTTACACTCACTCAGAACCATAAGAGCCCAAAATGAGTGACCAAATCAGTGACCAAATGAGGCTTGGCCAACCTATTGTTGGCCAATTAATGAGAGCCAGAGTGAATTTATTGTGAATACCTCGACCTAGCTCCTGTCTCTGATTCTTTGCCTCTCCAACATGGACTCTTTCTGGTCTTTTGAACTTTCTTCCTGATTCCTCATACTGGTATATCGCACCATACCAGTATAATGATAAGAAAACTAGGGAGTTTCATTGAACTGCAAGTACAATTTGAATCAACTAGGTGACACGATAATAAAAAAACTAATGCGATATCATTGGATATTTTGGCATCCAAAAGAAGGAAATGATTGTTCTACTCTGTTCTGCCAGTATAGTAAATTGATACATCTGATTAATGAGTTTTCCAACTTCTCAGGGTTTTGCAAGCTATGTTGCATCACTAAAAAATAAATCATGATTCCAATTTGTGATATGGTTTGTTGTCTTTGAGTAATTTAAGTCATATTCACCTCTTCCTGACCCCATTTGAGGTTTTCTTAGCAAAGATACTGCTCATTTTAGAGATCAGGAAAGTGAGGCAAACAGGGTTTAAGTGACTTGTCCAGGATTACACAGCTAGTAAGTGTTTGAGGTCTGATTTGAACTCAGGTCCCCAGGATTCCAGGCCCAGTACTCTATCCACTGCTCTATGTAGCTGCCCTGATACGGTTTGAGAAAGATCATAGAAAAGTCAATCAGAAGTGCTCATGGAGCATAAGTATGGGCAAAGGGGGAAATAAAAGGCAGTAGAAAACCTGGTTTAGAAAACCCATTAGATTGTAAACTCCTTGAGGTCAGGGACTGTCTTTACCTCTTTTCCTATCCCCAATGCTTGACACTGTGCCTGTCACATAGTAGGCATGTAATATGTGTTTATTGGTTGATTTGTAATGCATAATAATTTGTAATAAGAGGAAATAAAGATATCTCCCCTATTTCAAAATACAATGGCTAGAAATACATATTTGAATGGGATTGTAGTGTTCATCAACTGAGATGCTAACCTTTTCAGCTGTGCCTGGGACATGGTAAGTGTGAGGTGTCATTATTGGTATTATTATTATGTTTAAATATAATAGATGCAAATCTTGATTTAAATCATGAATCAAAATGGATAGATTTATTGTCTACAGAAAATTTCCTGACATAAAAACTCATGCTACTCCATATTCTTCACAATTCCAAAACCACGGTAGCTTCTAGAAGGTGTTTACTATGCATTTTATAGCTGTGGTTTGCTAAAGACATTTTTCAGATTATCTCCACAGCTACATGCAAAACCTGATTGTACTAATTGAAGTAGCTACTTGTGAAGTCATTGGAAGGTGAATGGTTTCCAATTTGCAAAAGCTTAATTACCAAAAATTGAGGAATATTTTTGCCACACTCTATTTAGAAAGACCATATTGGGAGCTGTCAAAACAGGAAAGCTTTTTCTAAATGGAGCCAAGGGAAGTAATTCAGGATCTTCTTCCTGGACCAGGTGAAACCTGGACAATGGTACTGATGGCAGAAAGGACACAGCTTGACTGGAGAGTAAAAGAGGTTATCTGGTAGGGGATGTCGCAGCCTCGGGGCTGGAGAACTCAGACTTCATGCATCCTCTTTGCCTAGGTAGAGTGGGGAAATACAGCCTCACAGTTTTTATCTCACCTTCCACATCTTAACATTTAATTCATGCACATGTCCCATTTGAAGTTTCCTAAGGTAATGAGAAACATTCTGAGAATTTAAAAGGTTTCTTCTGTCCTGTCCTAAACTTCCCTAAAAAAAGAATGGAAGTTATAAATAGGTACTAATAGGGTTCTTTCTACCCTAGGCTAGGTGGTGGAATGGTTTGAGTGCTTGACTTGGACTCCAGAAGACCCAAGTTCAAATAATGTCCTCAGACACTTACTAATTGTGTGATCCTGGATGAGTCATTTAACCTGTCTTTTCCTCCTCTTACTCAACTGTGTAAAATAGGATAATAATAATAATAGCATCTGCCACTCAGGGTTGTTGTAAAGATAAATTAAATTCATATTTACAAAATGTTTTTCAGGTCATTTTTTAAAATTTAATTTTAAAAGGGATTAACACTAGCAAGTGATATTAGGAAGAGACTTTATCTAGTTGGAACATAGGGAAGAAAAGTCATGAGTGAGGGGTGAAATAGTTACCTGCAGTCTTTTGCTGCTCGATAGTTAGATTCATCAGTGATTAGATTGATCTGACTAACTTTCGAGTTGGAAGGGACCAAATATGTAATCTAATACACACTTTATAGGTGAAGAAACAGAGGAGGCCACAAACAGAGTTTGTGATTTGCCTGGGTTACACACTGTGGAACAAAGCTTTAGTGGGGACCCAAGCCCCCACACCAGATCTAGCATTTTTTTTCGTGGCATCCTTGGGCCATTAATATCTCCCCTAGGATAGCCCATGAGTGAAAGAGAATTTGGACCAGAATGTAATGGGGAAACTGGGAAGAGTGGGTACAGCACATGGGGGAGAAGCTTAGGTATAGCTTAAGTGGGGAGAGTGCTAGATTTAGATCATGAAAGGCTGAGTCCTGGATTCAGAATTTAGTGACTCTGTGAGCTTTGGTGACTTACTTGACTTTTCTCAAGGTAGATTCCCTCACTTGTAAAATCAGAGCTATAATATCTTCACTATCTGTATCATGTGGCTGTTGTGGGCACTGTTTCATAAACTCCAAAGTACCCTGTAAATTCAGATGATTGGTAGCCCTTCCACCTCTAAATAGTTAGACTGTACCTTATCTAAATTTTCTCTCTCCCCCAAATCTTGGCCCAGTCCTCTACTTTGAATAACACTTAATAAATGTTTGTTATTGAATGTCCTAAAGGGGAAGGAAGTGGGGAACATTGGAGAAGATGAAGAAAGGGAAAGAAGGGAGGGGAGAGAATTCTCAATCAGTGGCAGCATGGATGGAAGGGTAGTTCTTTATTTGGTCACTTGGTTAGCTGGGGTGACTATTCATGTGTAAGGGAAATACCTAGGTTGGACATGTGTGAATTAGGTATTGACTGTGTGGCTGATTCCATCTGTCTCTGACTGTTAAGATCATTCTTACACAGTCTTGGTCCATTCTACAGAGGGCATTGAGTTCTTTCTTTCTGTCTTTGCCATGGCTTTTCTGTTTTGCTTCTTATCCTATCTCTAGCCTAAGAAAACCAAGTCTGCTGATAGCAAGTACATTAATAAATGCAGTTTCTGTGAAAACCTAAACAAAATTTAATGTTAATGAGGCAGGGCCTTTCTGTTCCATTTTGGCTCTTGCCCAAGTTACCAAGATTTGCCCTGATTTGTTTTTATTTGTGCATACATATCTATGTGCAAATTCATCTGATTTGATTAGTTACATTTTTGTCCTGAGGCAGGGGGATGGGAAGGGTGGCCCTGAGTGCCTGTCAGATCTATTCTTCTAAGATTTGTTGGTTCAGTGAAAAGAGCCTATGGGGCATTTTGCCATTAATTATTTTTTTTCCATGAAAGTTTCAATCTGTTTAATAATATGAAATAAATTTTCACTTGCAGAAGAAGGACCTTGTAAAAGTACATCGAGTTTGGGCCTGCAGAAAATTTTAGAATTAAATTGAAGTCACTGAAAATAGAGACTTATAATTGAAATGTCAGCAAATATAACTTTAACAATTCCAGAAGGTACTACTATAATATTAAATTTACCTGTTAAATACATTTTTTCTTCCCAGTATATAAATTTTCATATGCATTGCATATCTCTACAGCCATATTTCCTATATCAATAGTCCCCTGTGGCAACTTTATCTTTGAATACAAACTATCCTTGTTCAATATTTGAGTGGTGATAATGGATTTTATTTTTATAAATAACAGCCTTAGTATCCCAAACTGCAGCCAATCTAACCTTACCATTTGTAAGAACTACAGTGCTTTATATTCCAAATGGCAGTGTTAATGTTTTATTCATAAAACCAGAAAACAGTGAAAATGTAAAAAGGATAGTATTGGGCAGACCAAAAAAAAAAAAAAAACCAGTAAAAAAATAAAAACAAAAACTTGTTGCCCCTTGTGATGCCAAGCCCCACTGTGTGCATACTGGCTTAGTGGCTATGTTTACTGGGGGAGGTGTGTTGGATCCCTGCTGACAGGGGACTGGCATAATTTCAGTGCATCATGACTGACTGTCACTTCAGACCAATTTTAGGATTCTAGTGTGGTGTGGTAGAATCAGAAGCCATCCTAGGTAGACCTGGGCAACCCCAAAATGGAGGACCTTGGGCAAATAGGCTTTGCCCTGTGTTGACTTTAACCATTCCAATATGTGGTTTCTAGGAGAGGGTTCTTTTTTTTTTTTTAATAAAATTCCATCGATATCTTTTGTTTTTATATTGCCTAAATTTCCCCTATATTCCTTCCTTTCCCCCTCCAATCTAGAAAAATACATGAACAACAACAACAACAAACTAAAGAGGAAGAAAAGAGAATCAGTAAAACTGATTATGTCCCCCCCTCCCCCAATTCTAAAAATGTATGCAGTTTACCTCACTTATGTACCTCCCACCTCAGCAAAGGCACTAGAGGAGGGGACTGATATCATTTTTATGTCATATCTTTCTTATATTCTTTTTTGGGGGTTTATGCTCATTTTTTCAGCATTTATTTTTTTCCCAAATGCTTTATTAAATTCTGGTTTACATCATTCATTTCTGCCAGATTTTGAGTTACAATTTTCCCCCGTTTTTCCCCTACCCACCACCCCAGAATAGCAGTCCCACAGGATATCCCCTCATCCAATCTGCTCTCTCCCATATCTTCTCCCATACCTCCTTCGACTTTTCCATTAGGGCAAGGTGAATCTCTGTGTCCCAATGCCTGCACATCTTATCTCCCAGTAACATGCAAAATAGTATTAATAATAGTATTCATATATGTTTGAAACATTTAATTTTAAAGCGTCCAATCCCAGATCCATTCCCTTCCTCCCTTGTCACCCTCTCCTTTTGGGAAGATAAGCAATTTAGTATATGTTGTACACGTATAGCTATGCAAAACATTACCATAGTAGATATATTGTAAAAGACTGCTTATATTTCCCTCCCACCCATTCCACCCCCCACCTGGTCCATTCCCTACTTTGATCCTGTCCCTCTTCAAAAGTGGATGCCTCCAACCTTCCCTCCCCCCAGCATGCCCTCCCCTCCATCCTCCCCCCTCTCATCCCCCTCCCCCCTACTCTTCTGCAGGTTGAGATATCCCATTTAGTATGTATGTGATGCTCTCCCTGAGCCAAATTCAATGAGAATATGGTTTTGCCTTTTTGCCTTCCTGTTCTTCCCCTCTCCTGCAACCACTTCCCCTTTCCTCTTCTACATGAGATAGTTGACCCCACCCTGTCTCTCCCCATCTCCTCTTGCCACTTTCCCCTCTCACCTTTTAACTTCACCCCTTAAATATCATCCCTTCCCACCAAATTCGACCTGTGCCCTTTATCCATGTATACCTGTAAACATTTATACACACATTCACATATATATTCATATGACCATACACCCTTCTTCTATTATTTTCATAATGAGAAAAGTTTCATCAGTCACAGTTATTGTTTTTCCATGTAGGAATGTAAATAGTTCAACTTTGATGAGTTCCTTTTCATTTCTTTTCCCTGATTACCTTCTCAAGCATCTCTTGCTTCTTGTGTCTGAATGTCAAATTTTCTATTCAACTCTGGTTTTTTCCTCAAGAATGCTTGAAAGTCCTCTATTCCACTGAATGACCATATTTTCCCCTGAAACAAGATACTCAGTTTTGCTGGGTAGGTGATTCTTGGTTTTAATCCCAGGTCCTTTGCCCTGCAGAATATCATATTCCATGCCCTTCAATCCCTCAGTGTAGAAGCTGCCAGATCCTATGCTATTCTGATTGTGTTTCCACAATATTGAAATTGTTTCTTCCTGGCTGCTTGTAGTATTTTCTCCTTGATCTGGGAATTCTGGATCTTGGCTATAATATTCCTAGGGGTTTTCTTTTTGGGATTTTTTTCAGGAGGTAATGTGTGGATTCTTTCAACCTCTATTTTGCCCTCTGGATCTAAAATATCAGGGCAATTTTCCTTGAGAATTTCTTGAAGGGTGATTTCTAGGTTCTTTCTTTGATCATGGCTTTCAGGTAGTCCAATAATTTTTAAATTGTCTCTCCTGGATCTATTTTCCAGGTCAGTGGTTTTTCCCATGAGATACTTCACATTGCCTTCTAATTTTTCATTTGTTTGGATCTGCTTAACAGCATCTTCATTTCTCATAAAGTCACTAGCTTCCATTTGCTCCAGTCTAACTCTGAAGGAATGAATCTCCTCAGTGAACTTTTGATATTCTTCTCCTCATTGCCCTTTTGGGCCTCCTTTGCCATTTGAGTTAGTCTATTTTTCAGGGTGTTATTTTCCTCAGTCAGGCTGTTGACCCTCATTTCATACTTTTCCTGCATCCTTCTCATTCCTTTTGCCAATTTTTCCTCCACTTCTCTTATTTGGTTTTTAAAATCCTTCTTAAGGTCCTCTATAGCCTGTAACCCACTCATATTTTCCTTTGGGGCTTTTGGAGCAGGATTTCTGACCTCACAGTCCTCTTCCTCTTCCATGCTTCAATCCTCTTTGCCCCCGAAATAGGAGTCTAATGTTGCATTTTTTTGTTTATTTTTTTTTCCTTTTCCTCGGCATGTTGCCACTTAATTACTTGACTTTTGGGCTTGTTGCCACAGTAGGACTCTTCCACCAGACAGGGGAGCTTAAGTCCCAAACGTTGGGGTCTTCTCAACTGCCTGAGGTATTAGTTGGGTGGCCTCTGTGAAGCCCCCACACACTCTAGCAAGCTGGTCACACACCCCAAGACCTCCATCCCAGCATGCAATCCAGATCCAGGGAGGTTAAAGCAAGAGCACTTACCCCCTCAGACTGGTTGCCGGATCCCCCTACAAGTTTTCAGGCCAGGAGCTGAAGCTGCAAAATGGCAGTGGTGCTGCGTTTCTCCAGCTGCTTCTTGACCCCAGGGGAAGAAGCTGACATGTTCCCAAATACTGGTCCCAAAGTCCATAGGGCACTAACCTCTCACTTTTTGTTGGAAATTCTGGAATTGCCACAGCTGCTGGTGTTCTGGGGTCCCTCCACCCGGCTGCTGGTCATGCTGCCCTGGGGCTAAAACCTCCCACTAACGTGTTTCTGGGCTTGGCTCCCAGAGTGCTGTGCTGGCCCTTCCTGCAGGGCTGCCGGGCTGTCCTCAGCGGGAGGTTAGGTTCTCCGTGTTGTTCTGTGGGTGCTGGGGCTCCAGAGGTTGTTCAGAGTCCCCTTTTACATGGTTTGCAAGTGGTGTGGGCTGGAGCGTCTTGGAAGTGCTGTTTCTACTCCACCATCTTGGCTCCGCCCCCCTCAGCATTTATTTTTGTTTGTGATGTTTATTCTTTCCATTTGTACTGTTAAAGTCACTGTGTATATTATTTTCTCAGCTCTGTTTACTTTAGTCTTTACCAGTTAATGCAGCTCTTTCCCAGCTTCTCTGTAATCATCATATTTGTTTTTTTCGTAGCACAGTAGTATTTCATTACATTTATGTGCCACAATTTGTCCATCTATTTCCTGGTCACTGGGTAACTACTTGCTTTCTAGTTCTTTGCTGCCATAAGAAAAGTTTCACTGTTAATATTTTGGTGTATTAAGGGGGCTTCCTTTTACCAGTATTCTTCTTGGGGTATATGCCTCATAATGCAATCTCTAGGTCAAAGGATATGGATATTTTAGTTGCCTTAATTGTTTAATTCCAAATTGTTTCCCAAAATTGTTTACTAATTCACAGTTGTACTAAAGATACACCAGTGTGTCCAACTTTTCCAACAGTGACAATTGCATACTCTTGTCATCTTTCCTAATTTTTAGGATGTGAGGTGAAGGCTCAGAATTGTTTTTATTGGCATTTCTTTTATTATCAGTGATTGTAGCAGTACTTCATATAGTTGTTAATTGGTTGCAACTCTTCATTTGAGAAGCATTTGCTTCCTTTAACAAGTTGGTGGCTGTGGGTCAGACATACACGTATGTATAATACATGCATTCATGTCTATATATATGAATGTATATACACATGCAACAATATATATATTATATATACCTATATGTTTGTGTTACATGTTAGAATCAGGAGTTCTTAATCTGGAATATATGAATTTTTTTTTTTTTGCTTTTTGGAGGGTACTTGGGGTTAAGAGACTTGCCCAACGTCACACTGCTAGTTTTGTATTAAGTGTCTGAGGCCAAATTTGAAATCAGCTCCTCCCCACTCCAGGGCTGGTGCTCTATTCACTGCACCACCTAGCCATCCCCAGGAATATATGAACTTTAAAAATATATATTTTGATTATTGCATTTCATCATAATTGGTTTCTCTTATAATCCTATGTATTTCATTTTATGCATTTATATTTTGAAAAGGGATGCACAGGTTTTAGCAGACTGCCAAAGGGGTCTATGACACACCATAAAGGCTAAGAACCCCTAGTTTAGATGATTTTTTTGGCTCTTTATTTGCAATTTCCAGTTGACTATATCTTGAATTTCCAAGGGTTTTCTGGTCCAAAGGCCAGAATGTTGGATTAAAGTAGGCCTCCAAGAAGTCCTTTTCACAACCAGCACCTGTAAGATGATATGGAGTGTGGTTTCAAAGTGCTGTCATTAAAGTGCTACTCCTAAACTTCTGTTCAGCCATGGAAGACATCTAAAGAGTCCACTGATTATTTAATGAAGCCCGTGTCTCAGTGAAAGCAGAGGCAGGCTAAACTATACCTGACAATGATACAGCTGTCGTCTCTTTCTGTCTAAGCATATAGCATAGTTGCTTAGATAACCCCAATTCTCATAGCCATTCAGATGGCAGAGAAAAGTTTAAGGCATTTATGTCAAGTTATCAAGATAGTTAATGATAGTTAATGGGAGAACCAGGCTTAGAATCCAGATTTACAGACTTGTAAATGCAGTGTTCTTTGCATTGTACCACACTGCCACTATAATGGCATTGATGATGAAGTAGGAGCCTTAGTAGCACCTTTAAGGCAAGGTAAGACTTCAGGAGAGGCGATGAAGGAAAGCATTCCATGCATGATCAATAGCTTAGAGTCAAGAATTAGCATGAGATATATAGTACAGAGAGGAGACCCTTTTGACTTAAGAGGAGGGGAGTGTATTAGAGACTGATGAGAATGGGGTTCAATAGATAAGATGACAATAACGTGATAAAATTGTTGTTTAAAGACTAGTCCAGTTAAGAGGCCATTGTGGTAATACAAATACGGAAGGAGTGATGAGGACCTCAAGTGGGAATAAGAGTGGAAGATAATGGGTGAATCTGAGAGACATTTTGAAGGAAGAAACAAAAGGATATTTTTTTGTAGATTTAACGCTGAAGATGATGGAGAAAGATGAGATGTGAATCCAAAGATTTCAACTTAGGAAATCAAAAGAATGGTAACTCCACTTAAAGAAACTAGGGTGGTATCATTTCAAAGGAAAATTCTCCTTGGGATGCTGAGGTTTTAGAGACAACAGAAATCCCAATTTAGAAATAGGAGAATGTGGGTAAAAATTCAAGGACAGGGATGTAGATTTGGAAGCTGTCCGTACAGAAGTGTTAGATGAAGTACCTTTATCCTTATTTATTATTAGATTGTGAGCTTCTCAAGGTCACAGACTGTGTCTTACATTTCTTTGTATCACGAGCACTTAGCACAGCGCCTGAAAACATAGTAGGCTCTAAGTAAATGTTTATCGACTTACTGTTTGAATAAAGTAGAGCAAAGAATTGAAGAAAAAGAGCCTGGGTTGGGGGGAGGGTACCCACACTTATAAAGTAGGGGAGAAAAGGCAGAGACTATACTAAAAGAGATTGAGAGGGAACATTCTGAAAGAGAACCAATAAAAATGTTGTTTCAGATCGAAGGAGATGAACTTCAAAGAAGAGTCCTTGGTCAGTGGTGTCAAATGCCACTCCAGTGCTCCAACACTCCCAAAAGATTTGTGATTTTATTAATGTCTGTATTCCTTTAGTGATACCGATTACATTTGATGCATACTTGCTCATCCTGTACAATTTTCATCTGTGCACTTTATCCAATAAATTTGAAACGGGGGGAGGGGTACAGAAGTTAAAAAAGGAGAAAAGGTCATTGGGTTTAAAAAGGTGGCTATTTTTAACTTTTGGGTTAGCAGTTTCAGGAGAATATTGAATTCTGAGATGGGAACCAGATCTGGAGGGTTAAAATGGGAAGAATTAGATGGGAGGTCAAGGCAATGGGTATAGACCACATATTTGAGGAATTTGGCAGAAAAAAGGAAGTAGATTAATTGTGTCATGCTAAGAAGGGGTAGCAACAGGGTTAAGTGAAGACCATTTTTCGTCTAGTATAAAGACTGTCTAGATGTATTTGATTTCAGAAGGAAAGCAGCCTATCAAGAGGGAAAGTTGAAAATGTCAGATGTAGAAGGGATAATTGTGGGATTGAAGTCACATTATAGTCCAGAAGGTCTAGGGTTCGGATATAGGAATTAGCTTTATAAGTTCTTTTTTCCTTCTCAAAAGTCTTTTTCTGAGACTTGCAGGAAGAGAAGAGGAAATAAATAGAAGTAAAATGAAAGAATAAAGCAAGTATAGACTTCTACCAGGGAGTTAATGCTAAATAGTCTCATCATCTTTGTAAAGTGTCTTCTCTTTCTGAATATTCACAATGTAATTAAACATTTAAACACCAGAAATGGGTGTTTTTCAAATATGGTTGTATCACGGGGTGATTTTAGTTGATTATTAATTAAATTTAGTAACTTCTATAGCTATCAGGATAATATTAATTATATGCCTGTTCATAAATTTCGGTTGCTTTTCATGATGATACCAGCTTTAGTTTCATCCAAGTTTCATCCTTAAAGGAACTTAAAGCTGAAGAGAACAACTAGCCATCTCCTTGGCAACAACTAAGTCTGTATAATGTATTAGTGACAAGGGAATAAATTGATAAGCAATTGAAAAATACTTCTATATTTAAAAGTATTGACGTTTTATTCATAGTTTTTCAGATTATTCCAGAAAATTCCCCTTTTTTCATGCTGCTCGTTTAAATCTTCATTGCCTAAAAAAGTAATGCCAAAAAAAAGTAATATTCTTTCCACAGATTTACCTAATTTCTCTGAATATATTCAGTTTTTGTTATTGTTGTTGTTTTAGTTGTGCCTGACTTTTCCTGACAGATACTGGAACAGTTTGCCTTTTCTTTCTCCTCATTTTATAGATGAGGAACTTGAGGCAAATAGGGTTAAGAGCCTTGCCCGGGGTCACACAAGTGGTAAGTGTGTGTTGGAGGCCACATTTGAACTCAGGAAGATGAGTCTTCTTGACTTCAGGCTTGGCATTCTATCCACTGGACCACCCTGAATAATAATAGGGGACAATGCCATTCTTTATCTTCCCTGACTTGGCTGTCTTTACTACACTCTTCATGCATTAGCCTAATTGTTGCTGTCTTCAAGTTCTCCAAATAACAAGTTAGTACCATTTCTTTTTGCATCAGAACTGTGATTTCATTGGTAGAGAGAACTCCTGATGAGGAAATCCCCTCTACCAATGCAGCTCTGTCCCTACTCTGCAATTATCGTCTTTATGAGTTCTCTAGAGAACTAGAAAGTTGTGTGACTTGCTTAGGAGGGTTATATACCTAGTACGTGTCAAGGCAGGACTTTTCTCACTAAGGTCATCTCTCTATTTATTATGCCAGGCTGGCTGTCTACAATCATTATGATTATATTAATGAAAACATACTCTTTATTTAGAATGTTACTTTTGGCAAATGGCCAACCATTCCTGTTTTCAGATGTAATCTGAACTCTCACTTGTTCCATAAATTCTTCCTTATGTAAGGTGAAGCAAAATCATAGCACCCTTATTCTTTCTGGACACATTCTGGCTCAATTCCATAAATAATTAAGAATACTAGATAATTTCTGGTATATCCAATGCTAATTTTACATATGTTATGGCAAAAAGCTGCTTATCGGGAATTATTTGCTTTAGAGAAGGACACTTATTGACCCGGGTTCTGTTTTAATTATGCAAAAGAAATTTGTTTACTGCTTTTACTATTAACTCATATATTGATTAAAGGTGTGCTCAAAAGAAGATGTTGTTTGGGGCTAGGTCTGTTTTTCAAATTAAAGGTACTCAAAACTGAAATATAATTTTGAGAAATTCAAGCTCATTTTCACTTGTAATAAAGTGACTTTCCTGGAGCCAGGTTTTTTTGTAAATGAAACTTTTTGAAAACTCACTAATTTTTTTCCATATGGTAGACTGTATCTTTCAGCATATTTACCAGCTCTTTGGTCATAACTCTCAAATCTACGTTTCCTATCCCAGTCTGATTTGATAGCTGCTTTAACATTGTGGTAGCATATAGCTTATACACTTTCTTCCCTAACTTAGAGAAGAACAATTTTCTCCTAAGATTTATGTGCTACTACTTTTACTTATCTACATAATAATTTTGGGGCCTGCAATTAGGCAGATGGTATGAATAGAAGACTTCTTTTAAAAGCAAATTTCATCTTTTTCCTTTATATTTTATAGCATATTTAATTTGAAAAGTAAAAATACTTTTCTCTTTCTTTAGTGAAAATAATAGAATATTTAAACTTGTCTGTTGCCACTTAGAGGTCAGTACATGGATGATTATTCAAAAAAGGAGATGGGAAGAATCGATTAGACATGCTGGCTAGCTAGTTATATTTTACTTTTAAGTCTGGCAAAGGGCTACACATAGATATTCTCCAACAACAGTTGGAGGCAGGAACTGCAGAGATTGACACAGAGTGATTAAGTGTACTTCCCAGAGTCCTATGGCTAGTAAGTATTAGAAAATAGGATTTGAGCTCACAACTTTTTCAGTCCAAGTCCAGCCCTCTATGTATTGTGGCACTGAGCTGCTTAAACACATAGAAAGAAAATGGGGAAAGAGCAGTGCTATTAGAGCCAAAGACTAGAATTCTTGTTGATTTGATTGACTTTTACCATGCCAATCTTCACAGAAAACTGGCAGAAGCATATGGTGGCTCTCAGCTGATTTCCTGGCTCCACAAATATAATACCACTGTTACATTGCCTTGCACTGCAATGGAAAGGCTGCATTGAGTGATGACGTCATGGTTCTGTGCAGGAGGCAATCTGGCCTTGGTTCTTTCATCTGCAACCTCATATGCCCCAGATCTTTGATGCTGCATTTACTATTACTATATACCATATACAGCCACTTGGCTGCCCCTTATTCACCTTTGGAAACAGTGTGAATAGGAGATGTCTTTCAAAAGCAAATGTCTTCTTTTTTCCTTTACATCTTACATTATACTTAGTTAATTTAAAATGTAAGAGTACTTTTCTCATTCTTGGATGAAAATAATGGAACACTTAAACTTGTCCACTGCCAGTAAGTATCTGACAAGCTTATTTCAGATTTGACAGCTGCTCTAGCATTACGGGAGTGTATAACCTATGTATTACTTACAGAAGTAAGAACAATTTTCTCCTAAGATTTATGTGCTGCTACTTTTATTTTATTTATCTACAGAATCATTTTTGAGCCTGCAATTAGGCAAATTTTGTTTTGAAACTACTGTTCAGGAGTGCCTTTCTAACACTTCATGTCTATTGTACTTTTTTTTCAGAGTAATTTTAACGTTTTGAACAACATAAAAGGAAAAAAAAACATGACTGGCTGTATCTAACCTACAGAATATGTCATCATTTCTATGGTTTTTTCCTCTATTCAGAATTTTCCGTTATTGGAATATATATAGTCTATTGTATGGCATTTTTCTTCCACTTGCAAGCAAATATGTAATGGCTCTAGTAAATTCTTAGCAAGGATTGAAAAATATTTATTTGACTCCATTTTCTATTCATACTGCTAAACGTACAGCTAGAATCCTTGAAAAATCATATTTCATTGAGGACCTTTCATTTTATCAGTAGAGGTACTCTTTCTATGAGCAGAGATTACAACTCTGTTCATGCCTTAATTGATCATCTTTATGGATTGCTGTGATTTAAACATTTCATTACTTCATGACCAAATGTCTTATGATGAGCTAGGCTGGCCCTTGGATAAGTGAGCAAATCAGTATTTTTACCATAAAAAAAGACATGAACTGTCTCTATAAAAATAACATTCTTGAGAATTTCTTTTTGAAAGAAATGTCATATGTTCTATCAGGTATAAAAGAAGGCACTATTAATCATTATAGTCCCCAGTGTCCTTTACTTGGACTATGTCATCGAATCTTGAGTCATAGCATGTCACCAAGACATTGGAAGGAGTGTCATTAAATATGGATATTAGACCTAGTTTCACTATGTAGTTCATTTGTAACTTTCATGCTCTAGATAGTACAGTTGTTACGAGTCTTGTGCCTGGAATCAGGATAACTTGAGTTCAAATTTGGCTCCATACATTTGCTAGCAGTGGGACTTTGGGCAAGTCACTTAACTTTTGTCTGCCTCAGTTTCCTAACTGTAAAATGGTGGTCATGACAGCACCTATCTTTCAAAGTTGTTGTGAAGATCAGATATTTGTAAAGTTATTAGCACAGTACCTGGCACATAGTAGACATTTACTAAATGCTTATTTATTTACTGATAACTCCTTCTGAACGTCTTTGCTTGTTTTCTGAGGATATTAGGCTATTTTCCTTTAATATTTGGCCATTCATTCATTCATTCATCCATTTATTTATTTATTCATCCATCCATCCATCCATTCATCCGCTTATTTATTTATTTGTTGAGGGGGAGGGCAGAGCAATTGGGGTTAAGTGACTTGCCCCAATGTCACACAGTTAGTAAGTGTTAAGTGTCTGAGGCCGGATTTGAACTCAGGTCCTCCTGACTCCAGGGCTAGTGCAGTATTCACTATGCCACCTAGCCACCCCCTTTTTCATTTTCTGCCACACTTTCCTTTGTGCTTTGTTGCAACTGATCCTTTATCTTTGTGGGTTTGAATGATATTTGAAACTCTTGATTTGTTTTGCCTTAATAGTCACTGTAGTTATCTCTAACAGTCATTGATGTGTGCTCTTTAAGAGCTACAGCATTTGCATTTTTCCTTGGAGTGGTTATCCATTTTTTTTAATAGCAGAATTTAAAATAATAAAAAAATAATGGAACAGGTAAATATAGAATAGAATACAGGACTCAGCTGAAAGAGAACTAACTAATTAGGGGAAACTAGCACAATCTGGTTTCATCTAGTCATACATATGTATTTCTCCTAATACTAGGCATGATTGTTGTTCTCACACAATGAAACCATAACAAATAATTGCATATTACAGGTAATTCACATACTGCTGTAGATAGTCCCATTGGTTTAGTCCAGGGGCACATACATTTGCCTTAGATGAGCACTGCATATGAACAAGGAATTGTGCCCATCTGATAATCATTTTGAATACTTAAGCTGGATGGCATTTCGGAAATTATAGAAGATTCAAAATTTACTATCTTTTAATTTTTACATCATTTTTATTTCTAGTTATATTCCTCCCCTCTCCACTATCCATGATCCGTCTCATGAAAAAAGAATATAAAAGAAAGCAAAAAGGTGGTTCAACAAAACTATCCAAAAGATTAAATTTATACAATTTTCTGTACCCTCTCTTCCCCACCAATTCCTCCATATATTCAAAGAAGAGAGTGACATACATTTCCCCAACTTTTCTCCAAGCTGAAGTTCGGTAGTTATAATTGCAGAGTAATTTTTTAAACGTTCTTTCCATTTATATTGTTATACTCATTGCACATATTGTTTTCCTGGTTCTGTTTACAGGTTCACTTTACAGCAGTTCATATAAATCTTACCAGGTTTCTCTTAATTGTTCATATTCATCTTTTTCATGGTGTAGTAGCATTCTGTTACATTCATGTTCCACAATTTGGCCACTATATAGTGCTTTCTTTAAAAAAAAAATTCTCTTAAAAATGTTTTATTGCTACCATTTTTTACTTTACCTTTATTTCCAAACAATTAAATCCCCCATTTCATACCTGGAGTCTCTCTGTCTGTCTAAATATAGATATATGTAAACACACACAGCCTATATATATATCTAGATATACATATGTAGATGTGAAGATACATATCTATATATATTCTAACTTTGAATATTAAAAAAGAAAAAAATTTACCAAAAAAACCCATAACTAATGCATCAACAGATCCTGATCATCTTTCCCTTTATCTTCTCTTTGCAAAAAAAAAGAGAGAGGAATGTTTTTTCAGCTCTCCATTGGGGAGAGATTTGGTCATTTTAGTTAGTGTTCAGCTGTTGGATTTGTGTCGTTGTAATTTCTATTTCCATTGCTATAGTTATTGTATGTATTTTTTTCCTGGTTGCGCTTACATTGCTGTGTATATGTTCATGGAAATCTTTCCACGGATTTCTCAATTCTTCAACATTCGTTATTTTAGTGCAGTACTGTGAAAAGTACTTGGGCTCTTGAGTCAGAGGACCTGAGTTCAAATCTTATCTTTATCACTTACTGCTTGGGGATCTTTGGGCAAGTAATTTAACCTCGCTAGGCTTCAGCTTCCTCATTTATAGAATTAAAAACTGAATTGGACAGGTCCTTTCCATCACAAAATTTATGATTTGTGGTCTTGTGCTATTATAGTCCATCACCAGGCCAGTATATGAAAAATTTCTATTTCCCCTAGTACCATTTCATTTATCACTGGCATAGCCTTCATGAGTTTAGGGTCACCTAGGTTCCATGATAAAGCATGTATGTGTATACCTGTACATGTGTGTATGTTTATGTTTGTGTGTGTATGTATGTGTGTGTGTGAGTGTGTGTGTGTGTGTATAAACACACTGTTACCTATCATTTTCAATTGTGTCCAACTCTTCATGATCCCATTTGGGATTTTCTTGGCAGAGATATTGTAGTGTTTTGCCATTTCCTTCTCCAGCTCATTTTATAGATAGGGAAACTGAGGTAAATAAGGTTAAGTGCTTTGCCCAGGGTCACATAGCTAGTTAAGTTTCTTTTTTTTAATTTTTTAAATTTTTATTTATTTATTTATTTAAACAAATGCTTTATTAACTTCTGTTTTACATCATTCATTTCCGCCAGATTTTGAGTTACAATCATTTTCCCCCTGTTATTCCCCTTCCCATCCCCCTTCCCCCTATCCTGCTGCAGGTTGAGATATCCCATTTACTATGTCATTTTCTCCCTGAACCAAATTCAATGTGAATGTGGTTTTGCCTTTTTAGCCTTCCTTATTCTCCCCCTCTTTTGCAACCACTTCCCCTTGCTTCTTCTGCATGGGATAGTTTACACTACCCTGTCTCTCCCCATCTCCTCTTGCCACTTTCCTCTCTCACCTCATAATTTCATCCCTTGAGTATTCTCCCTTCCCAACAAATTCAACTTATGCCCTCTATCCATATATAACTGTAACCATATACACACACATTCACATATGTATTCATATGACCACACCCCCTTCTTCCATTATTTTCATAGTGAGAAAGATAGCATCAGTCACAGTTATTGCTTTTCCATATAGGAATGTAAATAGTTCAACTTTGATAAGTTCCTTTTGATTTCTTTTCCCTGATTACCTTCTCAGGCATCTCTTGCTTCTTGTGTCTGGATGTCAAATTCTCTATTCAATTCTGGTTTTTTCCTCAAGAATGCTTGAAAGTCCTCAGTTTGCCAAGCTGAACAAATACCATTTTGATTTTTAAGAACCCTTAATCATGATGATAACCAATAAGTGAGCCATTTCATATTCTATTAGTTTTACTCATCAAAAGAAAACAATCGATTATGTGTCTGTCTTATCTTTTTGCTTAGAAGAAAATTTTGAACTTCAAAAATATAATGGCTCTGTTTACATATGCAGACCTATGAGTTTGACATTTTAAAACACTTTACTGATGCCTTTTGTCTATACGTCACAGTTATTTCCTACATTCTCTTCCAGATTGAAAACTTACTTGTGACGAAGAAAAACAATTAAGCAAAAGCACGTGATATAGAGAAGCTATCTAACACTGAATACAAAATTCTCCCCTCATCACCAGGAGGAGATAAATTTTTTTTCTGTGGCACTTTGCTTTTTCTAGTCTTCAGAATTCAATTCAACTTTCAATCAGTTCTATTTTAACTCAAATTCAACTTTAAATTTTAATTAATTTATCTTTTAACTTTCACTGAAGTAGTGATTGTGTATGTTGTTCTTTTGGTTCTGCTTATTTTGGTCTGCATCTGTTCATACGTGTTCACATTTCTCTGACTAACTTGGAGTCCTCCTTTCTTACACAATAACATCAAGTTATATTAATATACCGTTTTTTTAGTTATTCTCCAATCCTTTGACACCTTCTCTAGGTCTTAACCACTGCAGAGATTACCGCTACGAATACTTTGGGATCTATTTGACCTTTATGTCTGTTTCCTACTTCATTGAAGTATATGTTCAGCAGTGTAATTGCTGAGTCAATTGCTACTGACAATTTAGTTCCGTTAGCAGTGCATCAATGTGCCTCTTTTCTCCTAGCAACACCCAACATTGACTGTTCCCACATTTATTCCATATTTGCCAGTTTGGATGATGTGATATGTGAAATGTCAGAGTTGTTCTGATTTTCATTTATCTTACTATATTTGATTTACAACATGTTTTCATTGTGGTCATTTATTGTTTGCAGTTCTTTTATAGACTTCTTCAAATTATTTAACTATTTGTTTTTTTTTTGGGGGGGGAAGATGACTTTTGATTTTATATTTGTATTAATCTGACTTTCCAGGTTCATCAGTAAATGAAGTAAAAATCTGTTTTAAAGTGGAAATCCATTTTGAATGTGTAGTTATGGTTAACATTCTATGTTTTTGTGTCCCTAGTGTGTATAGACCCTAGTCTTTTTTTTTTTAAATTTAAACAAATACTTTATTAACTTCTGTTTTACATCATTCATTTCTGCCAGATTTTGAGTTACAATCATTTTCCCCCCATTATTCCCCTACCCAACCTCCCAGAATAGCAGTCCCACAAGATATCGCTTCCTCCAATCTGCTCTCTCCCATACCTTCTCCCATACCCCCATCGACTTTTCCATTAGAGGAAGATGAATCTTTGTGTCCCAATGCCTGCACATCTTATCTCCCAATTATAGGCAAAAGAGTATTAATAATAGTATTTATATATATATTTGAAACATTTAATGTTACGACCTTGAATTTCAGATCCATTTCCTTCCTCCCTTGTCACCCATTCCTTCTTGGGATATAAGTAATTCAGTATATGTTGTACATGTCTAGCTATGCAAAACATTATCATAGTAGATATATTGTACAAGGCTGCTTATAATTCCCTCCCACTCATCCCACCCCCCACCTGGTCCATTCCCTACATGATCCTGTCCCTCTTCTATAGTGGGTACTTCCAACCTCCCCTCACCCCAAGGATGCCCTCCCATCCATCATCCCTCCTCTCATCCCCCTTCCCCCTATCCTGCTGCAGGTTGAGATATCCCATTTAGTATGTATGTCATTTTCTCCCTGAACCAAATTCAATGTGAATGTGGTTTTGCCTTTTTAGCCTTCCTTATTCTCCCCCTCCTTTGCACCCACTTCCCCTACATGAGATAGTTTACCCTACCATGTCTCTCCCCATCTCCTCTTGCCACTTTCCTCTCTCACCTCATAGTTTCATCCCTTGAGTACTCTCCCTTCCCAACAAAAACAACCTATGCCCTCTATCCATATATAACTGTAACCATATACACACACATTCACATATGTATTCGTATGACCACACCCCCTTCTTCCATTATTTTCATAGTAGGCAAGATATTATCAGTCACAGATATTGCTTTTCCATATAGGAATGTAAATAGTTCAACTTTGATAAGTTCCTTTTGATTTCTTTTCCCTGATTACCTTCTCAGGCATCTCTTACTTCTTGCGTCTGGATGTCAAATTTTATATTCAACTCTGGTTTTTTCCTCAAGAATGCTTGAAAGTCCTCTATTCCACTGAATGACCATATTTTCCCCTGAAACAAAATACTCAGTTTTGCTGGGTAGGTGACCCTTGGGTTCATTCCCAGTTCTTTTGCCCTCTGGAATATCATATTCCATGCCCTTCGATCCCTCAGTGTAGAAGCTGCCAGGTCCTGGGCTATTCTGATTGTGTTTCCACAATATTGAAATTGTTTCTTCCTGGCTGCTTGGAGTATTTTCTCCTTGATCTGGGGATTCTGGAACCTGGCTATAATATTCCTGGGAGTTTTCTTTTGGGGTCTTTTTCAGGAGGTGATCGGTGGATTCTTTCAACCTCTATTTTGCCCTCTGGATCTAAAACATCAGGGCAGTTTTCCTTGAGAATTTCTTGAAGGGTGATTTCTAGGTTCTTTCCTTGATCATGGCTTTCAGGTAGTCCAATAATTTTTAAATTGTCTCTCCTGGATCTATTCTCCAGGTCAGTGGTTTTTCCCATGAGATATTTCACATTGCCTTCTAACCTTTCATTTGTTTGTATCTGCTTAACAGCATCTTGATTTCTCATAAAGTCATTATCTTCCATTTGCTCCAGTCTAACTCTGAAGGAATGAATCTCCTCAGTGAACTTTTGAGATTCTTTTTCCATCTGGCAAATTCGACTTTTTAAGGCATTCTTCTCCTCATTGCCCTTTTGGGCCTCCTTTGCCATTGAGTTAGTCTATTTTTTAAGGTGTTGTTTTCCTCAGTCAGGCTGTTGACCCTCATTTCATACTTTTCCTGCATCCTTCTAATTTCTCTTTCCAATTTTTCCTCCACTTCTCTTATTTGATTTTTAAAGTCCTTCTTAAGGTCCTCTATGGCCTGCAACCCGCTCATGTTTTCCCCTGGGGCTTTTGGAGCAGGACTTCTGACCTCACAGTCCTTTTCCCGCTCTATGCCCCCAAAATAGGAGTCTAGGGTTGCATTTTTCTGTTTCCTTTGCCTTGGCATGTTGCCACTTAATTGCTTGACTTTTGGGCTTGTTGCCACACTATGGCTTTAAGGCCAGCTAGAGGAATTTTCGTCCCGAACGTGTGGGGGGCAACTTCCGTTTCTGGCAAGCTGTAAACCCACCCACGACTTCCACCCTAGATCACAATCCAGATCCAGGGAGGTTAAAGCAAGAGCGATTACCCCCCAAGACTGATCGCTGGATCTCCCTACAAATTTGCAGGCTGGGAGCTGGAGCTGCCTCTGAAAACTACAAAATGGCGTTTCTCCTCAGCGGCTTCTAGCCCCCAGGGAGGGAGCCGACGCATTCCCTAATACCAGTCCCAAAGTCCATAGGACACTAACCTCTTACTTTGTCCTAGGCAAGTCTATGTTGATAATTCTGGAGCGCCAGCTTGGTGTTCTGGGGTTCCTCCAGCTGGCTGCTGGCCCTGCCGCCCTGGGGCTAAAACCTCGGCTCATGCGGACCCTGGCTCCACCCGGTCGGCTCCTGCCTCTGCGCGCTGCACGCTGCCAGGTCCCAGCACCAATGCGCCGTCCTCCTGCAGGGCTGCTGGGCTGTCCTCAGCGGGAGTTTAGCTTCTCTGTGTTGTTCTGTGGGTGCTGGGGCTCCAGAAGTTGTTCAGAGTCCCCTTTTACATCGTTTGGGGGGAATGTGGGGGCAGAGTGGCTTGGATGAGTTGTTTCTACTCCGCCATCTTGGCTCCGCCCCGAGATGATTTTTTTTTTTTTAAAGCAATTGGGGTTAAGTAACTTGCGCAAGGTTACAGGGCTAGTCATTATTTATGTGTGAGTGCTCATTTTCTGAGGCCAGTTTCATCCCGGGTCATCCCAACTCCGAGGCCGGCGCTCTTACTCTACTCTCTACTTTTTAACATTCAATAATCTCTAGGGCAGTCATGGTCAATAATTTCCCCAGAAACACCATGAAATTCCTATTAGAGAAGGTTTTTTTTTTTCCTCCTCTAATAAGTATAGAGATTTCTTAAGATGGAGGGGGTCATTTTAATAGATATGTGCTGATTGAGGTCTCAGTTTTTCCAAGGAAATACTTTTTCATTTTATGAATCATCTGTGGCAATGGCTTTCCTTTTTTTGGTTCTTATATCATCTCATTTCTCAAGACTGTTATTTGCTAACAACCTGGTCTGATAAAAAGTTTTGCTGAAAGATGAAGTTAGAGTGACACTGCTTTAACTATTATAATAAAGTATAGTGGACAGAATACTTGTTTTCAAGTCAGAAGACATTGGTTTGAGACCCACCTCTGACATTTACTAGCTATATGACCTTGGATGAATCATTTACCTTCTGAAGTTCTCCTTCCTTCTGTACAAATTGAGAATATTTGTTTTCTTTTTTCAAAATGATGCTTTTTTCAAGGTAAGATAGAACAAACACTTTGTATACCTTTGAAGCTAAATATACATGTACACACTATTATTATAATTATTAGTAGTAGTTGTAATAGTAGTAGTAATTTTGTATAGTTCTCTAGCCCAGAAGTCAAAATCTTACAGGTAATTTTTTTATTCAAATTTATTTATTTTTAGTTTTCGACATTAATTTCCACAAGATTTTGAGTTACAAATTTCCTCCCCATCTCTCCCCTACCCCCACCCCAAGAAGTGATTTAAAAAAAAAATAGCCTACGTTTTCTAGCAATTTTCATTTATAAAATGGTTTTTAATATACATGGCTACATTTGCTCCTAGAATTTTTCAGAGGGAAAGTTTCTTAGGAATCCTGCAGTAAAAAACCTCTCATCTTCAGATGAAGGAACCTGACCCTAGAGAAGTTAAATGACTTTTTTGAGATAACATAGGTCTTCCCATTTCTGTATTCTCATATGTAATATAATTATATATTGATCCATAGCTTTGCTTTCATTGGCGTGAGGAATTCCCAGTGTAGCAGCTCTCTTCTCTGATAAAGACTAGCAACTTAGCTGTAATTTATTGTGATAAAAATGTGCTGGATTGCTAAAAGATGACTTATCCATGATCATACAACTAATATCTGTCAGAGGCAACATTTGAACCACATTTTCTTCTCTCTAAACCTGGATTTCCATTCATAACTCTGCCCTGTTACTCAAGTTAAAACAAAACAAAGCACAACATAGATTTCATACTGAGAGCATGTATCCTCACACACAAATTGCAATATGAGTAAAGGAGCTATGTTCTCTTACTTTGAGTTATTATTACTTCAGTCAGACTTTCTGGTAAGACATTGCTTTCAGCCTTTATATGGCCTGAATTAGGAAGGCAGTGACATCTGAACACTATTGCTTCTCCCCAAGGAAAATGCATGTCCAATGAAAACCTGTCTGTCATCTCTCAGTGTAGGACATGCCGTCAGTCTCATACTGCATGAGTTCAGAACACTTATAGTAGGTGTCACCTGTTACCTAGCAACAAACATCTTGCTTTGTGTGTTTTACCTTTTTTCATTTTAAGTCAAAATAGGAAAACACCACATTTAGGATTGCAAATGTCTTCAGGAATATTTAGATTCACCTTGAGATACTTCTAGTTCCCCAAATAGCTCAATAGAATAAAAATAACTTTTTTTGAAAAAGAATAAGCACCTTGTGTGCCGCGACTCTGTCTGACAACAAACCCAAACACTCAGCTATTCTATAGCATCTCAGAAATGCACAAATAAAACATGCCTCTTACATCTCCTGACAGGTTTGAAAATTTATGGTAACTTAATTGACACACACACATATATACATATATAATAATTCAATTACCATACATTTATATATGAACATTCATGACTTGATATATTATTAATACTGATAAATGTTTAAGATCATAACTAATGGAACAGTCATTTGTGAAGACAGATCTAAACAGTTGGATTCCAAATTAGATTGTCATATTGGCCCAGGTAATTGATTTACTTGGAACAGAGAGACTGGATAGTTGTTTGGGAAGTAGTGGTGGTTGATGGTTATATGATATGAATTATCTAATTTGCCTTTAAAATAAAATGTTTCTTTGCCTTCCTTCAAATAAATTAAATGGTAATCCCAAAGGATCCTGCAGTAAATGTATTTAAGTAGACTGAAGTGTTGGAGCATGTAATACATTTAAGAATTGATTAAGAATGTGTGGCCTAGGAGTAGAGTATATATTATGATGTCTACATTCTGAGATAGGATCCCTTAGTAGTAAAAGGTTTTCTGTACACTGTGGTCAAGACTGATGTCATTGATGATTTGAAGCCTTTAAGCCTGAGGAGATAAAGTATCTAACATAACATTCTACAGTCTCTTTCATCGTATTGCCAAATAAAAAGAAAGGCAGGTATTTTTTTTTTCTACCTGCTTTGTAGTTCTATCAATATATGAAGAATGCTAGAAAGAAATTTTTTTCCTTTAAAGTAAATTTTTAATAAAAACAAATGATGTGTGCTTTTCCTTATTAATGATTTTTTTTTAAAGAAAGCAACTGATGAAATCCAGATGACCAAAGGTTTGATTTCTTTTATCTAGTAACTAGGGAACCATTATCACCTTTGACCAGACAATTTTGCACAGCATGACACAGCTGAATAGCTATTTAATAAATATTTTTTGATGATGACAATGGCCATTAAAACTTGTGTTCTATGGGGGATTTGCCATTTCATTTCAGAAGGACTCTCTGTGGAGTAGGGAGGAGTAATCTTATTAGTATGTGGAGAGACATCACCTTTTAATAGTATTGTTCTACTTCTCTGCCCTGTGTTTTTTTGTTCTGAGAGACTGTTGGGACAATTAAAAGCCCTATTTTACTGTGAGTCTGAATAGGAATAGGTAATTCTCATCTTTTGTACCCTATGATTAGTCTCTTTAAGCCAAGTGTAAAGAAATCTTCTTTTCCTATTGAATTCCAAAGTTGCCAGTTTAAAAGTGACATTTTTCTTGTACTCTCTAATAATCAGAGAAACAAGAAGTAAGTTTTTGCCTTCCTTTCTTCTGGAAGGAAGATTATTTCACAATGCACATGTGTGTGCACACGTGCATAACTGGGAATATTTTACAGAGATGGCATGTATAATATCGACAGACTATTCAAAGCACCGATACTAACTTTGAATATGCTGGCACAGTTTTGAATCACAAAATATAACAGACTCTCCAGATAGAAGTCAGAAGCAAAACATTTATTCAGACACCAAAAAGCCAAATCCCAACACCAGGAAACCAAATCCATCATAGCAACAAAGTTACTACACCGTAACATAGCAGAGAGCCACACCATCCTTTAGCCTTCCCACAAACACTCACAAGGCAAGCTGTCCCACTAGTGGGCAAACAGACACGCATAAGGCTAACTGTCTCCTTGCTTGGGTCTTTTCTCCTTCCTCCATCTAGCTACTCTGACTCCCAACTTCCTATGGGCACTGCTCCACCCTTTAGCAAACTCCTCCCACCACAGGCTTCATGTAATTACATTCAGACCATTAGGGGTCAGGGAAGATCTTCAAATTCCTATTACCATTACAGTATGAAGTATAAAAGTAACCTCAGTTGTCTGTATTGGTTTGTTCCTTTAAAGATTACTGCTAAATACTAATATCTGGAACGTTTGTGTCAGTATCTATATCGATATTTCATTATTGTAATATGAAGTGCTTAAATGTTTTGTATTAAGTCATTTTCATTAGGAGATCTTAGGTTATTTCAGCATATTCAAAGTGTGAAATTTCTTTAATGGATTGTGTGATTCAATTCATATTTCTCTCATTTTTATTATTACCTTGACTTTTTACATCACGTTTATTTCTGAATACTTCATCACTTCCCCACGTAGTAAGCCATCTTTTATAACCAAGATTTAAAAAAAAAAAAAAAAACCAGGGAAAAATGTAATTTAGAAGAAAACAACCAATCAATTGACCATATCTGACAGTGTATCCAATATTTTATGCCCATCATATCCCCTTCTCTGCAGTAAAGGAAAGGAGGTTTGGGGGTTCTATCCATGTACATTGGGCTAGTTTTGGAGTCATGGCTTACTTGATTATTCTGCCTGCATGCACTCTTTGACAGTTCATGTGCCTTTCTATACTTCTCTGAGTTTTTCATATTCAGTGTCCTAAAACACGATAAATTGAGAATTCATCAGTCAGTCAACAGACATTTATTATTAAATACTTTGTGTGTGTGAGGAACTGTATTGCTAGGCTTCTTGAAACAATGCCTACTCTCAATGGATTTATATCTAGTAGAAGAGACAACATAGAAATATATAAGTATGTAGAGAAAAAATGTTAAAGATACATGTTAAATACAAGGAGGGAAGACACTGACAATTGGGGAAATCAAGAACTTCCTCTAAAATGGTGCTTGAGCTGTGTCTTGAAGGAATAGAGGGATGTGTTGGGGGCAGAAGTGAGGAGGGATGCATTTCCATTATCACTGATGGACAGTGCAAGGCACAAAGATGGGAGTGTGCCATATGGAGAAAAGGCTGTTTGGGTTGGATTGTTCCATATGAGAGTAAGAGTAATGTCGTGTGAAGCTGGAAATATAGGTTGGGGCAGTTCATCAAGGGTTTTAACAGCTAGACAATGGCATTTATGTTATCCTATATGGTAATAGGGAACCACTAGAGTTGACTGAATTACAGGAGTGACATTTTATGCTTAAGTCACATTTATGCTTAAGGGAAATCATTCTGACATCTTTATGGAGGATACAGTAGCGTGTGGGCAAGTTGTGAGGCAGGGAGAGTGACTAGGAGGCTCTTCTAGTAACCTAGTAGAGAGATGATTAAGACTTTTATGAAAGTAGTGGCTGTGTGAGAAGAGAAAAGGGGACAGATGTAATTAATGTGCTACACAGTTATCTGAATCATCCCCCCCAAAATTATTGCCATAAATATTTTTGTATAGATGGAACCTTGCTTTTTTTTCTGTGACCTCCTTGAAAGAAAGCCTAACAGTGGGATCTGTGGGTCAAAGAGTTTGGGCACTTTAGTCATTTAAGAAAAAAAACAAACCAACAACATTCCAAATGACTTTCCAGAAGATTGGACCAATTCAGAGCTCCGGCAGCAGTTTATTAGTGTGCCTGAATCCCTATAGCCTCTCTAACATTTGTTTCATCTATATCAATTAAGGCCTTGGAGTTGCTTCAATTTGCATTTCTCTTATTTGTGATCTGACCTTTCTCTCCACTCATAGAGCTACCACCTTAATTCAGGCTCTCATCAATTCTGTCCTAGGTTATTGCAACATTCTTGATTGGCATTTGTCTCTCACTACTCCAATCCATTTTACACACGGGCCAAAGTAGTTTTCTTTATGGACGGTTTTGGCCATGTGACTCCACTACTCATTTAATTCCAGTGCCTTCCTGTTGTGTCTAGGGCAAAATATAAATTTTAAAGCCCTTTTGACATGACTTCAATTTGTCCTTCTGGTATGATTGGACATTATAACCCTCCTCTTTTGCTTTCCCCAATCTGTGATCCAGCCAAACTGACTTTTGTATCTTTGTATCACAGGAAATTCCATTTCCCATCTCCATGACTTTACACTTGACATTCTACATGCATTTCAGGCATTCCTCCCTTACTCCTGCTTATAGCGTCCCTGTCTTCTGTTAAGATGCAATTCAAAGACCATATTTTGCTTGAAGCCTTTTTGACCCTCTCTTACCTCTCCCCAAGTCCTAATGATGTCCTTCACAAATTCTATTGTCTCTAAATAAATTAGTTATTTTATTTGTTTGTTTTATATTTTTGCTAGATATACTCACATGTACTTGTCTGCTCCATATAGACTTTGTGTGAGTAAGGCTTGTGTACTTGTATCCTCTATACTTAGTATTATTATAATATTATTATTATATACTATTATTATACCATATTATATTATTATAATACATGACACATTGATAAATGTTTGTTGATGGATTGATTTAGAAAAGTTTTTTATATGGCCATTAATAGTTTGTAGTTCTTCTTTTGAGAACCGTTCTTCCCCTGTTCCTAGGATTGACTATCCACTAGGGAAATCTAATAAATTATTTTGGAAGGAAAAATTCAAATCCACCAAGAGGCAAAGATATGTGTGTATGTATATGTGTGTATGTATATATACATGCATATGTGTATATATATATTATATGTATGTGTGTGTGTATACACACATAATTTGATTTATAAAATTTTCACCATTTTAAACTCCATAAATCATGATTGGATTCAGTGTGTTGTGAAAATTGGAAAGGAAGAGACAGATATGGTGAAATATTACATACATAATACCTGTCTGTCCAAGTTAGTCATTTGATGTTTTCAGCAGGGCCACTGTACTTAGTTTAAAAACTATGATTGATAGGCTACTTATATCTTGACCACTATAATCTTGAAACAATTCCTACTCTAATCTTTCATCATAGTATGGTTGTGACCCCGAGTTCAGGAAAGCTATACCAGAGGGACACATAGTAGGATCCCATTATACATACGTGTATACACACACATAAATAAATCTATTTGTACATGTATGCATATATCTTATTTAATATGATTTCCAATATTTAATCATTAGATGTTATAATGTGAAATGTAACTTGGGAAATAATTGAAAAAAATGTTGAGAACTGAAAACAGTTGTAGGTCAAAGGAGCTTTTGAATGTTGCTGCATTTTATTTAATGGTCTTATGAGTGAGCTCTTTCTCAGTTATTTCAGATGTGTGCCATGGAAGCACATATTTTTTTTACACACACAGGAAACCTGGCCCAATTCTACAGTATATAGACATTGGCACAGGATGGGTGCTGCTAAGAACTGGAAGGCGTATCCCCTCCTGAGTGCAATTCCAAAAAGAAAAAAAAATCAACAGTGTCTAATATGCTGGCTTAACTGGATGCCAAAGAAAATTTGCCTCATGAAATGGAAATTCTGAAGCAATTCGAATAATGCCAAGAAAGATTAAACAAAAAGGCTGTCTCCAAGATACATCAAAGATGGAGCAAATAGTCTACAGTAGTTAGGATGTGCCAATATCGCAATATTTAATTGCACTCAATGAAACCAGTGTTTCTGGGGAATTTTCAGCTTTTTATGAATCACACAAAATTTCATTTTAATCTAAATTATTTCAGTGTTTAAGAGACTGAATCAAAGTTGTAGATGTGGTTTGTCAAAATTAAAGTATTTGTCAGTCTGTTACCAGCAATTAATATTAACTAAATCATACATTTTTGTTGACTTCCTTCAAGGCAAAAAGAAACATTTGCCCTGAAAAGCAGGAATCATTTAGAAATTTTTTCATTTTTTGACAGCTTTATAAGTCATCTAATTCTCCAGCTCGTACTGTTTGAGAAGTTTCTAACTTCTCTGTTTCATGCTCTGCAATCAACCATCAGCTGTTCCTGCCAAATTTTTCCTCTTCTTTGTGATATGTGTGTGTATGTGTGTGTGTGTATATATATGTATATATATGTGTGTGTGTGTGTGTGTGTATGTATATTTATCTGTCATCTTTCTATCTGTCTGTCTGTCTTTCTATCTATCTATCTATATCTCCCTTCCTTTCTAGTTTCTAGCCACCACCAAGATTATACTTTGACAGTCTTTAATTCTGGATGTCTATAGCAACCTTCTTTCTAATTGGCTCCCTAGGCTCTAGTTTGGGAGAGGGGATGTTGTATTGTTGGCTTTTTCTCTGATATTTTTCATTATGTCACTCTCCTATTGAAAAACCTACCACCACTCCTTATTATATCAAGTCTAGATAAATCTTAGACTGATTCTCAGAGCCTTTCATCCTTTCATTGCTCTTTCTTTTTTCCACAATTTGCGTTTAACATTGCTACTCCACACGGGAGAGTTACCAAACCATCAGGCATTGTTATAGGCATGGGTGATGCAAATGCAAAGAATGAGGGCAACAGTTATTCTTAAGTTCTAATGAATCTCTTTACTCTATGGTTTATTCATGGAGTATTTACTTATAGAATCTATTTACTGCACATGGTTTATTCATCCCTATCACCTCTCCTTTGTATGTAATTTTCTTCCTTCTTTTAAAAAAAACAAACTTGTTTATTTACTTTTAGTTTACAGCATTCAGTTTGAGTTCCAAATTTTCTTCCCCCTTTTCTCCTCCCCCCACAACATGGCAGCATGAAGTCCAGTATAGGTTCTGTAGACCTTCTTGCTTGCATCATTCTTGAGAAACTACCCTTAAGTAGTTATTTATTTATTCATTCAACAAATATTTATTGAAATATTTTACGTGCGTAGCTCATTGCTGAGCACAACTGTATCCTCTGGGAGGGCTCTTACTTATCTTCTTGAGGAGAGGTAGTTTCCCATTAGGCAATGTGTTTCTTGAAGGCAAGGGACTCTATTTTTAAACTTTGCTTTGTATCCCTAGGACTTAGAACAATGCCTAGCACATAGTTAGCCCTTAATAAATGCTTGGTGACATCCAGGTTGGCTTCTAGTTCATTTTTTTGGACAGAATCAACCTTCTGTCTTTCTTGGAAGCCTTTAGATGCTTACGTTAGACTAGACTACCCTTACACGAAATTCTGTGTTAAAGCGTAGTCTCTGACCTTTATCTAGACTCATCAACATAGGTAGACCCTAGAGATTTTTGATTCTTTAGCATGTACCTTCCTGACCTAAAGTAAAATGTGAGATTAAGCAGATATCATTATTCTCTTAAACACTTTAGTCCTGGTTCACCTAAATATGGAAACTGAGAAGTAATGTCTTAGATTATAAAGCTATATTTTTTCCAAATTTGTTTACTTTTAGTTTACAGCATTCAACAATCCCTTGAGTTTCACATTTTCTCCCCTTTCTCTCCTCCCCCATACCCCCATGGTGGCATGCAATCAAATATAGGTTCTACAAATAATAAAGGTGCATTGTTATAGAAAATAAAGGGGTTTGCCTTTATGCCACTTTCTCATCATTTTCTTTATATGTATTTTTTTTTGGGCAGGATTGATGTGACTCTAGAAACAAATGGATGAATGAATATCTACATGAAGAGAAAAACAATAAAGGTTAGTTTGCAAAATCTATCAGAAGTACTAAATGATTGAATGATAAGTATATGCTGTAGTTCTCATTCGAACAAATTGCATCATTCAGAACAAATCAGAATTTTATTCCTTACTATTGGCCAACTTTTTTTGAATAAAGCTTGGCAATTTAAATAAAGACTAACTCATTTTTCTTTGTGAATTTGCCTGTCTGAATACCGAATCAAAGGTCAATAAGAATCAATCCATGAAACACAATTCTCATTTTAGCTGCTTAAATAAAATTCTTCGCAAAGGCAAAAAAATGTTTCTGTGAAAATCAGTCAGCTGTTAGTTGCTCGTATAGATGTCAGCAATTGTTGCCTATTTGCAGTAGCATTGTTTGTAAGAATGAGAATTCCAATAAATCTTTGGGGGGGTGGAGAATTGGGAACACTTGCTATAACTGATCATTGGGAAAAAAGGCAGACTGTGTTTAACATACTCCAAGTTCTACTAGCATGGTTCCAACATCAGCACCATATGGTGCGTGATTGCTGTCAAATGCGATCTTCTTACACCTGTAGTCAGTAATCCTAAGAGATCTGAGATTATTCAAAAATACTTCTTTTGTACAAGTATAAGTTGTAACTGAAACAAAAAAAGTGTGAATTTCCAACTGTCTGAGCAAAATTCTGGGCATCTCTTCATTGTTATTGTTGTTGTTTAATTCATCTGAGCTTATAAAGTGCAAAAGATAGTAGTTTGACTATTCTGTGAAATGTACAAGGACACCATGTTCAAAAGTCAGGAATTTGATGAAGTGCTTTTTACACTGGTAATGATCTGACTCTCACTGCTTTATTGCTTCCCATTTGACCATCTCAGATATCCCTTTTCTTCTCCTTCCTATCTTGTCCTCTTTACCCTTCCCAAATAAATTACCCTGTGTCCCTTCCATCCAGTGTCATTGACCCTCAAACCTTTGTGCAGTTTATGCCATGTGCCTGGAATTCCCCTACCTCACAAAGCCCTGGTCTTTCCTGTATTTGAGTATATGAAGAAATTTTATTTTGTCCCTGGAGCTTTCCTGACAAATCCTGGGAACTCTCCTGGGATCCAAATTTTATGCATTGTTCTTCATTTTATTGCATAATTGTAATGTAAATTTTCTTCAGTGTTTTAATGGTATGTTTATTTGTCACCATGGTCTTATATATTTGTCTGCACCCATGGTTTGTTTCTGAGGTTGTATGTTTCTGGGTAAGGAATATGTCTCTGACTTCCTTGATAATGACAGTGATGGGAAGATAAAGGCAGAGAACATTCTTGTGTCATTGCTATTTTGTGGGAATATAGTTATGGGTATTTTTTAATAGATTACAATGAAGGATTCCTTAATAGGTTGCCTCATGAATTTAAATTAATTACTTTAATAACCCTTCCTTTTCATGGAAGGAGAAAGGGACATTCTCCTTAATACTCATATCCCTAAATGGCATGATTTCTCTGCTTTTTGCTGTTCTTTTTTCTGTATTGTATACTCGGCAAATTTAGTGATACCAGAACAGATAATACTTTGATTGCTATTTATTTTTTTTAACTTAGATTTTGTTATTAGAATTATTTTAGTACAGCCTGGTACATAATAGATGCTTCGTATACGCTTATTGACTAAATGTTGTTGACTAGAATGTAAGAGTTGGAAGAGATTTTTTTACCTGATAATGTGAAAATCCCCATCCTCATTATTTGGGTCCTGAATATGAAAGCATATTTAGGAACACTAGACAATCTCAACAAAACCCACGAATTAAGTGCTCAAATGAGCATTGTATCACAGATACATTAAAAGGCTAGAATTAGAATTCATATTTTGTAGTATCAGAATTTCCCCCTCTGCAGTTTGGAATTGATGCTTACATGCCTACATCTAGATCACAGTCTGTGGACTTACTAATGTCTCTTCCTGACAAGAGAACCAGTGGATTGTTTATATTTGGGTCAGATGCAGATAATTGTGGGATTTATTTGTATTTGAGGGGAAAACTGCAGGATTAATTTTTTTTTCTTTTTGGAGGGGGGAAGGCAGGGTAATTGGGGTTAAGTGATTTGCCCAAGGTTGCACGGCTAGTAAGTGTTAAGTGTCTGAGGTTTGATTTGAACTCAGGTCCTCCTGACTCCAGGGCTGGTGCTCTATTCACTGTGCCAACAAGCCGCCCACGCAGGGTTAATTTTCAAGGCTGTTTACAATATAGAGAGGGTATTTAAAGTATTTCCACAAAGTTAAGGAAAAGTGGAAGACTTGAAGTCATCAGTAGAAGAAGGTGGTATTATCACTTTCTCCATAAATGAAAGGGGCTGAGAAGATCACTTTTAGGTCTTTTTGTAAGTACTCATTCATCAGGACTGTGATAAGGCCTTGCTATATATCCACATAATACTCTACTGTGCCTTTCCACACAGGCACTGATGCTTTAGCATCATTCTGGGGATTTATAAAATTTCAGTTATAGCTGCTGAGAAAACCTCATATTCAGCAGCCTCTCCCTTGCCCCCAATTCATCACTTCACTGTACCTCGATGGAGCCTTAAAAATGTTTCCATTAAACTGCATACTTCATCCAGCTTTAATGCATTTAACCTTCGTCCTTTTCCATCTGCCATTATAAAATAACAAATAAATTCTAAGAAAATTTCAGCCATCCTGTTTGCCTTCTCCCAGCCATCAGCATAAAACCTGGTCTATACCACTCTTCAAAAGTAGCTCTGCTATGGCTTTCATAGCCTAAATGGTTTCTTGTTTATGGGTCTGGGTGTTGGCTTCACTCCATTTACTTTCCAACTATTTCAGTGTGTTTACCCAGTTGTTCCTGCTTCTCAGCAGCTGGCTTAGGGCAGATATCCAAGACATACATATGCATATACATTAGCACAACTTATCAGAATCCATACTGAAAGTCTCACTTGATGATTACTACTGATTAGTACAGCCTAAGCCAGGTGGATCTGCAGTTAGGTAATTTTCCCTTTTGGATTTGAAAACCAAGATGACAATTGCTACTCTTTCTAAGAAAGTTGTGCTCGTGTTTTTGTTGTTTTTAAATCCTGTTCTGTATTATAGTGACAAGTAGTTTGCTTGCTTTAAGCATCTTCTCCTTCATGATGATGTTTCCACACCAGAAATGGCATAAGAGTTAAGGCACCAGTCCAGGCATAACTTTTGCTTGAACAAATCAGCCATAGTCCTCCATGATGATGTGGCTTATGTAAATGAAATGTATGGACAGAATAATTCTGCTGCCCAAAGAGTTCATGTTAGTTAGCATGTATGTAACTGACATGAACATAGTAGAATATCATTCTGGATCACTTTACATTTGTGTCAAGTCATTTAACCTTTTAATGTCTCACTTTTCTCCTCTGGCAGATAAGAAAAAGAACATTCTGACCTGGCACACAGGGATTTGGGGGTGGTTTAAGTCATTACTGAATACATTTATAGGGCACACCGTTCAGTGTAGTATTTTAGGCTGTGCTAACTGTGGGTGGCAAGAGTAGCTAATTTCATCTGAGGGAAATTATCCTAGAGTATGGGTTGGCAGGATTTTAAAAGGGATGTGCCAAAATTGTGATTTCCCTCTTCCTTATGAGATGTGGTGGGTGGGGTAGAAAGCATTGAAAAAGGAGGGAGGGAGGGAGGGAGGGAGGGAGAGAGAGAGAGAGAGAGAGAGAGAGAGAGAGAGAGAGCGAGCTGACTGTATCCCAGGCTCTGATACCATGAGAGCAGGGAACTGAGGTGCTGTATGTCCTCTTCATTCGGAAAGGGAGAAAAGTTCACTCTTGAAGTCAGCTGCTACAGTGGGAGGGATGGGAGTGGGGTGTAGTAGCAGCAGAGTTAGAGTTCCCTGTGACATCAGGCACAGGAGTAGTAGGTTGCCAGTGCTTGTCTTAAGACCTAACATTGCTCCAAGGAAGATACCAGCCACCAGGAAAAGACAGTCTGTATCTTATTTTGTTATTTAAAGGCAAAGGAGTAAAGCTTTTATAACTGACAAGGCTACACTGCCAAATTGCCTTTTGAAATTAAGGGTGTGAACAGTCACAACATTTTGTCCAGCATCTATTGAAACTTATTTGTAATTGGAGAAGATGCTATGTATTTTTTTCAGTAGTTGTTTATAGTTCTTCACCTAAGCTTTTATATGCTTTTCATTCATTTTAAATTTCAGGGACAGTGTCAATATAGCATAAATAATGCTTTGGGTGAAAAATATCAAGTGTCATAAAATAATGTAAATATACTTTAAACAGGATATGAAATAATTTTGATTTAGTGAAAAAATTCTAACAGGGACAAAATAGTAATTGATTATTAAGAGCTTTTACTGAGGTGTAGTGTCAGCCTGGTTTCATTTAATGTAACTGCAAAATCCCTGTTAAAATAAACTCTCTTTTTTGTAGGTGCCATTGCTAACTGAGAATTATTTTTAATGCTAATAATTTCCTACTGCTCTCTAAAGAGAACTTTGTGCTAATGAAAACATGAATAATTATTGACACAATTAAGCGCCCAATTTCTCAATCTCACACATTATTCAACACTTCTTTGCTATCTCTTTAAGTCTTGCAGAAGGTTAATAAATATTTCTTATTTAAATGTCAGTTGATTATTAATGTCCAACACTGTTTCAACTAAATGTATCTCTATAACAAGATAATTTTTCCATGTGAAAGTGAACTCATTCTTCTGTGGTGTTTTATAGAATATTCACAACTCAGTGAAGGCATTAAAGGGAACACTTCATATAAGGTTGGAGGTTTTAAGAGAGTTTTACCTTTCCTTCCTTTTTTTCCCCTTAACTTCCTCTAAAATTTGTTCTGGTACATATCTGGCTAAATCTAGTTAAACTTATTAAGAAGCAGTTCAGAAGGTGAATTAAGTCAGTTATTTTGAGGTAGAAGCAAGTAAATGAGGTAAGTGAATAAATATAACAATTTATGACGTTTAAAATTTAGGTTGTGAAGAACAATGATTCCCTTTTTGTGTCATATACAATTTCAATTTCTATTTCTTGCTTTTATGGGAGAAGTAGCATGAGAGAGGAGAGAAGAATTTAAATTGGATAAAAAGAAATAAGGTGTGATGATTTTGATGAAGAAAATCAAAGATTGAGTCTAATGGAGGAATTTGGGGCATTCTGAGGATAAATTGAAGTAGCAAAATGTGAATTGTAGACTCAGTCTGGAGGAAGAAAAGAAAGATTAAAGAGTAAGGGTGCCATTTAGTACATTTGTGACGTTGGGCAAGAAAATTAGATGTTTTGTGCCTCACTTCCCTCAACTGTAAAATTTGGGTGCTAGATTATGTGGTTTTCAAGGTCCCTTCCAGTCCTAAATTTATGGTCTTGTGATCCTAAAGTACTTGGCCAAATTAAGTAATAAATAGTAAATAAAACAAGTTAATAAAGTAAAATAAATGGATAAACTAAATAAGAAGTTAGTGAGAAAAAGAAAAGGAAGTAGAATATGACTGTAAAAAATTATTGCAGAAACACAGAAAAGGAAACTGGCTATAACTGTCAGATTGATATGAGGTGATAAAAGGCTATGTAAAAGTCTTTACCAAGTATTTAGGCAGTGATGAATAAATATCCACAGATTTTTGAAAATAAGAGTGAGATTCATTCAGTCAGGGGAGAGAATAAGATGAACTTTGTAGAGACTTTCATTGAGTGTTCAATGTTTGTATTTCTGTCACAGCCAAGTAACAGCTCTGTACTTTTCAAGTCTTGGCTGGTCTTCCTTTGAGAACAGAAAATGAAGGGGGCTTGTCTAAGCTTCAAGTTATCAAGGACAATGAAATAACACCTTTAAAAAATGGAATTGTGATGGAGTGCATCTAACAGATGCTTGTAAGAATTCATTCACTGGGTGTCTTGCAAATTTAATCAAAAGAACTTTAGGCTGAACAGGTGGGGGGAAGAAGAAAGGTGACTGTATATCTTTGTTTAATCAAATACCATAGAGAATAGCTACCATGAAAAAAGGAAAACTAGCAAATGAAATTCCCAGAATGTTACAGAAGATAATATTCAAGAAAAGAGCCAATTGCAAGCCCTTGACTTCAAACCTCTATATATACCAATGCCAGAAGTTTAGGCTATAAGCAAGAATACCCATAAGCCCCACTGCAAGATAGCCAGTTTGACTCCATGACTGAGACTAGGTAGGATGGAACTTTTGACTGGGTCAGGGGTTGTGGATGGAAATATATTATTCAAAAACAAAACAAAAAAGTGTAGGATAAAATGGAGGAAAGGAACATTAAGGAGGTATTCCTATATGAGGAAAGCTAAGGACTAGAGGGGACATAATTGGTGGATATTTGTATGAAGATACATGGAAGGAGAAACAGAAGCAATTTTGCTACTACTGTTTTTCTCTAGACTAGCAGGATAGAAAGAAGAAATAAATAAGAAATTCAGGAGCAGATGAGCCTAGCACTGAGGTATGATGGTTCCCTATCATAGTGCTGATGGGTAACACCAGTTATCTAGACATATAGAAAATGTTGCTTTTACCAAAAACAGAACAACCTATAGTTCCTTATTTGTCCTAATGATAATTTCATTTTTTAAAAGGTAAAAAGGACCAGAAAGAGGGAAACTTTTACTTCTGCTCACATTCTCAGTATCCTGGAAGTTCTTGAAGGTGTGGAAGCAATCATCATTGGGAAGCCAGGGGAAACAGTGGAATTGGGAGAGGAAGTAGGAGATTCCCTCTGAGAATTTGTGATAGAGAAGAGGAAAGCTGGGCATATTTTGATATACACTCTAGATTTTAGGAAAATAGCTTTCAGAGTTGTAGAAGAGTTTTTCTACCACAAACAGGATATTATGCTTCTACCTCCTCTGAACTTCCATTACTTTAGCTGGGGCCATCTCTGGTCTTCCTGGTCTATACCTTACCACTGGACCCAAATGGCTCTGGAGGAGAAAGTGAGGCTGGTGACTTTGTAGAGGTCTCCCTCACTAAAATCTAATTCACTTTCTAGTCATGGCATTATCTTCCCGATGTCATCTTTCTCTTTGAGAGTAAAGGACAATAAAACAACTACAGCTTTCAGAGTTCAGAGAAGTGATATGTAAGACCCCCCCCCCACAGACTAAACTTCTATAAGTTAGCTGAGGAGAGATGGAAAACTTCCAGAGATAAAACATTTTCCTCCGTGGACTGCTCTAGCTGCATCCCAGAAATTGTAGTATATTGTCTTTATCATTTTAATTCTCTTTCAAATAGTTTTTAAGTCCCTACTTAGGTATGTAAATTTTAGTTTTCTTTCTTGTATTAATTGCTATTTTTAGGCATCCAATAGTTTGCCTTTTTAAAATGTGTTCATTTACAATTTATCTGTGCCCTGGTATATGACCTGTTTTTTTTTTTTAAAGATACCATTTGATTTTAAGAAATATGTATTTTCTCTTATTTTCCTGTTCTGAAGACACCACAAGTCTTACAGCTCTGTCTTCCGTGGTATTTCAGGTCCATATTTTATTTTTTTTGTCCCATTTTTCTTAAATTTGTCAAACTCTGAGAGATCTTTGAAATCTTTTGTTTATTATTAACTGTATTTTTTCAATATAAGTAGTTTTTCCTTTCTGAATTTAGATTCTATGTCAGTTGGTATACTTTAATATTGATATTTGTTGCCTATAGTTCCACTTACCATAATGTAGTTACCCTGTTTCTTGATATTATGAATATTTATTTTTGCTTTTTTCTGATAACATAACTTCTCTTTTTTTATTCACCTGATGCAAAATAAATTTTGTTTCAGTCTCTAATTTTCATTGTGTTTGTGACTATTTAAAATGTGTTTCTTGTGTATAGCAGAAAATTGGATTTCGTTTCCTTATCTATTTTGTCAGTGTGTTTTTTTTATTTTAAACAAATGCTTTATTAACTTCTGTTTTACATCATTCATTTCTGCCAGATTTTGAGTTACAATCATTTTCCCCCTGTTATTCCCCTATCCAACCTCCCGGAATAGCAGTCCCACAAGATATTGCTTCCTCCAATCTGCTCTCTCCCATACCTTCTCCCATACCCCCTTCGACTTTTCCATTAGAGCAAGGTGAATCTCTGTGTCCCAATGCCTGCACATCTTATCTCCCAATTATAAGCAAAAGAGTATTAATAATAGTATTTATATATATTTGAAACATTTAATGTTAAGACCTCGAATTTCAGATCCATTTCCTTCCTCCCTTGTCACCCATTCCCTCTGGGGAGATAAGTAATTCAGTATATGTTGTACATGTCTAGCTATGCAAAACATTATCATAGTAGATATATTGTACAAGGCTGCTTATAATTCCCTCCCACTCATCCCACCCCCACCTGGTCCATTCCCTACATGATCCTGTCCCTCTTCTATAGTGGGTACTTCCAACCTCCCCTCCCCCCAAGGATGCCCTCCCATCCATCATCCCTCCTCTCATCCCCCTTCCCCCTATTCTGCTGCAGGTTGAGATATCCCATTTAGTATGTATGTCATTCTCTCCCTGAACCAAATTCAATGAGAATGTGGTTTTGCCTTTTTGCCTTCCTATTCTCCCCCTTGCTTGCAACCACTTCCCCTTGCTTCTTCTACATGATATAGTTTACCCTACCCTGTCTCTCCCCATCTCCTCTTGCCACTTTCCTCTCTCATCTCATAATTTCATCTCTTGAGTATTCTCCCTTCCCAACAAATTCAACCTATGCCCTCTATCCATATATAACTGTAACCATCTACACATACATTCACATATGTATTCATATGACCACACCCCCTTCTTCCATTATTTTCATAGTGAGAAAGATATCATCAGTCACCATTATTGCTTTTCCATATAGGAATGTAAATAGTTCAACTTTGATAAGTTCCTTTTGATTTCTTTTCCCTGATTACCTTCTCAGGCATCTCTTGCTTCTTGTGTCTGGGTGTCAAATTTTCTATTCAATTCTGGTTTTTTCCTCAAGAATGCTTGAAAGTCCTGTATTCCACTGAATGACCATATTTTCCCCTGAAACAAAATACTCAGTTTTGCTGGGTAGGTGACCCTTGGGTTCAGTGCCAGCTCTTTTGCCCTCTGGAATATCATATTCCATGCCCTTCTGTCCCTCAGTGTAGAAGCTGCCAGGTCCTGGGCTATTCTGATTGTGTTTCCACAATATTGAAATTGTTTCTTCCTGGCTGCTTGTAGTATTTTCTCCTTGATCTGTGGATTCTGGAACCTGGCTATACTATTCCTGGGAGTTTTCTTTTTGGGATCTTTTTCAGGAGGTGATTGGTGGATTCTTTCAACCTCAGTTTTGCCCTCTGGATCTAAAACATCAGGGCAATTTTCCTTGAGAATTTCTTGAAGAGTGATTTCTAGGTTCTTTCTTTGATCATGGCTTTCAGGTAGTCCAATAATTTTTAAATTGTCTCTCCTGATCTATTTTCAAGCTCAGTGGTTTTTCCCATGAGATATTTCACATTGCCTTCTACTCTTTCGTTTGTTTGGATCTGCTTAACAGCATCTTGATTTCTCATAAAGTCATTAGCTTCCATTTGCTCCAATCTAACTCTGAAGGAATGAATCTCCTCAGTGAGCTTTTGAGATTCTTTTTCCATCTGGCAAATTCGACTTTTTAAGGCATTCTTCTCCTCATTGCCCTTTTGGGCCTCCTTTGCCATTTGAGTTAGTCTATTTTTTAAGGTGTTGTTTTCCTCAGTCAGGCTGTTGACCCTCATTTCATACTTTTCCTGCATCCTTCTCATTTCTCTTTCCAATTTTTCCTCCACTTCTCTTATTTGATTTTTAAAGTCCTTCTTAAGGTCCTCTATGGCCTGCAGCCCGCTCATGTTTTCCCCTGGGGCTTTTGGAGCAGGACTTCTGACCTCACAGTCCTTTTCCCGCTCTATGCCCCCAAAATAGGAGTCTAGGGTTGCATTTTTCTGTTTCCTTTGCCTTGGCATGTTGCCACTTAATTGCTTGACTTTTGGGCTTGTTGCCACACTATGGCTTTAAGGCCAGATAGAGGAATTTTTGCCCCGAACGTGTGGGGGGCAACTTCCGTTTCTGGCAAGCTGTAAACCCCCCACGACTTCCACCCTAGATCACAATGCAGATCCAGGGAGGTTAAAGCAAGAGCAATTACCCCCCAAGACTGATCGCTGGATCTCCCTATTGTTCGCAGGCCGGGAGCTGGAGCTGCCTCTGAAAATTACAAAATGGTGTGTCTCCTCAGTGTCTTCTAGCCCCCAGGGGAGGGAGCCGACACATTCCCCAAATACCGGCCCCAAAGTCCATAGGATACTAACCTCTTACTTTGTCCTAGGCATGTCTATGTTGATAATTGGAGTCGCCACAGCTGCTGGTGTTCTGGGGTCTCTCCAGCCGGCTGCTGGCCCTGCCTCCCTGGGGCTAAAAACCTTGTCAGGGTATTTTATTGGATTGTTTAATCAGTCTCATTTAAAGTTATGATTGTTAGGCGTGTGTTTTTCATTGATTTATTTTATATTGTTTTTTTGATCCCTTTCCTTCTTTTAAGAGAATATTTTTTCTGTAACATTTTGCTTACATTACTTTGATGGTAGAATATTCCCACATCAGATTCTTTGAATTACTTAAATTATTTGTTTCTCTTATTTAGTCATCCCTTCTTCTCCTTTTATTTCCTTTATTTCTCACCACTCAAGTTAGTAATACAGAGTCTTCCCTACTCCCCTACTCATCCCTTATTTTCAATAACTAATTAGCTGTGCCGTTTTCTAAGAAGTTTTACTTTGCCGTTACGTTATTTTTTTCTTCACTTAAATTTGTCTTGAATTTTATCTTCTAATTTATAGGACATACCCCTACTTGTTCTGTCTTTATGTTCTTTGTGTCCCTCATTAGGATAAAGGTTTTGAAGTACTATATTTGAAGTCCCTCTTCTGTCCAGTTTCTATATTTCACCTGTCTCTTCTTCTAGAACAGGTTTCTCCTTTGGGAGGCACAGAAAAGAGAGATTTCCATCACAGAAATTCACTTAAAATTATACCCACTATAAAGTATACCTCTTCATCTCAGATGCATCCCTCCTTTCTCATGGTTTCCAGGAGCACTGCCTCTATCAGTCCCTGGTGAAACAACTTCTTTTTGTCCTCTGGTTCCAATCCTCTCCCCTCTTCTTCCACCATTTTATGATATTGTCAAGAATGAAAGCCTAAAGACAGAAAAGCAGGCAATTCTACTGAGGTGGAAGAATGGACTCTTCTGAAGGGATCAATGTATATGTGCAGGGATTCACCCAAGCAACTGAAGATTTTGGAAAGGTGTGCAGAAGATGGAAACAAGAAGAGAAAACAATATGAACATTGGAGAATGATGTGGTCCTATAAAAATAATGTTAGGGGTGATTATATTCAGAATAAAAAAAAAGGCTGGTTAAGAAACCTAAGAAAAACAAAGTTTTTTTTTCCCTTTTTAGATTAAAACAAAATTTAAAAGGCTATACTTGGGAGGAAAAGGAAAATCAAAAGGTAGGACCAAGACTTAGGATGGATAAGAAGATGATAACCAACAACAGAGAGAAGTCAGAACTGCCTGATTTTTATTTTGCTTCTGTTTTCTTTACCAAGGAAAGTAAGAGAACACCTAAGCTGCCCTTGATGAATTTGTCACCTACCCCAGATTTAAAATTTATTCTTTAATTAGTTAGTAATTTTATTTTATTTTATTATATATATATATATATATAATAAGTGTATATATATATATATATATATATCTTTAAAATTCCTAGGGTACTGACAGAACTGGTTGATATAATTCCTAAGTTCAAAAATGACATTTGAAACATCATGAAAAATAGGAGAGCTACCCCAAGATAGAGAAGGGAACATGTCCTAATTTTCAAATGGGCAAAATTTACAAAATTTATAAAATTGGCAAACTATAGACCAATGAGCTTGACTTCTCTTCTGGGGAAAATTCTAGCATGGATCATTAAAGAAATGGTTAGGGACCATAAAGAAATGGTTAGGGACCATCAAGAAAAGGAAACAGTGTTTGCAGAGTCAGGATTTGAAAAGATCTTAAAACTGAAAGTGTTGGGACTTACTCCAAACCAAATGATATTCAATAGGGATAAATAGTATGTGTTAGATTAGGTTTGTTTGTTTGTTTGTTTTTAAGGAGTTTTATAAGTGCAGGACAGTGGAAGTGTGGTCAAACAACAGTTTGTCTGAAAAATAGCTGTTTTGTTTTGAACTGCTAGCTCAATGGGAGGGAGCTAGTCTGATGAGGCAGCCTAAAGAGCTAATGTAATTTGGGGTACATTAAGAAAGCTTCTCTGAATAAGGAGGTGAGGGTAGTGATAGTATTTCTGAATAAGGAGGTGATAGTACTTCAATACTATGCTCTCATCAGACCTTATCTGGAATGTTGTTTTTAGTTTTGAGAGCCATTGTTGAGGAAGGGTATTGACAAACTGAAGAGCACCTTAACAACGGCCTTGAATTTGTTTTGTAGTGGTATTATTTGAAGAACTGAATATGTTTGTCCTGAAGAAAAGAAAATTCAGGAGTATAAGGTAACCATTTTCAAGTAGTGGCAAAGGCATAATACTTGCTTGATTTGGCTCCAGAGGAAAGGACCACTGCAGTGGGTAGAAGTTTTGAAAAGGGACAAACTTACTCAATTAATTACTACTTCTATTTAAGTAGGATTTATAATTACTCCCCCCCACTCCCTTCCCCTATATATATTTTGCTTTTTTTTGGAGGGGCATTTGGGTTTAGGGATCACATTGCCCAAGGTCACATGGCTAGTTTCTTTGTGTTAAGTGTCTGAAGCCAGAATTGAACTCCCGAATCCATATTTATATACCCATTCTTTGCTTACTTAAATTCTCTGTATATTGAATTATGTCAGCCTCCTTCTGACAGATTTCAGCTTGGTGGTACAGTGAGTTGAGTGTTAGCCATGTAGTTAGGGAGACCTGACTTCAAATCCAGCCTCAGATATTTTTTTACCTTTGTGACCCTGGGCAAGTCACTTAACTTTTCTGTGCCCCAGTTTTCCCATGTGTAAAACTGAGATAATAAGAGCACCTACTTCTCTGAATTGTTGTGAAGATCAAAAATAATATTTGTAAAGCACTTTGCAAACCTTAAAGTGTTATATAAATCCTAACTATTTTTGTTCAATTAGAGTTCTAGTGACAATATGGTGATAAACTGAGGGTTTGAACACATTGATAAATATTAGTGAGAAAGATCTAAAATTATACCTGGGTATTAGTTTCTTTAAAAAAAGCTTTATCCACCTCTCCCCGAAAAAATTATAGTTTACCTTCAGTGTTAAGTCTATTTTATCACAAATAAGGGTGTGCCTCCAAGATTTTTTTTTGAGGGGGGAAGCCAGGCAATTGGGGTCAAGTGACCTGCCAAAGGTCACACAGCTAGTAAATGTGTCAAGTGTCTGAGGCCAGATTTGAACTCAGGTTCTCCTGATCACGAGCCAGTGGTCTATTCACTGCACTACCTAGCTGCCTCCAAGATTTCTTCCAACTCAGAGATAATGTGCCTCTGTGAAGATGAGTGCCAAGTTTATGCTATTGATCTGGTCCTCAGGTAAAGTTCATTCTTTGCAGTTTGGACCACAGACCTACTTTTACCAGGTAGTACACTCAAATTGCAAGTTCAGTTCTTTTGAAGTATGAATAAACATATTGAAGATTAAGTTGACAAATTTGAAGTTATAAAAGTACATCAAATATAATATAAAATACTTACTTTCAAAATGTCCTTCCTTTGTTGCCACCAGTGCTCGTAATATAAATTCAGTAAAACACAGAGACGGGAGAAGCATGTGAACATCAGACTCTTATTGGCATCTGTGAAAAATTCCCAACTCCATTTAGTCATGCAAAGTGAACTCTGTAGTTGGTAGCAAAGTTAATTAGAAATATAGTTCTTCCAACATTTCTCCCTTCCATTGTCCCAGTCAAATGCAACAATAATTGAAAAGTGACAGAGTGAAAATGAATAGATTGAGATGTTCTAATAAAGGCTGCATGAGTGAAGATGTCTGAATATTTCAGTCCCTGTGTGTAGAGGCAAAAGTAATTGGGATAAGGAAAGGAATAGGAAGGAGAAGGAAAAGAGGTCAGAGAAGAGCATGAAAGGAAATTTACAAATTAATTTAAAGCAAATATTTAGGATTTCTTTCAAGTTAGACATTATGATTAAAATACCTACCTGTTGTGTGCCCAGTGGTCGAAATATCAATCAGTTATTATAGTAATTAAGCAGTACTTCTTGCAAACTTTTAAAAAGACCACAAGATGCCCAAAGGAGTCATTACTCTTCTCGGCTGTTAAAGGAAGTTCCTTCCTATCTCAGCTTAGTGTAGATAATTCAGTAGAGAGGTCAGAAAAAGGCAAGATATTTAAGTGGGAATAATACAGTCAGTGTTATTCGCCATCTCCAGCTCCTACCAATGTTGTTGCTTTCTAAAGCTTACTTAATCATTTGTTGATCCTGCTGTGGACAAGATACCTTGAAATTAATGCTTATTCATGGAAGAACTTAAGTAGAGTGAAAAATATCATAGAAATGCTTTGAGCAAATAATTGCCAAGTTCTTGGATCATTATTTTTATACCTGTGGAACTGATTAATTTCCTTAAAGACCCACCAGTCATCGATGGCAGCTGTGATTACATTTTCTAGGGGGAAAAATGTGCATATATATATATATATATATATATATATATATATATATATATATATATGTATATATTATTAAATCATGTGGAGAGAGTAGTTTTTTCTTGTTATTTTTCCAAGATGTGGCAGATGGTGATAGTACCAGTTAGGGAAAAAAAAAGATTGTGTATAAAGGAGAGAAATACATAAGGAGTTTTTGTAATTTACTCTAGATGTAAGGCTGATTTTGGTGAAGAATATTGTGTAGAGAATATGGTAGACCTCAGTCACCCAGTTTTTAAGAAGCTCCGTATATAAATATTTGGATATAATTTGAATAAGAATAATCACTCAGAAGTTGAAATAGGTGGAATAAAAGAAGAAAAAGCCAGTTAATCCAGTTTTCTTTAAGACTATTTTATCTCAAGAATGAGATAACATATTAAGAACATGGCTATTTAGTCCAGTTTTCTAATCCCCCCCCCCCGCCCCGCCAAAAAAGAAAAAAAAACAACACAGGTGCTAGTCTTCCTAATTCCTGTTAGCTGCTTTTAGTGGTGTCAGAAACATTAGGACTCAGTAAATTTACTTTCTGATTTTTAAAGTAGCAAACTCTTCACTTCTATATATAGGTGGGAAAGGACTTAGAACAGATATATGAAATGGAAAATTAAATCCACAGGTAATTTTTTAAAGAAAGACAAAACTAGATGATCCCATATGTCCCTTTAAACTCTTAACTTTCAACATTTATATGTGTGTGTGTGTGTGGGGGAAGACCAAACCTTTTTTTTATCTCATAGCTTCTGCCTGGATTTTTTTTCCTGCTTTTTGGAGAGGGGAAGGTAAGGCATTTGGGGTTAAGTGACTTGCCGAAGTTCACATGGCTAGTTTTGTGTTAAGTGTCTGAGGCTGGATTTGAACTAAGGTCTTTCTGACTCCAGGGTTGGTGCTCTATTCACTGTGCCACCTAGCTGCCCCATTCTACATAGATTTTTATAAAACTCAGCATGGCAACGACTACATTCAAAACTTTGAATGCTGAAACTTTTTTTTGGGTTATTTTTGGTTATTTAGACATTCTGTTTTTTTTCTAAATAAATTATTCTTTTCCTTTAGCTTCTTTTGTTTTAGCATTATAATGTAGTACCCTCTTAGTTCTTTATTTTGCATCATCAGCTTGTGTAACACCAATGCAATATTCACAATGCCCACAGTGGTTATGAATATGCTGGTGTATTTGTGAATCACAAAATGTAATAGGCTCTCCACATGTAGGACAGAGCAAGCTGAGTCCCAGAACCAGAAAGTCAAAGTCATTACAGTAACCACAAAGTAGGTTCATAGTCAATGCAGTTCCCAAGCCTTCACAACAAAACAAGTTCCATCATTCAAGGATCCTCCTGTCCTCACTCACTCCCTCAAACAAGTATCTTCCTCTCCTGACTCACCGGGCTGGCTCTCAGAAGTTCTCAGCAGAAGTTCTGGCTGGCTCTCAGAAGTCCTCAGCACAAGTTCTTAGAAGTCCTCAGAAGAAAAATCTCAGTAGAAGTTCTGGCAGGCTCTCAGAAGAAGTTCTGCCACCACAAGTTCTGTTCTCAAAATCTCTTCCCTCTCCAACCTGAGCCTCTCCTTATATATGATATTACCTCCTCCCTGCTTCACCCCTTCCAGTTACATCAGCAAGTCCACAAGTTCTGGGTCTTAATACTTGACACAGTTATGAACTTGAAACTAAGTGCTAAGTACCTGTTTGCTTGCCAATACGAGGGGCGTGGAAGATCTTCAAATCCCATTACCATTACATTCAGCCCCAAGATCTTTCATGTCCCTTACATGGCAAAAATGCATTAACAATACATTTCATTACATGGGAGTTTTAATGGGAGTTTGAGGGGTAACTGGTGTCAACAAGATTTTACAACAATATAACAAAGATAGCACACAATAAAAACAGAAAAGTGCTTTAGGGTGTGGCTTGAACACAAGCTCCCCACCATTCTACCAAGAACAAATGGGATCCCAAAATCTTAGGGTAAGGGGTGAAGGTCTTTTCTGCCATGGCTACTTGCTGCTGAAATTGGATGTAGAGCTGTCCCTGTCCCAAGAGGTCCCATTTGAGAGGTCAATTCTTTAGCCAGCATTTGGAATGTGTTTCATGTGAGGTTCAGGGGTGGCACGTCACAGTTGTGGACAGGGGGTGACATCCAGCTTAAGCTATCAGGCATCTACAGGTGGAAGGTACCAAGCCTGTGGAAACAAATCAAGCAGACAAGGTGAACAGACAAAAAGCCAAGAAGAAACCAAAAACAAGGTAGACATAGGATCAGCCATGCTTTTGGAGTCCATGAGCCCACCATTGTAGCCTCATTCATGGTAGAATATATGAGTTAAGGGTACAGTTTTAAAGCTAAGCATAAGCAACTTTCCAGAGGACTGTTGCTGTGAACAGCTTCAAGGTCTTGATTATACAATATGGTGAACTCTCTATTCAGCAGTAAATTAAGGCAAAACATCACAGAAAATCAAAGTACAGCATTCACAAGGCATAACAACTTATCACTAAAATGGCCACATAGTTTTCACCAAAGTGGTCACATAGTTTTAAGCAAAAGATAATATTCATTTAGTAATACAACCATTTAGTAAGTCCTTAAGTCAATCATCCTTAAGGAGGTTGACACAAAGTACAAAGGTCAAAGTTATCCACACCTAGGTCAATTGTCTTGATCTCTTCGATCAAAAAGACCTCTTTCTTCTTAATTGGAGAAGTCCTTAACTCAATCATCTAAATATAAATGTCAGAGCTCTCCACCCCTAGGCCAAAGTAAGTCATGATTTTCTCAGTTTGCATTAAATACCCAAGGAGAGGTCTTTTCATCTTGACTTGAGGCAGGCTCTCAGCTTCCATGGCTCCTCTTCCATGTTCCCAGTTCCTGCCTGACTCTATCCAACTGCCATCTGTGTTCAAAGACAGACAGCTCTCAGTTCTTTGTCCATCTTCTTGTGCAGTTCCTGTTCCATATTGAAGCTCACAGCTTCTGGTCCACATCAAGTCCTTCACAATTTCTGTTCCTGTGAAGACAAAGCTTGACAAAGCTTAACAAAGCCACAGTAACATTCATTCCCATTTCTGACACTCTCATCAATTCACTTTCTTCCGACTGTGAAATCAACATAGACCCAACAACAAGGTCTAAGGAATCAACAAAAATCAAAAATCATCAGTATAGTCCCAGGACCGTTGAAATTGTCAGCAAGATCCTCCTCCAGGATTTCTATAAATATACAACAAGAAAATCCTCTTTTAGGGCTTCTGAACCAGCAGCAAGGTCCCAGGGCTTCTGTAACAACAGCACTGTCCTCTATCAGCAGACAAATGTGACAAAGTAACATCAAAACAAAGTACCAGCAGCACAGCCATGCCTCCTCCCAGTTCTTCTTAGTTCTCAGTTCAGTTCTTAGTTCTCTTCTCTCTCCCCAGCAGTAGCTGCCCAACCTCCAGACGCTTGCTCCCAGCAGTTCGGGCCTCTCTCAGCTTGGGCTTTTCATTATATACAGTATTAGCTCCTTCCTGTTCTGCCTCTTCCTATTATGTCAACAAGTCCATCCCACTGTGGGATTCACATGACTGGGTCTTAATAGTTGACAGAATCATGAACTTGGAATAAGGTGCTAAGTGCCTGTTTGATTGCAAATACAAGGGCCAGGGAAGATCTTCAAATTTCCGTTACAATTAGAGCTTGACAACTAGGTAGTGCAATAGAAAAGAGAGCTGGTTTTAGAGTCAGGAAGACCTGACATTTTCTATTGTTGGTGTTGTTCAGTCATGTCCAATGGTTCATGACCCCATTTGGTATTTTCTTGGCAAAGATACTGGAGTGGTTTGCCATTTCCTTCAACTCATTTTATAGGTGAGAAAACTGAGGCAAAGTCAACTGATTTAGTTGACTTGCCCAGAATCAAACAGCTAGAAAAAATTTGAGGTTGAATTTGAACTCAAACCTTCCTGACTCCAGCACTCTATCCATTACTCCACCTAGCTTTCCTATAAACATGTAAGCAAACCACTTAACATTTTCATGCTTCAATTTCCTCATTTAAAAATGAGGAGTTTGGACTCTTATGATTTTTAAGGTCCATTCTAAGGACCTTATGAACCTGTGATCTATCTAGGCTCATTTTTTTTTTAAAGCAATTGGGGTTAAGTAACTTGCTCAAGGTTACACGGCTAGTCATTATTTATGCGTGGGTGCTCATTTTCTGAGGCCGGATCTGATCTCGGGTCATCCCAACTCCGAGGCCGGCGCTCTTACTCACTGCGCCACCTAGCCGCTCCTTTAGGGCAATTGGGGTTAAGTAACTTGCCCAAGGTTACACAGCTAGGTTTTTGTTTGTATGGATTAAGTGTTGGAGGCCGTCTCCGAACTCAGGTCCTTCTGACACCAGGGCCGGCGCTCTATTCACTGCGCCACCTAGCCGCCCCTCTAGGCTCAATTTTAAAAGTCCTCTTTTTCCATTGAATCTTCCCTAAACCAACAAAGTCTACATAAATTCAAAATAGAATGTAGTCAATGAAACAGAATGAAGCAGCACGAAGTACAAGGAATTGCTAATCTTGATTCCAATTAACTATCCTCTTTCCCCCAGGAGGAGGATGTCAGAGATGAAAAGCTGCTAGGAATATTATCCACAACTCTTGGGGCATGCTGGACTTCTCAGCATTTGCTGTAGATAAAACATGAAAACCTCAGTAGTGCCATATACCTTGCCTAGTAAAACTGCTTTCTCCTAGACTTTGACCAAGCCCTCTTCCTTCTCAGCTGCCTGCCTACATGTTGCTCTTTTCAAGACTTTTTCCAGCTCTTTTAAAAACCTCCTAACATTTAGAATTCACACATAGCCTTACTGAAAATGTAGTTCAAAAGAGAACTTGACATAGTGCGATAACCTACCTGTCATGGCCTCTTACAGTAGTGTTTTATTATAAATGTACATTCTATAAACACTCAGATTAGAATAAGGACTCTGAAATATCCTTGAATGTGGCATCAAACTAATCTTTTTTTTTCATTATAGAAGCTTTTTTCTTTTATGTTTCTTCTAGTCCATAAGATAAGGTGAAGATGGGAGTAGAATGATCTGACATACCTTATAAAATATGATGTTATCTTATTGTATAAAGGAAAGGGACAAGATGAGAAATGGAGTAAGAAAATAAGCTCATAAACTAGTTAACTAAAAACCCATACCATTTGAATTTGCACATCATGATTTTAGAAGAGATTCACTTTATTTCTAGTCTTTGATTTTATTTTGATATTACCAGAAAAGGAGCAATAACTTTGACATCCCTTTCCCAAAACAAAACAAAACATAGGCTCTTAATTCTCTTTCTTAGGAAGAAATCTTACCCAGTCTTCTTGCCTAGTAGTTTCTAATCTTTCAAAAACTGTAAGAGAACAAAGTAGCTAACATAACGTCATTAGCAGAACTTCTTTTAGAATTCCTTACTTTTCTGTCCTTTATTCACTTTAAAGCTAAAGTTAACAACTGGTGGTATGGAGTGGTTTCCCCCCCTCTCCTTTTTTTCTCATTTTATTTTCTTAACTTGATTGGATAAGCCTTTGAAATGCTGTTGAAAACCTGGACCTCTTTAGAAAGAAACTTTCAGGAAGTTTTATATGAAAATCATTACCAAGTGGAACAGAATTAATTTATATGACTTTATTTGCTCTCTTAAAGCATTTAAACATGAATTACAGCTATGTCTTGATTAGTGCAAATAACAAATCCTGTGAAGTGGTCCCAATTATTCAGATTCACACTGTATATTTCCATTAGACTGGAGCCAGTTACCATATTTTACATATCTTCAAATAGTGAAGATTCAAATAGATGCTGCCACTTTGTGAAAATCCTGGTTTGCACTAATAGGTTGTTGTTCCGTTGTTGTCACGTCTTTGTGATCTTGTGGACCTTAGTGTCGATGGAGTTTTCTTGGCAAAGATATTGGATTGGTTTTGTTCTTTCCTTCTTCATTGGGTTAAGGCATACAGAGGTTAAGTGACTTGCCCAGGGTCACCCAGCTAGTAAATGTCTGAGGTCAAATTTGAAGTCAGATCTTCCTGATTCCAGTCTTAGCATTCTGTCTACTGAGTCATCTAGCTGCTAAACACTAGTTAAGTACCTGACTGTAATTAATGTATTACTAATATAACTTAGGAGAAAGGAATAGCTGAATAGATGGAAAGATATTGAAGATAATTATGAGTACATTTTAAGAGACACACATTATTTCACTGAACCCATTCTAAAAACTAAAGTGTTTCAGTGGATACCTGCTCTCATTTATGTAGTTACGCCCTTCACCAATGTTCACAGCATGCCTGCAATAGCTTCTGTGGTGAATGGTGTAGTCCAGAGGGGAACCAGTGGCCTTGAGGCCACATGTGGTCGTCTAGGTCCTCAAGGGCAACCCTTTGACTGAAACCAAACTTCACAGAACAAATCTCCTTAATAAAAGATTTGACTTTAGTCAAAGTCAAAAAGATTTGACTTTGGCTGTAGTCACTCAGGGTCATAGGAAAGGATTGCCTTGCTGAGATCACATAACACAATTTCATAGTGGACCCCCATCATCATCATCATCATCATCATCAATCATCATCATCATCATCATCATCATCATTTATGCTTTAGATCTTGTAAAGTGCTTCACAAATGGTATCTAATTTTATCCTTTGCCCTGGTGTGTAGTCCTATGTTTTCTTCATTTTCTTCAGCTCATGTCAGTGGCTGTGAATATTCATGTGAATAGGGGCAAAGACAATGAATACCAGAGGTCATCCAGGCTGGGGCTTGACAAAGTATGATATGCAGTAGATTTTAGTGTTGAAGATATTATAGAGTTGAACTCATTCACCAAGGGATAGGGAATGGAAGAGTGTATAACAGTGCAGCGATGATGGCTTAGGAAAGAACTGTGGTGGGTAGGAACTGCAGGTCGCAATGAGGAAAACAAACAATTGGGAGTCATAAGGCAGAGGGAAATATAAAATGGTAAAAGATTATCATCAGACAATAGACATCTCAGAGTTGATGAGCTTGGAAATGGAATACTTGTGGTTGATGGCAGCCATTGTTGTGTGTAGCTGAAGTGGAGTACAAGATTAGGTCTGGGTCATGAGTAGATTGAGGAATGGGGAAGTTAAGTTGTTTGAGGGAGAGTCAACGTATATGTTGAAAGCTATCATTTTAATGGGTAGATAGCATTTACATAGGGCCTGCTTTCTACCTGACATCATCACTGTGTTGAGTGCTTTTACAATACTTTCTCATTTCATCCTCCCTACAACTCTGGGAGGGAGATGCTCTTCTTATGCTCATTCCAACTTTGAATCTAGGCAAACAGAGGTCTAGGGACTTGCCTCCTGTTACACAGCTATTAAGTGTCTGAGGCCAGATATGAACTCTGGTTTTTCTAATTCCTGGTCCACCTGATATCCTGATACCCACTCAGTTGTTGTTGATGTAAAGAGAAAGACCATAAGCAACTGAACTCATGGAAGGAGGAACAATAATGACCTGGAGCTACCAAAATCTAGATTAGGGGATAAAAAATTTGTATCTAATGAACCTTAGACTGTGAGAGGTTTACTCAGTGATATTGGTTCTTGGCTGAGTCTGGATGTGGCAGTGTGGAGCAAGGAATATTCTTCCTGAGATTGGAGAGGAATGAATTGAAGTATAACCAGTTCTGAGAAGAAATGAGGGATGCCCTATTATGAGGAGAAAGTCAGCTTAATGAGTGCAAGAAGTTGAAAGGGGTGAAAAAGAGAAAGGTTTAAGATGAAAGTAAGTTTGTTCCCTCTGGAGCAGGCATTCCAGAGAACACAGTGAAAGGGGTGGAGAGATTTCAGGACATTTAGGTGGTTTGGTTAAGGAGGATAGGGAATGGGTTTTGTGTAGCTGCAGAGGTGTCTAGAATTGCTGGGGTGGTATGAATCTGATTGGGTGGGAGTATGCTAACCATTAAGGAATAATTCCAGAGGGAGTATTAGAGATTCCTTAAAGGAAGCTGGTGATCGAACTATTCAAGACCCTCTCTTAATGCCTAGTCTTATGCCAAGTGTTGACTCTGTGCCCTGCCAGGCCCAAGAGGCTAAATTTACTAGTGGTAAAGAGCAGGGGAAGCTGTGACTTGGAAGAATCCAGTCTGGAGTCAGGAATTAGCAAGAGGTGTGTCTGATCTGGATAGGGTCTCCCAGGGAATGACTAAAGCCCCTACTAGGAAGATAGAGGCTGGAAGCTTGGAGCCTGGATCTGGGGTCAATAGTAGAGCCCCCAGGAAAGTCTTAAGGGTGAGGGAAATGCATGCAAAGGGTCTAGATCTGGGAAAAATATGGATTTATTAACTTATTTTTGCACCACACTCTTTAATTTCATTGATATGGGGAACTCTCAAATGAGGAATTCCCTCAATCAGTGTATACCACTGCTTTGCAGTTTTTAATATATGATCTAGTTGCTGAGACAAAGAAATGTACATTTACATCAGGTAAAAAGCAAGTACATAAACAAAAGTATAAGGTAAGATAACATTACCAGTTCAAGAACTGTAACAAAAAGTCTGAAGGAAACTGGAGTAAAGGGAATTCCTTCATTAAGGGCTCCTTAAGGGAATAGGTTTTGAGCCAGACTTGGAATGAATCAATGGACATAGGTTAATTTAAATAGGGAAGAAGGATGCTCCAGATGGGGGAATCACATTACAAAAATGGAAACAAACAAAGCATGCACAGAATGGAATCATTAGCACTAAATTAAAATTATGTACAACCATAAAGTTATCCACTGTATCTGAGACCAGGATATTTATAAATCTGAATATTAGCTTGCCTTTTCTATGGCAGTGTAGCTGTAATTAATTTACTATTTCATTTTTAAAAGCCAGATAAATTAGTTGGCTGTTAAAATTAGACTTTTCCAAGTTCCCCTACTAAGCATCAAAATAATTTCCAACATTTACTTTATTCTTTTTTGTCTTATAGTAGCAGGTATTGCCCATGTTAACTGTATTTAATTACTGATAAGTTCCTTTAGAATTAAGACAGGTTAATTAACAATTGTCTTCCCACAATATTATGGGTAAGCTAATTTTGTGATTCTGTACTTTCAGATTAAAATGGATACAGAATATTTAAGATCATATTTCTGTGTACTTGAGAACATTTTCACAGTATTAATCATATCACATAAAATGATATTTCATAGGAATATACAGTTCTAGCATAGAATGGTTTAATGAGACACAGACCATTTTTGCACTCTATACTTAGCTAATAAAAGAGCACTACTAATAGTATTTGAGAGCTTAAAAAGCAAAAATCCTTCTTATTCTTACTAGCTTTGTAATCTTAGACAATTTACTTTGTTTCTTCTGAGCCTTGGGCTTCTTTTCTATAAATTGGGATAGTAACGTTTATACTACTTTCCTTAAAATGTTGTAAGAAAAGCATTTTATAAACCTAAAACCTGATATCAAGGGTTTAGTGGTAAATGTTTAACAATTAACTTTCGGGGGGGGGGGCGGGCGTGTAAGTGGCACACTTTTAAGTTTAGCTCACATTCTTGACATTTTATCCATCACTTTTTAAAGTCTAGCAATCAACAAAAGAAAAAATCAGAACCTTATTTGACAATGTTTAACAATCAGCTCTTGCCAGCCCTTATGAGCTGGTTCTATTGAACCAATGGATCTGTCCTACCTCTGTAAAATCCCTTTCTCTCACATCATAAATCTTTACTTGAGTCCAGGCCCTTGTCACTTCTCACTTGGAATATTTCATTGTTGTTTGGCCATTTTATTTATGTCCAATTCTTCCTGAAGGTATTCAGGGTTTTCTTGGCAAAAATACTAAAGTGGTTTCCTTTTCCTGATCCTTTTACAGATTAGGAAACTGAGTCATACAGGGTTAAGTGACTTGCCCAGGGTAATACAACTACTAAATGTCAGAGGCCAGATTTGAACTCAGGAAATGTCTTTCTGACTCCAGGGCAGGTGCTCCATCCACTGTGCTACCTAGCTGTGGGAATATTTCAGTAGCCTCTTAAAAAAAGTATCTTTTTCTCTAATTCAGGGGTGGGGAACCTGGAACCTCAAGGCCACATGGGGTCCTCTAGGTCCTCAGGTAGGGTCCTTTGAATACAAACTTCACAGAACAAATCCTAATCTATTTAGTGTAGCTAGGTAGCACTGGGAGCACTGAGCCTGAAGTAAGGAAGACCTAAGTTTAAATCTGGCCTCAGGCACTTGCTAGTGGTATGACCTTGGGTGAGTCACTTACCCCCATGTGCCTCAGTTTCCTCATCTGTAAAATGACCTGGAGAAGGAAATGGCAAACCACTCTAGTATCTTTGTCAAGAAAACCCCAAATAAGGCCATAAAGAGTTGGATATGACTAAAATGACTGAATAACAACAAATCTATCCTTCACATAATTACCAAATTTATATTCTTAAAAAAGAGGCCATGCCTCTATGCCCCATTGAAAAAATTTTAATGGCTCCTTATGGCCTCTTGGGTAAAATGCAAATTCCTCATGTTCTGGCGTTTAAATCCTTCTGTAGTCCTGTCAGCCTTTCTAGTCTTGCTTCATATTGCTCCCTCTTGTAAACTGTTTATCCCTGTCATATTGTGGCCATTAGCTAGCTATCACACACACATGATATAATATTAGTATTGCCTGCTTTTGGATTTTGCACAATAGTCACTCATGTATAGAATGTACTTCATCTTCCCTGCTGATTTGTAGAATCCTTAGCTTTCCACAAACATGGTTCTGTTGCTATCTGCCTTCAGTTTTTCCTTATCTCCCTAATTATTAGCACTCTTTCCTTCTTGAAATTACCTTGTAGACACTTTGCATTTACTGTCTTATTATGGTACATTGTATACTCCCAGGACAGTGGTCTTTGCAGGCAGAGACTTTTACCTCTGTATTCATTCACAGAGGTCGGCAAAATGTCTTGCATACACATAATAGGCACTTAGATGATTATTGAATTAAGTTGAATCCTACAATTGTTTCGTTAATTGTGGCACAAATAACCTGTGCAGCAAAGCCCTATATAGTAATAATACACATTTGCATAGCACTTTAAGACTTAACTGATGCATTATCATGCCCATTTTGTAGATGTGGAAACTAAGACTCTCATAGGTTAAGTGACTTACTCCTAAAGGGGAAGGAGAAGGCAACAAGCACTCATTAAGCACCTGCTATGAGCTAGGAACTGTATTCAGTGATCTACATATATTATGTCTTTTGATCCTCATAGCAATCCTTAGAGGAAGAGTAGTATAACCCCCATTTTGCAAATGGGGAAACTGAGGCATATAGCTATTAAGTGATTTGCCCACATAGCTAGTAAGCATCTGAGGTTAGATTTGAATTCAGGTCATCCTCACTTCAGGTCAAGTGCTATATCTAACCACAGCACTGCCTAATTGCTTCATTAGTATCAAGCAGTAAATACCATAAGTGGACTTTAAACCTAACTCTAATTCTAGCATTCCTTCCAAACAAAACTGCAAATCTGGACCTACAAGAAAGACTTTAAAGGGATGTAGCACCAATACAATATTCTCAATGCCTATGACAACTGTAAATATGCTGGCATAATTCTCATTCACAAAATATAGCAGACTTTCTATATACAAGGCAGAATCAAAACATTTATTCAGATAGCAGAAAACTGAATCCCAAAGCCAGAAAGCCAGATCCATCATAGTAGCAAAGAAGTTAACACACCATAACATTACAGAGAGCCACACCATCCTTTAGTCTTCCCACAAACCAACACTCAGAAGCCTAGCTGTGTGCTTGTCTGTCATCCTTACTGTCCCACCCGTCTAGTTGCTGCTATTCCCAGCTTCTTGTGGTCTCTGTTCTACCCTTCAGCAAACTCCTCCCACCATAGGCAGGATAATCATGTGATTACATTCAGTCTGTTAGTGGGCAGGGAAGCTCTTCAGAGCAGGGAAGATTTTCAGATTCCCTTAGGCTTATTAAAGGGCAGAGAAGATGTGCAAATTCCTATTACCATTACAAGGGATCTCAAGATTTTTTTTTTCTTCCTCAGAGACTCTCCCTGTGTGGAATTAACAGGTTGTCTTAATTAGGTGACATTCTCAGTTGCTGATTGCTCTCACAACATTTGGCTTTGTAGAATAGAAGTGACTTTATATTCCTTTGGGCTTTCTGTCCTTGATCTTGTTAGACTTCTCCTAGATCATGTTTAATATTTTATTTTAAACTGACTACACAGTAAGTGGAATTTTTTTTTCTTAAATGAAGGAATCTTGTTTAAAACTGTTTAGAATCCCCAGAGTCTTATTTCTTGCTACACGTGTCTCATAAAAAGAGGACACTCCTTTTTCAGACATGAGATACATACAGGGCAAAAATACATACTTTTCAATGTGCTTCTGATGATTCATTAAGTCCTCTGTGTGCACGGGTCTGAGGGCAAGTTTTCTGCCAAAAGGCTGTCACCTTACATTGATCTCTCAGCTGTTTGTTTCATTTCTGGTTGAAGGTCTTACACGATAGCCATGATTGCTGCAGTAAGCCCTTTAATATCATTTGAGGCTGACTTTCCAGAAGGGAGACATAAACCTAAACTCATTAACTTCAGATGGAAACAAGAAACTTGACTTGGTGGCCTGTCACAATCACAAATGTATTAAAATGTCATCAATGATGTGTCACCACTGTTGTATTAAACCCCCAAATGAAGCTAATGCAGCCTTAAAAAATTATTCCCCCATGGATGGGGAATTACAGTGATGCTTTAAGAATAATTAACTTGATTAGATTGATAATCAGTCTGATTTTTAGGTTTATTTTTAACTTTATTCATTATATTATTACTAATATATTATTTCAATATGTAATAAAATATATATAATATGTACTTCTATTATTAATATAATATTTATTTTAATTTTAATATTTTGTCATTTAAATTTTTTTCAACAAACAAGTATTTTTTAAAAATTCATCTGTCTCTACTTCTACTCTACATTAGGCAAATTTAAGAAAAAAAAAACTCTTAATAACTACTTAGCCCAGCAAAAGAAATTCCCACAGTACCATGTCTGAAAATATGTCTCTCTTATGCACTTTAATTTCATCACTTCCCTGTCAGGAGTGAGTGGCATGTTCTTCATTCTTTTGGAAGTCTGCTTTTGCATCACCGTATCAGAGTTCTAAAGACATTCAGAGTTGTTTTTCTCCATAATCCTGTTAGCATATACTTTTTTCTATTTCTGGTCACTTCATTTTGCATCATTTTGCAAAGGTCTTCCCAGTTTCCTCTGAAATTGTCCATTTCATCATTTCTTATGGTACAGTAATGTTCCATTACATTTATATACTAGAATCCCTCCCCCCTCCTTCCCATAAAAAAGCTCTTTAGTTTCCCATTTTGGCCTGCCATGAAAATAAAAAAGAGCTGCTATAAATATTTTTGTACTTTGAGATAATTTTCCTCTTTCTTTGATTTCTGTGAAGTATTGTCCTAACAGTGGAATAGTTGGGTCAAAGGATATAGATACTTTGATAATATTCTCAGTTTAGTTCCAAATTTCATTCCAGAACGGTTGAACACATTCACAGCTCCACCATCAGCATACTGATATACCTGCTTTTTTCTTTATTATTCATTCATTCATTCATTCCATTTACTTATAATTATTTATTTATAAATAACATTCTTTTCTTTTTAAATTTTGAGTTCTGCATTCTTTCCTTTCATTTCTCCCTCACCCACTGAGAAGGGAAACAATATGTTAGTTATACATGTGAAATAATGCAAAACATATTTCCATATTAGACATAATCACCAAAAAATAAAGCAAGAAAATTATACTTTAATTTGCTCTCAGATTTCATTAGTTCTTTCTCTGGAGGTGGATAGCATTTTTTCATTATGAATCATCTGGAATTGTCTTGGAACATTGTATTGATCATAGTAGTCAAGTCTTTAATAATCTTCATTACAACATTGTTACTGTGTACAATGACCGACTAGTTCTTTTCACTTTACTTTACATGAGTTCATAGAGGTCTTACCATGTTTTTCTGAACCCTTCCCCCCAGTCATTTCTAATAGTACTGCTTTTAGTATAATATGCCATAACTTGTTTGGCCATTCCCCAATTGATGTGCATCCCCTCAATTTTTAATTCTTGCCACCACAGAAGGAGTAATTACAAATATTGTTTGGGCATATAGACCCTTTCCCTTTTTTATTTATTTCTTTGGAGTACAGACCTCATAGTGGTATTGCTGAGTCAAAGGGAATGCACAATATTATAGCCCAGTGGGCATAGTTTTAAATTATTCCTCAGAATGGTCGAACCAGTTCATTAATGTACCTATTTTCCCTCATCTCCTCCAGTACCAGTCATTTCTGATAGGTATGAGGTGGTACTTCAGAGTTGCTTTAATTTGCCTCTCTTGAATCAATAGTGATTTGGAGTATTTTTTGTTTTGATGTAGATAAATTTCTTCTTCTGAAAACTGCCCATTCACATCCTTTGATAATTTATCAATTGGGGAATGGCTCTCATATTTTTGAATTTGACTAAGTTTCCTATGTATTTGAGAAATGAGGCCTTTATGAGAAAAACTTGCTGTAAAATTTTTTTATGTTAACTTCATTTTATGTAGTAACTTTCAGTAAAATGTAATTTCCCTTATACCTTCTAATTTAGGTTCACTTTTGCTTTGTCTGAGGTCATGGTCGCTACCCCTGCCTTTTTTACTTCAGCCGAAGCATATTAAGTTCTGCTTCAGCCCTTTATTTTAACTCAATGTACATCTTTCTGTTTCCAGTGTGTCTCTTGTACAAAACACTTTGCTCAATTCTGGTTTCTAATCCATGTTGCTATCTTCTTCTGTTAGCTCATCCTATTCATATTCAGTTATGATTGCTTTGTATTTTCCTCCATCCTATAATCTTCTGTTTATTGTTCTTTTTATCCTGTCCATTTTCAAAAGTCTGTTTTGTTTCTGACCACTGCCTCCCTTAATCTGCCCTCCCTTCTCTCATTCTCTACCCCAATATCTCTTACCCCATTCCATTCCTACTTCCATGTTAATTGAGACAAATTTCTATCCCTGAGTGCACATATATTCTTCCTACTTTGAACCAACTCTAGTGAGAGTGAGGTTCAAGCATTGCCTGATGATTACCCCATAACCAAAAATACTAATGATTCTTGTGGCCCTGAAACTGTGACCAGATTCTCTGCTCTCCTGCAGGCAAAAGTGTAGTGCTCCTTTTGGCCCTAGAAATATGACCAACATCCTTGATCCATAATGACAAATAAGTTTCCCTCTGCCCTGGATCTAAGATCTAGAACTGCTTATGGGCAGTAGAGTTTCTAGTCAGTGATCCCTTTCTGACAAGTTGTTTGACCCCCTTACTGCATCTGGGCTGAGAGCCACTGAAGCTGCTGTGCTGTTTTGGCTGCCTCCAAGGATCACTCACACTCTAGACTTGTACCCACCCCATTATAACAGATGCCTCCTGTGGATCTCCTAAGTTGTCTTAAGCCTGAAAAATGGCTCTTGTTGACTTTTTTTTGTTGGCTCTGCTCTTCCAAAATCTGATTTGAGGCATTCTTTTCAACTAGTTTGGAGGGGGATGTTGGGAAAGGTCAGCTGTATCCTGACCTGTGTTTTGCCATCTTGGCTTCTGTTATACCTGTTTTCTTGCAGCTCCTTCAACATTTGTCATTTTTATTTTTCTTTATCATTTGTTAGTCTGATAGATGTGAGTTGTAAACTCAAACTTGATTTAATTTGAATTTCTGTAATTAATAGTAATTTGGAATATTTTTAAATGTGAATATTCATAGCTTGGATTTCTTCCTTTGAAAATTGACTATTTATATCTTTTGAGCATTTATTGGGGGATAACTCTTATTTATTTAAATTTAAATTTATTTCTCATATATCTTACATATGAGACTTTTATCAGAGAAACTTATTGTAATTTTTCCCCTAAATTACCTGTTTCACTTTTGATTTTTGCTATATTAGATTTGTTTGTGCAAAAACTTTTAAATTTTGCATATTCAACTTTATTTATTTTGTCTTCTGTGTATCTCTTTTACCTCCTTAATCATAAACTTTCCTATACCCATACATCTGAAAGGTAATTTCTTTCTTACACCTGATTTGTTTTAATGCAATCTTTTGTGTATATGTATATATATATATACATATACACACACATATATACATATATATGTACATGTAGATAGATAGATAGATAGATAGATAGATAGATAGATAGATAGATAGATAGATAGATTATATATCCATTTAGATAAAGAGCAGCTAGGTGGTACAGTAGATAGACCACTGGGCCTGGAATCAGGAAGACCATAGTTCAAATCCAACCTCAGACGCCTTAATAACTGAGTGACTTTCAGCAAGACACTTAAACTATGTTTCCTTCAGTTTTCTTATTTGCAAAATGGGAATAATAACCGCACCTACCTTTCATGGTTGCTGTATCAAATGAGATAATAATGTAAAGTGCTTACATGATGCTTGGCACATATTAAGTACTATGTAAATGTTAGCTATTATTGTTGTTAGTATTAATTTTGTGGTATATGGTATCAAGTATTAGTTTAAACCCAATTTCTGCCAGATAACTACCCTTTTTTCCCAGCAGCTTTTGTCAAATAATGAGTCCTCCAAATAAACAAAGTCTTTATGCTATCAAACACTATGTTTTCATGCTTGTTTGCCTCTGTAAATTGTAGACCTAATCTGCTTCAGTGATTGACCTCTCTTTTTAATTACCTAATCATTTTATTTCCCCCTCCCCGCCTAATAGTTCTTTTCCCCCCCATTACATGTCAAGATAGTTTTCAATGTTCACTTTTATAAGATTTGGAGTTCCAGATTTTTTCACCCTCCCTCTTTCCTCTCCTCCCTTCTCAATACAGCAGACAATCTGATATAGGTTATACATGTACAGTCACATAAACGTATTTCCATATTAGTCATGTTGTGAAATAAGAATCAGAACAAAAGCAAAAAACCATGAGAAAAAAAAAACAACAAAAAGTGAAAATAGTATGCTTTGATCTGCCCAATCATTTTAAAGATTGCTACTTTGGTAGTACAGTTTGAGATCTGTTACTGATTCCCTTCCTTCTCATTCCTTTTTTCATTATTCTACTTGATATTCTTGACCTTTTGTTCCTCTATATGAATTTCATTTATAAATGAAATTTCCTCACTCTATAAAATATTCTTCTGGGAGTTTAGTACAACACTGAATAAAGTTATATACTATTGCCATTTGAGAGAACTGAGGCCTAGATTAAGTGACTTGGCCAGGGTCACACTATTACTGACTGAAGTTGGTTTTGATTTCAGATCTTCCTGACTTCAGGCCCATCACTATTCACTGTCCCGTCTAGCTAATCCATTATCACAGAGCAGCGAATAATATTGGAAGTGAGGTTGTATTAGTTTAACCTGCTTATGAGCTATGTCTCTAATTATTAGGTTGTCTTTATTTATATAAATAGTATTTTATAATTAGCTCTATATAGTCCCTTTGGTGATAGTATATATACTCTAAAATCTGTTTATAGCTTCTGTAGTTATTTTGATTGGATTTTTCTTCCTAACCTTTTTTTCTTCTGGATGTTATTGGCGATATATATAGGAATATTGATGCATATTTATCTTATTATGCTGCAATTTTATTGAATTTATTTCAGTTATTTTTAGGGTTCTCAAAGTACAGTGTCATATTTAAAGAGAGATAATTTTGTTTCCACTTTGCCTATGCTTATTCTCTCGATGTCTTTTTCTTATCTTATTGCTATAGCTGGTTTTTCTAGTACTATGTTAAATAGTAGTGGTGATAAAAGGCATCATTGATTTACCCCTGATCTTCCTGGAAAGGCCTCTAACTCCTCTCTATTTCATATAATGTTTGCTCTTAGATTTAGATAAATATTTAAAAAAAGATTCAATTATTCCTAAAATTTCCAGAGGTTTTAATGAAATCGATCATTGGATTTTGTCTGGTGTTTTCAGCATCTATTGATAAAACCACAGTGTTTGTTATTTACTTTATTAATATGATTTATTATATTTATGGTCTTTCTTACATGGAACCAAGCCTTCATTCTTTTTATAGACCCAATTTTGTCACCCTACATAATTTTTCTTTTCTTTTTTTTTTTTTAAATTAATTTATTAGTTTAGTTTCAGTTAACAAGATTCAATTCCATAGTTCCTTGATTTTCAAATTTCCTTTACTTCCCTCCCCCCTCCCCTCATGACATCATATAGTACAGTATAGGGTCTGCAAATGCATTCATATTAAACATTATTCCAATTACAAAGGCATATTGTACTAGGTGGGATGAAAGATGGTAAGGAAGAAGTAAAACCAAACAAATGAGAAGAACAAGATCATTTAGTTTGCTTCCATCAGGATTCAGGCTCAGTTCTTTCTAGTTATATCTCTGAATGGCGCATCTCTCACTTTCTTGAGTCATTCGGGATTAACTTATATCACTGCATTGCTGAAAAGAGTCCAGTCTGTCATAGTTGGTCGTCACAGATATGGTATGTCTGTGATTGTATACAAATTTCTTCTGATTCTACTCTTCTCGCTCAGCATCAGTTTGTATAAGTCTCTCCAGGTAATTATGAAATCCGTCACCTCCTCGTTTCTTATAGCACAATAAAATTCCATTACATTCATATACCACAACTTGTTTAGCCATTCCCCAATTGATGGGCACCCCTTTAGTTTCCAATTCTTTGCAACCACAAAAGGGCTGCTAAAAATATTTTTGTACATATGGGTCTTCCTCCCACTTCTATGATCTCTTTGGGATATAACCCTAGGAGTGGTATGGCTGGGTCAAAGGGTATGAAATTATTTATAATCCTTTGGGCATAATTCCAGATTGCTCTCCAGAATGGTTGGATAAGTTCACAACTCCACCAGCAATGTATTAGCTTTCCAATTTGCCCACATCCTCTCCAGCATTTGTCACTTTCTTGTTTTGTCATCTTAGCCAATCTGACTGGAAAGATGTGGTATCTCAGAGTTGTTTTGATTTGCATTTCTCTAATTAATAGTGATTTAGAGCATTTCTTCATATGCTTATAGATATCTTTAATTTCTTTCTCTGAAAACTTCCTATTCATATCCTTTGACCATTTCTCAATTGGGGAATGACTTGTATTCATATAGATTTGGCTCAATTCTCTATAAATTTTAGAAATGAGTCCTTTATCAGAGACACAGGTTGTAAAAATTCTTTCCCAATTTCCCACCTCCCTCTTGATCTTGGTTACATTGGCTTTGTTTGTGCAGAAGCTTTTCAATTTAATGTAATCAAAATTATCCATTTTGCATTTTATAATGCTCTCTAATTCTTGTTTGGTCCTAAAATCTTCCCCTCTCCACAGATCTGTCAGATAAACTATTCCTTGCTTTCCCAAATTGCTTACAGTATCATCCTTTACACCTAGATCATGCACCCATTTAGACTTGATTTTGGTATATGGTGTTAGATAGTGATCTATGCCCAGTTTCTGCCATACTGTATTCCAGTTTTCCCAGCAGTTTTGTCAAATAGTGCATTCTTATCCCAAAAACTGGGGTCTTTGGGTTTATCGAACAATAGATTACTATATTCATTAACTGCTGGGTCTCCTGCACCTAATCTATTCCATTGATCCACTACTCTACACCTCTGCCAGTACCAAGCAGTTTTGATGACTGCTGCTGTATAATACAGATTAAGATCTGGCATAGCTAGTCCACCTTCTCTAGCATTTCTTTTCATTAATTCCCTTGATATTCTAGACCGTTTGTTTTTCCAAATAAATTTTGTTATTATTTTGTCTAACTCTACAAAGTAGTTTTTTGGTAAATTGATTGGTATGGCACTAAATATATAATTTAGTTTGGGTAAAATTGTCATTTTATTATATTAGCTCGACCCAGCCACGAGCAATTGATATTTTTCCAACTATTTAGATCTGTTTTTATTTGTGTGAGAAGTGTTTTGTAGTTGTGATCATATAGATTCTGGGTTTGTTTTGGCAAGTAGATTCCCAAATATTTTATAATGTCTACAGTGACTTTAAATGGGATTTCTCTTTCTATCTCTTGCTGTTGAGTTTTATTAGAGATGTACAGGAATGCTGAGGATTTATGTGGGTTTATTTTATATCCTGCAACTTTGCCAAATTTATTTATTGTCTCAAGTAATTTTTTACTTGATTCTCTAGGATTCTCTAAGTATATCATCATATCATCTGCAAAGAGTGACAGCTTGGTCACTTCTTTGCCTAATTTGATTCCTTTGATTTCTTTTTCTTCTCTAATTGCTACTGCTAATGTTTCAAGTACCAGATTGAATAAGAGAGGTGATAGTGGACACCCTTGTTTCACTCCTGATCTTATTGGAAAGGCTTCTAGTTTATCCCCATTGCATATAATACTTGCTGATGGTTTTAAATAGATGCTAGCAACTATTTTAAGGAAGGCTCCATTTATTCCTATACTTTCTAGTGTTTTTAATAGGAATGGATGTTGTACTTTGTCAAAAGCCTTTTCTGCATCTATTGAGATGATCATGTGGTTTTTGCTAGTTTTGTTGTTGATATGCTCAATTATACTGATGGTTTTCCTAATATTAAACCATCCTTGCATTCCTGGAATGAATCCTACCTGATCAGCGTGTATTATTTTTGTGATAAGTTGTTGGAGTCTTTTGGCTAATATTTTATTTAGAATTTTTGCGTCTAAATTCATGAGGGAGATTAGTCTATAATTTTCTTTCTCTGTTTTATCTCTTCCTGATTTAGGAATCAGTACCATATTTGTGTCATAGAAAGAGTTTGGTAGGACTCCTTCTTCACTAATTTTCCCAAATAGTTTGTAGAGTATTGGAATCAATTGTTCTTT